>CM066597.1:23211924-23691924 GCA_033816785.1 Picus viridis | reverse complement strand
CCTCCTGACCCCCAGCCCTCAGAGAATGACAAACATTTGTTAAATCCCCTCTAAGCCTTCTCCTTTCCAGACTGAAGAGCCCCAGGGCTCTCAGCCTCTCTTCCCCAGGCAGTGCTCAGTCCCCTGATCATCCTGGTAGTGCAGTAGGCAGAATGGACTCGATGGTGTCTGAGGTCCTTTATAGCCTGGATGGTTCTGTGGTCTAGTCAGGGAGGTTGGAGCAGATGACCTCTGAGGTCCTTCCAGCCTAAGCCATTCTGGCCATTCAGTGAAACCATCTTCAGCCTCTGAGCAACAGCTTCTCCTGTAACCTTTCTTCCTTGTCTCTGCTTAGATTACAAACTTGAGCTCTCTCTATTGATCAGGAAGCAAAGGAAGAAGTTTGAACAAAACTCAGGACAAAAGCAATAGATTCCAGGTAGGGAAGCAGGAGAAGAAACATCTCCTGAGGAGCTGAGGGAATGAGGAACCCAAGGTGCTCAAAAAAACCAACCAAAAAGCCAAGGGAAAGGAGATTCAAAAGAGAAGAAGTTCTGCTCAGCCTGCTCTCTGAGTGGAGAGAGGCCTCAGGCTGGGGTGGGAGTGCAAGCCCGAGGGAGTAAGACAAGCCTAGGGCCTGGCCTGTAAAGGTCACAGCTGAGCACAGACTCACAGCTTGCACTGGGCTGGGAGGGAGCCTCCAAGGGCATCCTGTCCAACCCCCTGCAGGCAGCAGGGACAGCTCCAGCCACAGCAGGCTGCCCAGGGACACAGCCAGGCTGGGCTTGGATGGCTCCAGGGCTGGGGCCTCCACCCCCTCCCTGGGCAGCCTGTGCCAGTGTCTCCCCAGCCTCCCTGTGCAGAACTTCCTCCTGAGGTCCAACCTAACTCTGCCCTGCTCCACTTCCAAACCCTTGCCCCTGGGCCTATCCCCACAGCCCTTCTGCACAGTCCCTCCCCAGCTGCCTGCAGCTGCCCTGCAGGTACTGGAAAGCTGCTCTGAGGTCTCCCCGGAGCCTTCTCTTCTCTGAACAGCCCCAACTCTCCCAGCCTGGCCCCTCCAGCCCTCTGATCATCTTCATGGCCTCCTCTGGAGCCTCTCCAGCAGCTCCAGGTCCTATTTCCTTTTACATTTCCCTCACCAATCCCTGCCCTGCCCGTGCAGGTGCCCTGCTGCTCAGTGAGGAAAGGGACCGAGAATTCAGTGCTGAAGTCCCAGGTCAGTGCTACTGGGCAGACATCCTCCCTCCTTGCGTTGGGGCCCCCACAGCTGGCCCCAGCCCTGCAGGGGAGGTCTCCCCAGAGCAGAGCAGAGGGGCAGGATCCTCTCTCTCCAGCTCTGGCCACCCTGCTTTGGATGCAGCCCAGGCTGCCCTTGGCCTCCTGTGCTGCCAGTGCCCCTTGCTGGCCCCTGCCCAGCCCCTCCTGGATGAGAGCAGATGCAGTTTCTTTACTTCTAATTGCTGCCTGGAAATCTGAGTGGGTTCTCAGCCCTTCCCTCACTGCTGCCCCTTTCTGAGCCTGCTCTTTGCTGCAGGTAGTTTGCCCAGCTCTGGAGACTCCTAGCTCACAGCAGCCTCTCTTTGGGATGACTTCCACTTGCAACTGGCCAATATCTGTAGTTTATGTACCCAAAAAAGCAGTTCACTGAGCCATAATAAATCTCTGCAGGAGCCCTGTGAGCCCCTGTAGCTCTGGCTTGGCCAGTTCTGGACAATGGATCTCAGTTTTATAATGCTGGCTTGCTTGTTTTGCTATTAATTCCTGCAAGGACAATTGATCAATTGCTTTAATTTGAAATCAGAGAGCTGAGGCCAGACTCTGGCTTCCCTTGTGGTCTTCCAGCTGCTGCCTCCGAGCTGCAAAGATGGCTTCTGATTATTCTTTTCTGCAGTCACTTTGGGCCACCCCAGATGGAGAACCTCAGCTGCCCAGTCCCCATCAGAGTGGGGATGATGCAGTTCTGTGACTCTCATAGAATCACAGAACGGTTTGGGTCGGAAGAGACCTTTCAGATCACTGTCTCCAACCCCCAGTGGCCAGGGCACCACAGAACCATAGCCCTCAGCACCACATCTCTGTGGCTCTGAGACTCCCCCAGGCATGGGGACTCCACCTGGGCAGCCTGGGCCAGGGCTTAGCAGCCCTTTCATGAAGAACTTGTTCCTCATGTCCAACCTAAATCTCCCCTGGTGCAACTCGAGCTGTTCCCTCTTGTTCTGTCACTTGTTGCTTGAGAAAAGTGACCAACCCCGCCTGGCTCCAGCCTCCTCTCAGCAATGAGGTCTCCCCTCAGCCTCCTCTTCTCCAGACTAAACATTCCCAGTTCCCTCAGCTGCTACACAAGAATTATACTCCAGACCCTTCACCAGCTTTGTTGATCTTCCTTGGATATGCTCCAGCCCCTCAATGTCCTTCTCAAAGTGAGGCCCATCACAATGAGTGCAACTTGTAATTGCATTCACTCTAAGAAAGCCTAAAGAATGAAGTCTGACTCCCTGCTCAGCACAGAGCCCAGTGAGGGCTGAGCACAGGCAGTGTGCAGGGCTCTGCCTCTCAGGTGCCAGGGTTTTGAGATCTTCACACAGCCATTGTCTTGTTCTGCCCTAGACCACAGACTCACAGACTGGTAGGGGCTGAGGGACCTCTGGAGATCATCCACTCCAGCCCCCATGCAAAGCAGGACCAGCCGGGGCAGGTCACACAGGAATGCATCCAGATGGATTTTGGAGCTCTCCAGAGAAGGAGACTCCACCCCCCTAGGCAGCCTGCCCCAGGCCTCCAGCACCCTCACAGCAAAGCTTTTTCTCATGTGGAGAAGGAACCTCCTGTGACTGAGTCCACGTCCACCGCCCCTTGTCCTGTCACTGCTGTCACTGCCAGGAGCCTGGCTCCGTCCTCCCGACAGCCACCCTGCAGATACCTGCAGGCCTTGGGAAGGTTCCCTCTCAGACTTCTCCAGGCTCAACAGCCCCGGGAGCCTCAGCCTTTCCTAAGGGAGATGCCCCAGGCCCTTACCAGAGCATTTCTGCAGACAGTGACCACACTGGCCACAGGCTTTTCAACTAAGGTCACCTAACACACTGCTTTCTGCAGCCTTCTGCTGCTTTCTTCTCTCCCCTGTAACCTTCCCACTTTCCTCAAGATTCTGCTGCTGGCTGTATTGCAGCTTAGTCCTTCTCCATCTCAGGGTTCTTGGGTGCACTTTCTCCTCCTTCTCTTCCTCCTCCTGCTCCTTGTGTCCATCTCAGTCTCTAGGCACCAGCCCTCTCTGGATTCAGGTCTAGTTTCAGCTCCAGATCTCAGCCCAGCCTAACCTTTTGCTAGTTCCTCTACAGACATTGAAAGGAGGTCTTGGATGAGGCTCACCTTCCATTCTCCCACCAGTTTTTGCCCATGAGTTTCCAAATGGTCTTTTTAGAGGCCAGAATGTTCTGCAGCAATCAGCTTGCTGGGGCCCTCTCTCAGAATCACTTATTCTTGCAGTTCTCCTTTGTCAGCAGGTTGGTTGCTTTGGTTTCCCCCTGCACACTGCCAGCTCCGCGCCGGTGTCCCCAGCTGCCTCGCGGGGTGCCAAGCTGCATTTGTACTTTGTGGGTCAGGGGCTGCAGCTCAGGTCCCTGTGGCAGCTCAGCAAAGAGCAGCCTCAGGATTCCACGTGAAGCTCTGCCAACATGCTCAGCCTGCCTCTTCCCTGGACACTTTTGGTCTGGTCTAATTCCAGTCCCTGAAGCTCTGCTGTGTTCCCACCTGGAGAGCTCATTCTGTGAGCTTAGTTTAACTCGTGCTGCTGCCGCATAGATCGTTCTGCAGCCAGAGCACACTGAGCTCGGCTGATCCTCACCACATAAACCAAGCCAGAGCGGGCCATGGCGCTCAGGACCATCCAGGAGCTGCTGTGGTTGTCATCAGTGGCCTAACCGTGCTGCAACAAGTCATTGGTGATGATTTCCCTGCTTTGGCAGTGGGGTTGGACAGGATGATCCCCAGAGGACCCTTCCATTCCCCCCCATGCTGGGATTCTGATTCTGTGGCTCAGGGAAAGGAAGAGGCTCTCAGGAGGTCACCTACTTCACCTTACTGCTAGGAGGTGCTGACCCTCCCTGCATCAACCCTGACACATTTCTCTGGCTGGGATTCAAATGCCTCAGGAGGGAGGAACCACGGGCTTGGCTGCTTGTGGGCATCTTTATTTGCCCTGATGTCTGTGCTAAATCTGCAGTCCTGTGTCCAGGCTGCCCAGTTCAAGGAGGACAGGGATTTGATGGGACAGAAAAGGGTTGCAAAGCTGCTGAGGGGACTGGAACCTCTCTGTGAGGAGGAAATACTGAAAGACTTGGTGGGAGTTAGCCTGAAGAGCAGCCAGAGGGGGATCTGATCAATGCTGATCAATGCTTCAAGGGTAGGCATCAGGAGGATGGGACCAGGCTTTGGTCAGTGGTGCCCAGTGACAGCACAAAGGGCAACAGGCACAAACCTGAACATCCACCTAATGTGAGGTGGAACTTCTTGAGTTTAAGTGTGCTGGAGGCCTGGAGCAGGCTGCCCGGGGAAGCTGTGGAGTCTCCCCCTCTGGAGACATTGCAGACCCACCTGAACATGTTCCTTTACGACCTCCTCTAGGTGACCCTGCTCTGGCAGGGGGTTTGGACTCAGTGACCCCAGGAGGTGCCTTCCAAGCCCTACCATCCTGTGATTCTGTGTAAATGAAGGGTGTCAGTGGCTGCAGGCCTGGGGGCTCCCTGGGGTTTCCATGGGGCAAGGTTATTCCACCCTTCTGAAACGTGCTTGACTCCAGTCTGCAATGCATACAGGAAGAAATCAAATCCCTCACCGTTTTTCCCCCTCAAGCCCCTTCTGCTTTGGGGCACAACAAACACTCCCAGGTGTCAGCCTAAAAACAAGTTGCTAAACCCCTGGGCAAAGCCTCCTAGAGCAGGACGTTCTGCTCCTGTGCTTGAAAAGCTTCTCTGGTAACCAACCAACCAAGGGAGCAGGCAGGGAAGGGAAGGAATTCCTCTGGGGCAAAAAGCCAACCAAAGGCAAGCACCCAGACCCAACACAGCAAGGCATGGACAGGATTCTCCTCTTCACAGGGAAGCCGTTTCCAGCCCAGGGCTCTGTCCAGAGCCCACACCGCTGCGGCTTTGCACCTCCCTCCCCCTCCCCCTGGGCAGGGTCCAAGCCCTGACTCAGCAGCAGTTATCCCTGCACAGGGTGCTGTGCTGGAGGATGCTGTGGGACAGCTGAGAGCTGACAGGCTGTGAATTTCTCTTCCCATTTGACATGTCTAAGACCTCTGAGATCATTAGTACCACATTTGGTAATCAGGCAGTGGTTGGACTTGATGATAGAATCACAGGCTTCATTGGGCTGCAAGGCACCCTCCAAGGGGATCTTGTTCCAGCCCCTGCACCCAGCAGGGACATTCTCCCCCCGATCAGGCTGCCCAGAGCCCTCTCCAGCCTCACCTGGAATATCTCCAGGGACGGAGCCTCAACCACCTCCTTGGGCAACCTGCTCCACTGCTCCAGCAGCCTCCTGCTGCAGAACTTGTTCCTCACACCCAATCTCCATCTGCTCTGCTCTAGTTTGAAGCCATTCTCTATTGTTCTGTCCCTGCAGGCCTTTGCAAACAGTCCCTCTGCAGCCTTCCAGTAGCCTCCTTCAGGTACTGGAATGCTGGTCTAAGGTCTTCCTGGAGCCTTCTCTTCTCCAGGCTGAACACCCCCAGCTCTCTCAGCCTGTCCTCAGAGCAAGGCTGCTCCAACTCCCAGATCATTTTCATGTCCCTCCTCTGGACCCTCTCCATCAGGTCCTTCCTGTGCTGGGGGCCCCAGAGCCGCGCACAGCCCTGCAGGTGAGGTCTCAGCAGAGCAGAGCAGAGCAGAGGGGCAGGATCACTCTCTGCATCTGCTGGAAGATGTATTGATGACAGAAGACTGAAGAAGAGATGTATTGTCTCCTGGGCTCTCTCTTTCCATGTCATTAATCACCTTCTCAGATAATTTGTGTATGGTGTAACTCAGAGCCAAACAAAGCCTGGGGAATGATTTGTGCCCTGAGGAATCCTTAATTCAAGCAGGACAGCAGATAACATCTCCCCAAGTGTTGCTGCAGCAGCCAATTCATTGCTGCAGTGATTCAGGGCCACCTCAGCTCTTCAATAAATCCTCTGTGGCCAGCAACAGAGAGTGCTCATTCCACAGGCAGAGGGCAGGGGCCAGCTCTGCACTGGCACAACAGCCTGGGCTGCCATGGAGAGGCCTGCTGCTGCCAGCAAGGGCCTAGCAAGGCACTGCAGACTACACTTCCTGCTCATTAAACTGCTGTTGCATGTTGCACTGGGAGCCATGCCCAGAAGCCCTCTTCCACGAGCTCGGGCTGTGGAGACAATGGAGTTTGGAACCCAGCACCTCCTGAACTCTTCAGTGCTCTGTCCTGATGGCTGGAATTGTGCTGTGGCTGACCTTGAATCTAAGGACAGGCTCCAAGAGGACCAACCAACCTGCTGCTAGCAGGTCTTGCACAGCAGCACACAACAATAGATTGCAAGGGGCTCCCTGGAGCTCACCCAGTCCAGTCCCTGCTCCAGCAGGGCACCCACAGCAGCTTGCCCAGCAGCACCATGCCCAGGGGGGTGGAAGCTCTCCACACCAGGAGACTCCACAACCTCTCTGGGCAGCCTGCTCCAGGCCTCCAGCAGCCTCACAACAAACAACTTTCTCCTCCTGCTCAGATCCAACCTCCTGGCTGCCACTCTGTGCCCACTGCCCCTTGTGCTGTCCCTGGGCACCACTCAGCAGAGCCTGGCCCCAGCCTCTTGCCCCCCACAGCTCCTTTAGCTCTTGCTGAGCATTGCTCGGCTGCCCTCTGGGGCTGCTCTTCTGCAGGCTCTCAGCCCCAGGGCTCTCAGCCTTTGCTGCTCCCAGAGCTGCTCCAGGCCCCTCAGCAGCTCTGCAGCCTGCCCTGGGCTCTCTCCAGCAGTTCCCTGTCCCTCTGGAACTGGGGAGCCAGCACTGGCCCCAGGGCTCCAGATGCAGCTTCAGCAGGACAGAGTGGAGGGGGAGGAGAACCTCCCTTGCCCTGCTGGCCACAGGCTTCTGGCTGCACCCTTTGGGAAAGCTCAGCTCCAGCTGAGGCATCAAAATATCCAGTAGGTTTCGCAGTGCCCTACTAAAGGCCTGGCCACAGCTATTGATGTGCAGCAGTAACTCCATCAGTATCACCCTTGGGTCAATAAACTTCCATCATTATCTCAACAGAAATTAAAATCTCTGCTTAGTTTCACATCTGTTTATTTAGCACCAGTGCATGAGGAGTGTTCTGCCCTTGGCAGTCAATGGCACAAAGCAGGCAGGGGGCCTGGGCTGCTTCCTAACCTTCGAAGTTGAGACAGGCACAGAAATCTCTCTGCAGGTTCCTCTGTAGCAGCTTGTTGCAGGGGAAAAAAGGAGAAGAAAAGGGGGAAAAAAGTAAACAAAAAGCAAAAAGTTTGAGTGCTGTGCTCTGACCCCAAGCCAGGATTCTGTGTACAGCCATTGTGGAGCAAAAAACCCAACCCACTGCAGAGAGAGCTGCTCAGCTCAGCCCCAGCAGCACAGGGAGGGGATTCTGCCCCTCCGCTCTGCTCTGCTCAGAGCCCACCTGCAGCACTGCCTCCAGCTCTGGGCCCCCAGCACAAGAAGGACCTGGAGCTGCTGGAGAGGCTCCAGAGGAGGCCACAGAGATGAGCAGAGGCTGCAGAACCTCCCCTGTGGGGTCAGGCTGGGAGAGATGGTGCTGGGAGTGCCAGGATGAGGGACAATGGCTTTGAGCTGGGAGAGGGAGGTTGACCCTGGAGATGAGGAAGGAATTGTTGGCAGGGAGGGTGGGGAGAGCCTGGCACAGGCTGCCCAGGGAGGCTGTGGCTGTGCCCTGCCTGGAGGTGTTCCAGGCCAGGCTGGATGAGGCCCTGAGCAGCCTGTGCTGGTGGGAGGTGTCCCTGCCCAGGGCAGGGGGCTGGCACTGGATGAGCTTTGAGGTCCCTTCCAAACCCCACATTTCCAGGAGTCTGTAGTTTCTCCCGAAGCTGCAGATGTAGATTGCTGCCTAAGCTCTGCTGGTGGCTGGGCCCAGGCCCATGTGGTGCCCTGGAAACCTTTCAATTGAACCAAGGCAAACTGCAGCCCCTGGGAGTTGTTCTGCCAAACAGCAGATTTGGGACTGGAGATGCAAGAGCAAAGAAGTCTGCAAAGAACAATCTGCAGCAGCTGCAGAGCTCAGAGCCTTTGCTACCCAGCCTCAGCTCGGCTTCCTCGTGCTCTTTGATGAATGGCATCAGCCTGGTGAAACTCCTCAGAGCTTTGTCTCTGCACCCACTTTGCCAGGCAGTAAATGGGGAATAAGAGAACCACAGCATAGTCTTGCTTGGAGAAGCCTTCTGAGATCACTGAGGCCAACACCAGCCCAGCCCCAGCATGGCCACCAAACCCTGGCCCCAGGAGCCATGGCCACAGCTTGCTGCAACACCTCCAGCCATGGGGACTCCACCACCTCCCTGGGCAGCCTCTGCCAGGCCCTGACCACTCTGGCACCAAAGACATTTCTCCTCTTCTCCAACCTCAGCCTCCCCTGGCACAGTTTCAGGCCACTGCCTCTCCTTCTCTCACCTGAGACTGGGGAGCAGAGCCCAACCCCCCTGGCTGCAGCCTCCTCTCAGGGAGCTGCAGAGAGCAAGGAGGTCTCCCTCAGCCTCCCCTTCTACACTAACACCCCCAGGTCTCTCAACCGCTCCTCCTGAGATTTGTTTTCCAGACCCTCCCCCAGCTTTGTTTCCCCTCTCTGGACCTCCTGCTCTCTGAAGCAGAGCTCAAACCCCTAAGTCTTCTGCAGAGCAGTGCACAGATGACTGGAAAGCAGGAGGAAGCAGCCAGGAGTCCAGAGTCACTTCCAAATGGGAAGAAGGAAATAATGAGTGGAAAGAAACAAGATCCTAATCGATCTTCTTCTGCAGGCTTTAATAATGAGGCTTTCCTGTAAATCCATCAAAAAGAGCCATTACTATGGAGCCACCAAATAGGTCAGGTTAATTACATCATCTGCAAATGGTGTGATACCTCCAGCCCCCACAGGGGGAAAACCAGTCACATCCCTCAGGAGGGTGAGAGATGACTTTGTTTTAATTAGTTGAGTACTAAAAGCTCTGTGCTAACAGCTCATGCTATTCCTCCAGCTTAGCTGAGATGATGCATTGTGCCTCCTGCTCTCTCCAAGGCAGGGAGGCATTAGAGCTGCTTATCTGTGTGAGAGTTTGCAGCCTGCAGGCTCAGCCTCTCCCCAGGGCAGGGAGAAAGCTCCGTGGCCGCGCAGGCTGTGCCGCAGGACAGCTCGGGGCTGTGCAGGGAGCACCTGCCCTCACCTGGCCTCTGACTTCCTTTGCTTGGGGGTTGGGGCCCTCACTCCAAGAAGGACATTGAGTGGCTGGAGCGTGCCCAAGGAAGGGCAATGGAGCTGGTAAAGGGTCTAGAGCACAAGTCTCGTGAGGAGCAGCTGAGGAGCTGGGGTTGTTTAGTCTGGAGAAAGGAGAGTGAGTGGAGACCTCATTGCTCTCTGCAGCAGCTCCCTGAGAGGAGGCTGGAGCCAGGTGGGGGCTGTGCATTTTCTCAAGGAAGAAGTGCTAGAACAAGAGGAAATGGCCTCAAGTTGCACCAGGGGAAGTTTGGTCAGACATGAGGAACAATTTCTTCGTGGAAAGGGTTGCCAAGCCCTGGCCCAGGCTGCCCAGCGCAGTGGTGAAGACCCCATGCCTGCAGGAGTTTCAGTGCCATGAAGATGTGGTGCTGAGGGCTATGGTTCAGTGGTGCCCTGGCAGGGCTGGGTTAAAGGTTGAACTCAGTGACCTGAAAGGTCTCTTCCAACCCAAACAATTGTGTGATTATATGCTCCATGCTCAGGCAGGGAAGCTGAGCAGTCCAAGCCTGTGATGAGTGACTGAAAGAGAGGAAAGAAGCTGGAAGTGTTCTGAGCCCTTCCTGTGAGTCCCCCAGTGACACCAAGGAAGTCACTGAAGGGTTCTACACTTTCTGCCTTGCTGGCACCTCCCGTGCTCAGAGCTCACCGAATCACAGGGGGTAGGGGTTAGAAGGGACCTCTGAACATCACCCAGTCCAACCCCCAGCCACAGCAGGGTCACCCAGGGCAGGTCCCACAGGAATGCAGCCAGCTGGGGCTTGAAAGCCTCCAGAGAAGGAGACTCCACAACCTCTCTGGCAGCCTGCTCCAGGCCTCCAGCACCCTCACACCAAAGAAGTGTCTCCTGCTGCAGTGGATCCTCCTGTGTTCCAGTTTGTGTCCGTTGCTCCTTGTGCTGTCACCACTGACAGGAGCCTGGCACCTTCATCTTGACACCAACCCTCCAGATATCTACAGATGCTCATCCCACCCCCTCCACCCTTCTCTTCTCAAGTCTCACCAGCCCCAGGGCTCTCAGCTTCTCATCACAGCAGAGATGTCCCAGTCCCTTCATCCCCCCTGAAGCTCTCCACTGGACTCTCTCCAGCAGGTCTCTGTTGCTCCTGAACTCAGGAGCCCCAAACTGGACACAATATTCCAGCAGGGCAGAGGGGAGGAGAACCTCCCTTGACCTGCTGCACACACTCCTTTTAAATGCAGCCCGGGATGCTGTTGGCCTCCTCAGGTTCTCTTTGTCTCCCACTCCCTCAAACCTAGCAAAATCCACATGCTTGCAAGAGCTTTGCACTTCCCAGATGCAGGACACCTTGGCCCATGTCCCAGGAGGGCCAAGCTGATGGCATAAGGCATGCAGAGAGGTGTGCCCCAGAGGTGCAGCTCTTTGCTCTGTACCTAACTGAGGCACAGCTTGCTATCCCCAGGAACACCCCTATGGATCACACCACTCAGGGGCTCAGCCACAGCTCCCCTCTCTGAGCCTGCTTTGGTTCTCCTTTCAGACACAACTGTCTGGGCAGGGTTGGCCTGCCCCAGCTTTTGGAGGCAAACATCTTTTCAACAGGAGCAAACATTTCCCTGAGTCCCTTTTGAAAGCTGCTCCTGGTGGGTTTCATCTTTTGAACACTTGAACCATTTCTCAGTCCTCAAAAGCTGTTGTGGCTCTTTTTTCCCCCTCTCACTTTTCACCCCCAAATACACCCTCCCAGGGAGTGCTCTTGCACTGTTGCAATGCCTTCTCCTTCCCTGCCTGTGTTGCCATTTGCACTTTCCCCACCTCAAGCACACAGAATTTCTGCCCAGCCAGCTGCACCTTTCCCAGCAGTGCTTCCACAGCAGACTTGTGCTCACTGGCAAGATGCTAACAGTGCCACTGAGCTTCCTACACCCAGCAAAGGTTTATTTAAGGCTTCAATAATTGCTTTGGACTAATAATTGGCAGGCAGGAAAACTGTGAGTCAGGGGCACTGCAGTCCTCTGCCCTGGAGCATGCAAAGGGTGTTTAAGTGAGAAACACTTTTTCTTTCCCCTCTCTGGTTAAAGCCAATCTCTCTGGGTTGCTTTGGCAGTCACTGTGGGGTTGGGTAAAGAGTGCAGAGGGTAAGGTGCAGCAGTAGTAGGAGCTGCTACTAGGCAGATTAAAGGGACAAGGAAAACACAGGGCTCAGAGGTAGATGAAAGGCACTTTGAAGTCCCACCAAGAAAACCAAGCTTTGAGTTGCTTGGGTTGGAAAAGCCCTCTGAGATCATCCAGGCCAACCTTCCACCTAACACCACCACGGCCACTCAACCATGGCCCCGGGAGCCACGGCCACACCGTTCTGGAACACTGACAGCAGGGAGAAGAGACCAAGCCCCAGCTCACCACAACCTCTTTCAAGCTTGTGTGGAGGGAGTTCAGAGGAGGCCACGAAGATGATCCAAGGGCTGGAGCACCTCTGCCACGAGGACAGGCTGAGGGAGCTGGGGGTGTGCAGACTAGAGAGGAGAAGACTCCAGGGGCGTCTCTGAGGTCTTTTCCAACCTTATTGATTCTATGATCCTGCAGGGAGCCTGCAGGGAGGCTGCAGAGAGACTTTTCCTGAGGGCGTCTGAGACAGGCCCAGGGGGAATGGTTTGGAGCTGAGGCAGAGCAGGGTCAGAGTGGAGCTGAGGAAGAAGTCCTTCAGCAGGAAGGTGGTGAGGCTCTGGCACAGGCTGCCCAGGGAGGCTGTGGCTGTCCCCTCCCCAGAGGTGCTCAAGGTCAGGTTGGGTGAGGCTTTGAGCAGCTGAGTCTAGCTGAGAGGTGTCCCTGCCCACGGCATGGAGGTTGCGGTAGCTGATCTCTGAGGGCCCTTCCAACCTAAACCATTCTTGACCTCTTGACCAAAGGTTGTCCGAATGAGCCTCAGGAGTCCAAGGAAAGAGGAGGTCTGCAGCTCTAGAAGACGGCTAGAGGGGAAGGCAGGACCCCTGTCCAAAGGTTGGGGTTTGGAAAAGTGAGTAGGAACTTAAGAGGTTGTGTGAAATAAAACAAAAAGAAGGGGAAAAAAGAGGAAGATTGCTTCCTATAAATAACTGTGGGCAGGGCAGATGCTGGGGAGGGAGAAGAGCTAACAGACAAACTCGGCAGAAGAACAGAAAGTACATCCTAGCCAGGAATAAATGCAGGCAGTAAAAATGAGGGAAGTTTGCAGTCATCAGAGGAACACAATCCTGCAACAGGCTTGGAAGAGGAGCAGCAGGAGGCAAGAAGCAGCTGGATCGGTGCTGAAGGGCAGCAGAAAGGCAAGGAGAGAGAAAGCAGCTTCCCAGCTCACACAGCCAGCCGAGGGGCCGCGGCACCGCCCTGCTCCCAGGGACCTTGCTGCGGGGCGGGGGAGCTGGATGCGGACGGGAGAGCTGTGCGCGGGAGCCGCCGGCCCTCCCCGCAGGGCTGCCCTGCCACCTCCTCCCTGGCATTTCATTTTCACTGCTGGGGCAAAGAACAGTCTGTCAAGGTCACAGCAGCTCCGGCTGCTGCCTTTCTGAGCTCCTTTTGATGGCATCAGTGCGAGGTGGTGAGGAGGCTGTCAGCTGCCTCAGCTATCAGGAGGCTTCATCAGAAAGAGGTTTCTCAGAGAACTCCATGTCCCTGCTTTATAGGTTGAGCCTCACCTGCAGGGCTGCTGGCTGCTTCCTCCTGTTCTCATTCATCCCATGGCCTGGGGCCCTTCTCCTCTACACTGGAAGAGGACTGATCAAAAGGAGATTTTCTTTCTACCACTGGAGAACATTTAGGAAAAAAACCTAACCAAGCTGCTTTGCAAGGCTCTGAAACTCCCCCTCCTGCTCCTGCTGTCTGACTCACAAAGAAAAGCCCCCAGAAACACGGTGAGTCCAGAGGCAGCATCTCTAGAGCCATGGAATCATAGACTCATTCTGGTGGGAAAAGGCTCCTGGGATCATCAAATCCAACCACTGACCCTATTTGATGGATCTTTCTGTTTCCCAACATGGAAATGAACTTGGGAGCAAAGTGTTTCACATGGGAAAATGGGAATGGTGGAAATGAAACATTTGGGCCTATTGTCCTTACTGCTTCTCCTCCTGCCTGCCCCTGCCAGGCTGGTTTGCTTGACCAGTGCCATTTTTCTCCATCAGCCCTCTCCAAATCAATCTCAGCTCTTTACAAGAATTTTGCTCAACTTCAGGCCAGGTCCTTCAAGATATTACAATAATACAATAATACAATACACCAGGTTGGAAGAGACCTTCAAGATCATCGCGTCCAACCCATCAAACAATCCAACCCACCCAACAACTAGACCATACAGCCAAGCACCCCATCAAGTCTTCTCCTGAACACCTCCAGTGAAGGTGACTCCACCACCTCCATGGGCAGCCGATTCCAATGGCCAATCACTCTCTCCGTGTAGAACTTCTTCCTAACATCCAGCCTAAACCTGCCCTGGCGCAGCCTGAGACTGTGTCCTCTTGTTCTGGTGCTGGCTGCCTGGGAGAAGAGGCCAACCTCTGCCTGGCTGCAACCTCCCTTCAGGTAGTTGTAGAGAGCAAGAAGGTCACCCCTCAGTCTCCTCTTCTCCAGGCTAAGCAACCCCAGCTCCCTCAGCCTTTCCTCATAGGGCTTGTGTTCCAAACCCCTCACCAGCTTTGTTGCCCTTCTCTGGACACCTTCCAGCAAGTCAACATCCTTCCTAAACTGAGGGGCCCAGAACTGGACACAGTACTCGAGGTGTGGCCTAACCAGTGCAGTGTACAGGGGCAGAATGACCTCCCTGCTCCTGCTGGCCACACTGTTCCTGATGCAAGCCAGGATGCCATTGGCCTTCCTGGCTGCCTGGGCACACTGCAGGCTCATGTTCAGCCTACAATCAACCAGCACCCCCAGGTCCCTCTCACAAGATCACAAGTTCAGAGTCACAGATTGTCCTGGGATGGAAGGGAGCCTCCAAGGGCATCCTGTCCAAGCCCCTGCAGGCAGCATAGAATCATAGAATCAGTCAGGGTTGGAAGGGACCACAAGGACCATCTAGTTCCAACCCCCCTGCCATGGGCAGGGACACCCCACACTAGATCAGGCTGCCCAGAGCCTCATCCAGCCTGGCCTTGAACACCTCCAGGCACGGGGCCTCAACTACCTCCCTGGATAACCCATTCCAGGGCTTCACCCAGCAGGGACAGCTCCAGCCACAGCAGGCTGCCCAGGGACACAGCCAGGCTGAGCTTGGGTGTCTGCAGGGATGGTGCCTCCACCACCCCCTGGGCAGCCTGTGCCAGTGTCTCCCCAGCCTGCCTGTGCAGAACTTCCTCCTGAGCTCCAACCTAAACTTGCCCTGCTCCTAGATTCTCTGGAACCATGAGCAGAGAACGATGTCAGGATCATGTTTTATGTTTTTCTATACCATTTACACATCCATTCTCTGAGGAGAAGCTGCCAGCAACTGGGCACCCCTCTACTTCATCCAGCAAAGCTCCCAGAGACAGCCACGTAAGAAGCATATCACTAGAGCCAGGAGTAATGCCCAGCATATGCCTGGGGGCACCTTCCAGGCATCCTGCAGGAAGGCTGCACAATGTCTTCTCCTGAGGGTGTCTGAGACAGGCCAAGGGGAATGGTTTGGAGCTGAGGCAGAGCAGGGTTAGGCTGGAGCTGAGGAAGAAGTTCTGCAGTGTGTGGGTGGTGAGGCTCTGGCACAGGCTGCCCAGGGAGGCTGTGGCTGCCTCCTCCCTGGGGCTGTTCCAGGCCAGGCTGGATGAGGCCTTGAGCAACCTGAGCTAGCTGAGGGGTGTCCCTGCCCTTAGCAGGTGGCTTGGAGTAGATGAGCTCTGAGGTCCCTTGCAGCCTGACCCATTCTGTGGTTCCAGGACATCTGTTTGGGGTGACAGGTGGTGGAGTGCAGCTATGGGATCTGGAGAGGTCTTGAATGAAGCAGAAGTGGAAGGAGACTGTAGCCTTGGTGGCCAGCAGGGCTCTGAGCTAAGGCAGCGAGCTCCCAGTGCTGGCAGGCCTAGCCTCAGAAGCTCCCTGACTCCCTGCACAAGCCAGCCGACTCTCTGCCTTGCTCTCTTTCACCATGTTCCCTGGTCAAGACCCCTCATGAGGTGCTGGCTCCTGTTACCTGTGGGGTTTGCTGCACAGCTGAGCTGTCTGATGCTTGCAGCAGCCAGGAATGTGCCCATCTGGCAGACAAAGCAGGGTGCAAAGGCAGCTGTTGCCAGCTTTGGTTGGTTGCCTGCTTGAATGTGGCTGTTCAGGGTCCACCAGGACACAGAGATAACCAAAACCATTCCTTCAGAGCTTAGATGGCCATGGAGAATCACTGGGTCAGTCCTCTGAGATTTCCAGAGCCTCCTGGATGCACAGAACAGAGCACAACCATCTAATGCCCTTCCTAGACATTGCTGGTAAAGCTCCAGGGTGACTCTGACCACTTGCCCAAGGTGTGGTTTCTGGGGGCATTCAGAAGAGCTGTGGCCAGCAGGTCAGGGGAGATTCTCCTCCCTCTCTGCTCTGCCTTAGGGAGGCCACATCTGGAGTCCTGGATCCAGTTCTGGGCTCCCCAGTTCCAGAGGGACAGGGAACTGCTGGAGAGAGCCCAGGGCAGGCTGCAGAGCTGCTGAGGGGCCTGGAGCAGCTCTGGGAGCAGCAAAGGCTGAGAGCCCTGGGGCTGAGAGCCTGCAGAAGAGCAGCCCCAGAGGGCAGCTGAGCAATGCTCAGCAAGAGCTAAAGGAGCTGTGGGGGGCAAGAGGCTGGGGCCAGGCTCTGCTGGGTGGTGCCCAGGGACAGCACAAGGGGCAGGGGGCACAGAGTGGCAGCCAGGAGGTTGGAGCTGAGCAGGAGGAGAAAGTTGTTTGTTGTGAGGCTGCTGGAGGCCTGGAGCAGGCTGCCCAGAGAGGTTGTGGAGTCTCCTGGTGTGGAGAGCTTCCAACCCCCCCCTGGGCATGGTGATGCTGGGCAAGCTGCTGTGGGTGCCCTGCTGGAGCAGGGACTGGACTGGGTGAGCTCCACAGGTCCCTTCCAGCCCCTCCCTGCTGGGCTGCTGTGAAGCTCCAAACCTGAACAAATTATTCTCAGAGCAGAAGGAAACCAGAAGAGCCTGGAGAGGGCTGAGATGTTCCCCTTTAAGCCATGCCCAGTCCACACCTGACACCTGGAACCTCTCTGCTATTTCCAGCAGGCTTTGCTTGGACACTGACAAGGCCATTGAAAGCAAAACCTTTGGCACAAGGCTTGCAGAGAGCACTTGAGCAAGGCTGGAGCAGTGCTCCTGTGAGGGGCAGCGCTGGGCTCCGCCAGGCTGCCAGCAGCTTGCACCGAGCCTGATGACAGAGCCTGGCTTAAATAAACCCCAGAAACGCTGGAGATGGCCACCCAGGGTCTGCTAAAAACCTGCTGCTACTCTGCTGCAGAGGAAAAGCCTCCTCTTCTCATGCAGCTCCACTTCCTCACACAAACAGGGCAGAGCAGAGTCAGGGTGGGCAGAGGAAATGTTTTATTCTATGCGAAGGAGAGCTCAGATCGTTGCCGAGTAATGATAATAGCTGGAAATCAGCAAATGTTCCCAGATCCTTGTTAAAGGTTGGGGAAAAACCCTCCTCTAATCTTCCTGGACAAAAATGGCTTTAATTGAAAGTTTGGTTCTGTTCCCTAACGATTTTTCCTGTTGCTTTGTAATTAATAATGACTTACATCGAAGGGAACTGCAGATCCCTTCCAACGAGGGCATTGCTGGGGGTGTGCTCATGCTGAACACTCACAATCCCAGAACGAAGGGCCTGGAACACCTCCAGGCAGGGCACAGCCACAGCCTCCCTGGGCAGCCTGTGCCAGGCTCTCCCCACCCTCACTGCCAACAATTTCTTCCTCCTCTCCACTCTCAGTCTCCCCTCTCCCAGCTCAAAGCCATTGTCCCTCATCCTGCCACTCCCAGCCCTTGTCCAGAGTCCCTCCCCAGCTCTCCTGGAGCCCTTCAGGTCCTGGAAGGCTGCTCTGAGGTCTCCCTGCAGCCTTCTCTTCTCCAGACTGCACAGCCCCAACTCTCCCAACCTGGCCCCACAGGGGAGGTTCTGCAGCCTGATCACCTTTGTGTCCCTCCTTGGCTGTCAGGGTGAAGAACATCAAGAAACCCTTAATGGATGATCTACCAACCCTTGGGCAGCTTATGAGCCAGCTAAGCCTGAATCCATCCTCTACCAGAAGCCCTCTAAAAGCAAAATCCTAGCGCAGGATGATCTTCAGGTCCCTTCCACCCCAAGCCATCCTATAATCCTACGATGGTGACTCAAGTACAGCAGGTCTCATGGCAGCCACCACTGGGCCACATTTAGGAACCACCTGAGACCTGGCATTTGCCTGGTACCTCTCACATTTTGTCATTTTGAGCCCAGGAAGGGTGGGCAGAGGCAGCTGTGCCCAATTTATGCCCATTGTCCTGTCACTGGGCACCACTGAAAGGAGCCTGCACCCTTCTTCTTTCCCCTCACCCCTCAGGTGCTTGCAAATGTTGCTCAGATCCCCTCTGGGGCTGCTTTTCTCGTGCCCAGCAGCCCCAGGGCTCTCAGCCTCTCATCTCACAGAGATGTTCCAGGCCCCTCAGCATCCTCTTAGCCTCTGTTAGACTCCGCAGTAGTTCCTTTTCTCTCTTTAACTGGAGAGTCCAGAACTGGACCCAGGATGACAGATGAGGCCTCACCAGAGCAGTGTGAGGGGGAAGAGACCCTCCCCTGACCTGCTGGCCACGTTCTTCTCAATGCACTCCAAGCTAACTTTGGCCTTCCTGGCCGCAGGGGCACAGTGCTGTCGCGTGGAGAACTCACTGCCCACGAAGGGCCCCAGAGATGCTCAGGAGGGCAGTGAGGGGCACAGTCTGTCCTCGGTGCTGCTCTCACCATACAGCAGATGCACCACCTGAATGTGGCCTGAGACTCCTTAGAAAGGACTCCAGGGGCACCTTTTCCCTCGTTCCCAAAGAAAGGAAGGCAAGGAAGGAGCAGCCCTGGCCGGCAGGAGCCGAGCCGTGGCCGCGGCGCTGTGGCCGCCCCTGCCCAGGCAGCACACATCCACGGCCAGGCTGCGGATGCTGCCTCCAGGAGCGCTGCAGGAACCAGGCCAGCTGCCGTCAGAGTCAAGCTGATTGTCTGAATTAGCTTTCTTTCCTTCCAGCCTCCACTTATTATGGCAACTGATTTGAACGTGGAGTTGTTCACCTCCACTGCTACCCCGTTAAAAAGTCCACCACAAAGGGCTGTGGTTCACCTAAGTAACTGCTGTGAGTAGCAGGCCCAGAACCCCCATTCAGCAGAGAACCACGGAACTCTTTGGGTTGGAGCCCATGGCCACAGCTTGCTGCAACACCTCCAGCCATGGGGACTCCACCACCTCCCTGGGCAGCCTCTGCCAGGCCCTGACCACTCTGGCACCAAAGAAGTTTTTCCTCCTCTCCAACCTCAGCCTCCCCTGGCACAATTTCAGGCCATTTCCCCTCCTTCTCTCAATCACCTGAGACTGGGGAGCAGAGCCCAACCCCCACCTGGCTACAACCTCCCCTCAGAGAGTTGTAGAGAGCAAGAAGGTCTCCCTGAGCCTCCTCCTCTCCAGGCTAAGCAACCCCAGCTCCCTCAGCCTCTCCTCACAGGGCTGTGCTCCAGACCCCTCCCCAGCCTTGTTGCCCTTCTCTGGACACCTTCCAGCAGCTCAACATCTTTCCTGACCTGAGGGGCCCAGAACTGGACACAGGACTCAAGGCGTGGCCTGAGCACAGGGCACAATGACCTCCCTGCTCCTGCTGGCCACACTCTTCCTGATGCCTGGTGGCACTGACCAGCTCTGCCCCAGCACAGGCAGCATGGCTGCCTGGGGATCCCTGAAGACCAAAGCCTTGGGAGGTGGTGTGGATGGGAGGTCTATCATGCCTGCCAAGGGAACACAACCCCTGCTGCAGAGGAGAAACCCTAGGGGCTATTGCTTGGAAAGGGACATGGTGGAAAGCACGGAGACCACTTGAACACTGGCCCAGGCTGCCCAGGGGGTGGGGGAATGCTCATCCCTGGGGGTGCTCCCAAAAGGCAGAGGTGTGGTGCTGAGGGCCCTGGGTTAGCAGCAGGCCTGGCAAAGCTAGAGAATGGTTGGGCTCCGTGATCTCTGAGGGCTTTCCCAACCGGAATGACTCTGATTCTGTGATTTCATGACCTCAGCCAGCAGCTGGGTGGAGGTTACAGAGCTGGCAGTGCCAGTGTGCAGGGCTGCAGTCAGGACCTCTGCAGCTGGGTTCAGACTGATGACTGCTTTGGGTTTATTGGTTTGGGTTTTTCCTTTTCACTTCTCTCTTGTTTTGGAATTGCAGTTACCAAATCCTCCTGGTCACATTTCCTCTGCTGCCACAGGCACGAGGGGGTCACAGCAGATAACAGCACTCGCTCAGCCCAGGGATCACTTGCTGGGAGCCTTGGGCTCCACCCAGGAGTACTGATGCTGCGCATTAGTCCCTCTGGATCAGCCTTTCCTTCCTTTCACCATCCAGAAACCTCCACGAATTTCCCTGCTCAGAAATCCTCCTCTTCCTTCAGCTTTCATCCCCTGATAGCTGAAACCCCTGCAGGAGCTTTGCGCAGCACAGCCTGGACTGAAATGCCCTCTCCAAGCACAGGCTCTGCTCCTGTGCTCACGGCTCACACATTTTCTGTGCAGGCAGGAGCTGGGAACATCCCAGGTACAGACCTCAGCCCTGCAAGGTCCTGAGTGCTGCTGCTGGTGGCCATGGATGCCTGAAGGGCAAAGCCACAACATCTTCTCTAGGCAGCGCAGTCAGGAGTGGTGGAGCAGAGGCTGGGGATGGATGTGAGCCAAGAGGTAGTAAACAAACTGGGAGCTCTGTTTTCCCTCCGTCTGGGGAGGAGACAGGGCTGTGCTGGGCAGGTTTTCCTGACTCCCAAGCCTGGAGCTTTTGTTTTGGGTGGAGATGAGGAGGGGTTGGAACTAACCCAGCTTCCTGGAGTGCCAGGGAGCTGCACAGACTCTGGACTCAGGCCAAAGCTGGGGCATGACAGGAGAGAGCAAAGGTCAGAGCTGCCTTCAGCTGTCATTCACACAAGGCAAGCAGGAGAGCAGATGCAGAGGATGGATGGCCATGGAAAGCCAAACATATCGATCACTCTGGAGCCGGCTGGGACCAGCTGTGCTGGCAGCAGCCTCGCAGGGGCTGTGCTGCGGCCAGACACGGGAGAACCAGCGGGAAACAAAGGAGCCCGGACCCGGGGGCTTCCCTCCTGGGGAGAAACCCTGCCTGTCCCGTCCCCAGCGTGAGCCGCGCCGCTCTGCTGTTGCTCCTCACCGTGTCATGGAAATGCTGGCCGCTGCCCAGCCGCCGGCTCGCTGCAGCTGCAACCTGCTGCACGCAGGCAGCCAGGCAGTGCCAGCGCTGCAGCGAGCGCCGGGACCCCACAGCTGCCCTGCCCCCCGGGCACAAACCCGCCCAGCCTCTGCTCCGGGGCTCGCAGTGCGTGGTGTGCAAGGTAAGAGACGCTGGCAGCCCCATCCTGCTCGCTGCAGGCCGGCAGCAGCAGCCCAGGCGGCTGCTGTGCCGCAGGGACCGAGGCCTCGGCGCGGCCAGGGCTGCCGCAGCCACCCCGAGCAGCGGCGCCGGGGGGCAGCGGCCGGCACCCAGCGAGCTGCTGCCCGCAGGGCACTGCTGGCGCCTGGGCTGCTGCTGTGGGAGGGGGCACTGGGGTGGGTGAGGAGGCTGGTGAGGGCAGGGGTGCTGGTGAGGGCAGGGGTGCTGGTGTGGGCAGGGGTGCTGGTGAGCACAGCAGGTGCTGGTGTGGGCAAGGGTGCTGGTGAGGGCAGGGGTGCAGGTGAGCACAGGGGTGCTGGTGAGGGCAGGGGTGCTGGTGTGGGCAGGGGTGCTGGTGAGGGCAGGGGTGCTGGTGAGCACAGCAGGTGCTGGTGAGGGCAGGGGTGCTGGTGTGGGCAGGGGTGCTGGTGAGGGCAGGGGTGCTGGTGAGCACAGCAGGTGCTGGTGAGGGCAGGGGTGCTGGTGTGGGCAGGGGTGCTGGTGAGCACAGCAGGTGCTGGTGTGGGCAGGGGTGCTGGTGGGGGCAGGGTGCTGGTGGGGGCAGGGGTGCTGGTGGGGGGGGTGCAGGGGTGCTGGTGTGGGCAAGGGTGCTGGTGAGGGCAGGGGTGCTGGTGAGCACAGCAGGGTGCTGGTGAGGGCAGGGGTGCTGGTGTGGGCAGGGGTGCTGGTGCTGGTGAGGGCAGGGGTGCTGGTGAGCACAGCAGGTGCTGGTGAGGGCAGGGGTGCTGGTGTGGGCAGGGGTGCTGGTGAGCACAGCAGGTGCTGGTGTGGGCAGGGGTGCTGGTGGGGGCAGGGGTGCTGGTGGGGGCAGGGGTGCTGGTGTGGGCAAGGGTGCTGGTGAGGGCAGGGGTGCAGGTGAGCACAGCAGGTGCTGGTGTGGGCAGGGGTGCTGGTGTGGGCAGGGGTGCTGGTGAGCACAGCAGGTGCTGGTGCTGCTGGTGGGGGCAGGGGTGCTGGTGGGGGCAGGTGCTGGTGAGGGCAGGGGTGCTGGTGTGGGCAGGGGTGCTGGTGAGCAGGGGTGCTGGTGGGGGCAGGTGCTGGTGTGGGCAGGGGTGCTGGTGCTGGGGGGGCAGGGGTGCTGGTGGGGGCAGGGGTGCTGGTGGGGGCAGGGGTGCTGGTGAGGGCAGGGCTGGTGAGGGCAGGGGTGCTGGTGTGGGCAGGGGTGCTGGTGAGCACAGCAGGTGCTGGTGTGGGGCAGGGGTGCTGGTGGGGGCAGGGGTGCTGGTGGGCACAGGGGTGCTGGTGTGGGCAGGGGTGCTGGTGGGGGCAGGGGTGCTGGTGAGGGCAGGGGTGCTGGTGAGGGCAGGGGTGCTGGTGAGCACAGCAGGTGCTGGTGTGGGCAGGGGTGCTGGTGAGGGCAGGGGTGCTGGTGGGGGCAGGGGTGCTGGTGAGGGCAGGGGTGCTGGTGAGCACAGCAGGTGCTGGTGGGGGCAGGGGTGCTGGTGGGGGCAGGGGTGCTGGTGAGGGCAGGGGTGCTGGTGAGGGCAGGGGTGCTGGTGAGGGCAGGGGTGCTGGTGAGGGCAGGGGTGCTGGTGAGCACAGCAGGTGCTGGTGTGGGCAGGGGTGCTGGTGGGGGCAGGGGTGCTGGTGGGGGCAGGGGTGCTGGTGGGGGCAGGGGTGCTGGTGAGGGCAGGGGTGCTGGTGAGGGCAGGGGTGCTGGTGAGCACAGGTGCTGGTGTGGGCAGGGGTGCTGGTGGGGGCAGGGGTGCTGGTGGGGGCAGGGGTGCTGGTGAGGGCAGGGGTGCTGGTGAGCACAGCAGGTGCTGGTGTGGGCAGGGGTGCTGGTGTGGGCAGGGGTGCTGGTGTGGGCAGGGGTGCTGGTGAGCACAGCAGGTGCTGGTGTGGGCAGGGGTGCTGGTGTGGGCAGGGGTGCTGGTGAGGGCAGGGGTGCTGGTGTGGGCAGGGGTGCTGGTGAGGGCAGGGGTGCTGGTGAGCACAGCAGGTGCTGGTGTGGGCAGGGGTGCTGGTGGGGGCAGGGGTGCTGGTGGGGGCAGGGGTGCTGGTGGGGGCAGGGGTGCTGGTGAGGGCAGGGGTGCTGGTGAGCACAGCAGGTGCTGGTGTGGGCAGGGGTGCTGGTGTGGGCAGGGGTGCTGGTGAGCACAGCAGGTGCTGGTGTGGGCAGGGGTGCTGGTGTGGGCAGGGGTGCTGGTGAGCACAGCAGGTGCTGGTGAGGGCAGGGGTGCTGGTGAGGGCAGGGGTGCTGGTGGGGGCAGGGGTGCTGGTGAGCACAGCAGGTGCTGGTGTGGGCAGGGGTGCTGGTGTGGGCAGGGGTGCTGGTGGGGGCAGGGGTGCTGGTGGGGCAGAGGTGCTGGTGGGGGCAGGGGTGCTGGTGAGCACAGCAGGTGCTGGTGTGGGCAGGGGTGCTGGTGTGGGCAGGGGTGCTGGTGAGGCTGGTGGGGGCAGGGGTGCTGGTGGGGCAGAGGTGCTGGTGGGGGCAGGGGTGCTGGTGAGCACAGCAGGTGCTGGTGTGGGCAGGGGTGCTGGTGTGGGCAGGGTGCTGGTGAGGGCAGGGGTGCTGGTGGGGCAGGGGTGCTGGTGGGGGCAGAGGTGCTGGTGGGGGCAGAGGTGCTGGTGGGGGCAGGGGTGCTGGTGAGCACAGCAGGTGCTGGTGTGGGCAGGGGTGCTGGTGTGGGCAGGGGTGCTGGTGAGGGCAGGGGTGCTGGTGGGGGCAGAGGTGCTGGTGGGGGCAGGGGTGCTGGTGAGCACAGCAGGTGCTGGCAGGCAGTTTCACTGCTGCTGCTCTGTCAGCCTCTCTATGCTGCTCCCTGTTTCAGCCCAAACTCCTCCAGGTTTGCTCCTAGCTTGCTCCCCACTAGTTCCCAGCCCCGTAACCTGGATGCCCTCAGAGATGCTCCCAGACCTCTGCCCCTTCTGTCTGCCCAAGTCAGGAAGCCAAAGGCTCTGCCTGATGGAGATTGTGGACCTCAAGCTGTCTCTGCACAGCATCCTCTGGGAGCCCATCCATGATGCCAGCAGCGCTGTGACCAGGGGAAGGCACCAGCAGGACTCCTCTGCTCAGAGACCCTTGGCCTACTGACTGCTGAAAGCACCAACTGGAGGGCAGAACAAGGAGGCAGCTGCTGGAGGCTGCCCACCAGCTTTTCCCATGGGAATGCCTTTCCCCAAGTCCCCTTTCTGCTCATACCCCTGAGAAAGCAAAGAGACGAAGGAGGAAGCAAACCCTGGCTCCTGGGACTCAGCACTGATGGTGCCTGGGCCAGCAGCCCTGTGCCAACACCAAACCAGACAAACCAAGACAAGGCAGAGGACCTCTGTCCATGCCTCAGGCTGTGGCTGAGCCCTAGTACCCCTGCACTGTCCTCAGAGCCCTCTTTAGGGCTTTACAGGCTGCTCTGGAAGGTCCCTTGACCTAACTGCAGATGCAGAATTCTACTTCAGGGTCCATCCTGGGTCCCTACCTGCAATGATGCCTGCAGCCTGTGCTCCACATCCTGCTGGCTCCTGAGCCTCAGCAGAGCTTCCACTCATCCCAGTTCATTCAGTTGCTGCAGCAGGTCCAGAGAAGAGCAACAGAGCTGGGGAAGGGTCTGGAGAAGAGGGCTGGGGAGGAGCAGCTGAGGGAGCTGGGGGGTTGAGCCTGGAGCAGAGGAGGCTCAGGGGAGACCTCATTGCTCTCTGCAGCTCCCTGAGAGGAGGCTGCAGCCAGGTGGGGGTTGGGCTCTGCTCCCCAGTCTCAGGTGAGAGAAGGAGAGGAACTGGCCTGAAATTGTGCCAGGGGAGGCTGAGGTTGGAGAGGAGGAAAAATGTCTTTGGTGCCAGAGTGGTCAGGGCCTGGCAGAGGCTGCCCAGGGAGGTGGTGGAGTCCCCATGCCTGGAGGTGTTGCAGCAAGCTGTGGCCATGGCTCCTGGGGCCAGGGTTTGGTGGCCATGCTGGGGCTGGGCTGGTGTTGGCCTGGGTGAGCTCAAAGGCCTTTCCAGCCCTGCCATTCTGATAGCTGATAACCTGTTAGCTTCCAGGCCTCTCCCTCTCAGGGACTGTTTTCCAGCCAGAGGTGTCCTTCACCTGGCTCATCAAATGGGCAAAACACAGCTCTGTGGTGACATCAGCCCTGATTTCTTCCAGGCTGCTGACTGGGACACAGAGAGACATTTATTTCCTAGTTTCTGACATCTTTATCCCCTGAGACACCTGCAGACAGGATCAAGAATCCTGAATAGCCAGGCATGGCATCAGGGCTGATCACGTCTTGTTCAGCCTCTTCTGCTTCTAGCACTGGGATTGTCTTGGAACAGCCTGCAGGAGAAGGCCTTCGGGGTGACAAACTCCCCAGGAGCCAGCACTGGTCCCTGGCAGCCCAGAGCCAGCTGAGTGCTGAGCTGCAGCCAGAGCAGGGAGAGAGCAGTACAGGGAGGGGATTCTGCCCCTCTGTTCTGCTCAGAGCCCACCTGCAGCACTGCCTCCAGCTCTGGGCCCCCAGCACAAGAAGGACCTGGAGCTGCTGGAGAGGCTCCAGAGGAGGCCACAGAGATGAGCAGAGGCTGCAGAACCTCCCCTGTGGGGCCAGGCTGGGAGAGTTGGGGCTGTGCAGCCTGCAGAAGAGAAGGCTGCAGGGAGACCTCAGAGCAGCCTTCCAGGACCTGAAGGGCTCCAGGAGAGCTGGGGAGGGACTTTGGACAAGAGCTGGGAGTGCCAGGATGAGGGACAATGGCTTTGAGCTGGGAGAGGGAGACTGAGAGTGGAGAGGAGGAAGAAAGCATTGGCAGTGAGGGTGGGGAGAGCCTGGCACAGGCTGCCCAGGAGGTTGTGGCTGTGCCCTGCCTGGAGGGGTTCCAGGCCAGGCCGGATGAGGCCCTGAGCAGCCTGTGCTGGTGGGAGGTGTCCCTGCCCATGGCAGGGGCTGGAGCTGGATGCTCTTTGAGGTCCCTTCCAACCCAGCCCATGCTGTGAATCTCTGATCCTGGCTGCTGCCTCTTGCCAGGCTTTGGTGAGGAGCCACTTTTAGGCAAGCTGGGAGGAGGTTGAACAGCATCACCACCAACAGGCTCCACAGAGCTCTCTTTCTGCTTAAGAACTGATTTGTGTCCACACCAGACAGTGCCATGGCAGACCTGCAGCCTAAGCAAGGACAAAATTAACTGATGTGCTCCTCTAGAAGGAAAGCTCAAAGGAGGCAGTCCAAGCTGGGCAGTCTGTATCCTGCCCCGGGTGCCCTGCAGCCCTTGCGTGGCACCTGGGCAGTGCCCACACGCCCAGAGCCAGCCCCAGCTTTCGCAGTACAGGCTCTGCATCCAGCTTCGTGTTTCCCTATGAGACAAGTAGGAGCTTGCCCACTGGAGAGCCCTTTCCATTTGCATCAGTTACAGTTTGGATTGGTGGAATGCAGGTCCTGCAGCATGGGGAATGAACCCTGTGCCTCAGACAGCAAAGAGAAAACACGTGGCAGTCTCTGCTGCTCTCTTGTTAAGCCACTTCAGCTGTGCTCGGTTTTGTTTTTCCCCTCAAAACACAGGGAGCTGAGTCCTGCAGAGCTGCTGCTGAGTTTGCAGGAAAGGTCCCTTTCAGAAGAAGCATCAGAGCCAGAGGTACTGCCCTGGAACCAAACCCTGCCACAGGACATTCCTGGTACTGCTGGGAGAGGAAAGGACCTCCTGCAGCCAGGGGAGAGAAGTGAGCCTGTGGAGAAACAGCTGCTGGAAGCTGCTTAGGAGAGACCATCAACAACTGCCTGGGATGGATCCCACAGTCCCAGCAGGGAGGGGCTGGAAGGGACCTCTGGAGCTCACCCAGTCCAAGCCCTGCTCCAGCAGGGCACCCACAGCAGCTTGCCCAGCAGCACCATGCCCAGGGGGGTTGGAAGCTCTCCACACCAGGAGACTCCACAACCTCTCTGGGCAGCCTGCTCCAGGCCTCCAGCAGCCTCACAACAAACAACTTTCTCCTTCTGCTCAGGTGCAACCTCCTGGCTGCCACTCTGTGCCCACTGCCCCTTGTGCTGTCCCTGGGCACCACTCAGCAGAGCCTGGCCCCAGCCTCTTGCCCCCCACAGCTCCTTTAGCTCTTGCTGAGCATTGCTCAGCTGCCCTCTGGGGCTGCTCTGCTGCAGGCTCTCAGCCCCAGGGCTCTCAGCCTTTGCTGCTCCCAGAGCTGCTCCAGGCCCCTCAGCAGCTCTGCAGCCTGCCCTGGGCTCTCTCCAGCAGTTCCCTGTCTCTCCTGGAAGACTCAGCAACAAGGAGCACTCTGAGTCAGGTCTCTGCTGTGCACACTCCTAGGGCTGCTCTTCTCCAGGCTCAACAGCCCCAGGGGTCTCAGGTTTTGAATCTCCCACCTGAGTGATGTGCTGGAATTTCACCTTCACCAGATTGGAATCTGCTGCCTTAGAAGCCAAGCTGTGAGTGCCACCTCCTCTGCAAGACATCCCTCCTACAGCTGTCCCCCAGGAGAGAGCTGGGCTGGCAAAGTCATGCGGTCTCCATTTCCATGTGGTACTATCAGGAGCTAATTGCAGCTGCCTCCAACCAGGGTTTCTGTCCTCTCGCACACAGGCTTCAATACAATACAATACAATACAACACAATACAATACAATACACCAGGTTGGAAGAGACCTTCAAGATCATCGTGTCCAACCCATCAACCAATCCAACCCACCCAAACAACTAACCCATGGCACCCAGCACCCCAGCAAGTCTCCTCCTGAACACCTCCAATGAAGGTGACTCCACCACCTCCCTGGGCAGCACATCCCAATGGCCAATCACTCTCTCTGTGTAGAACTTCTTCCTAACATCCAGTCTAAACCTGCCCTGGCACAGCCTGAGACTGTGTCCTCTTGTTCTGGTGCTGGCTGCCTGGGAGAAGAGACCAACCCCCACCTGGCTACAACCTCCCTTCAGGGAGTTGGAGAGAGCAATGAGGTCTCCCCTGAGCCTCCTCTTCTCCAGGCTAAGCAACCCCAGCTCCCTCAGCCTCTCCTCACAGGGCTGTGCTCCAGACCCCTCCCCAGCCTTGTTGCCCTTCTCTGGACACGTTCCAGCTGTTCAATGCTGAGCTGAACCCAACCCTCCTGGAGCCTTGCTGCTCAGAGCCCAGCAGCAGGCAGCCACAGCCCAATTTCCTGCAGCAGGGTCTGGAAACACCTGTGTGACAATCTCCTACCAAAGCAGGGCCAGGGCTGTTTGGAGGCCTCTTACTGATTGCCAATGTCCACTGCTCTCCAGAGCTTCAGTGGAGCCCTGAATGAGCACTGCAGCTCCCAGCCCATCCAGCATCTCCAGCATGCCCCTTTGGAAGAGGAGGAGCGCAGCACAACAAATGGAGGCTCTCATGGTGGTGGCTTGGCCACACTGGAGCTGTTGAATGGACAGGCAGAGGAAGCAGAGAGGGAGCTGTGTCTGTGCAAAGCAGCCAGAAGATGGCAAGACTTAGAGCCCCTCTGGCTAAGCTTGGCTGTGCTGTGAAGGTGAAAGCAGCCAGGAGGGAGCCAGGCAGGGGCATGCTTGGCATTGCTGCTGCTGCCCTGCCCAATGAGGATGAGCCAGGGGCACTCTGTACCCCATTCCTGCATTCCTCTGCCCTTATCCCTCTGGCACTGTGGTACCCAGGCAGTTCCCAGAGCTGAAACACCCGGAGCAGCCTTTCTTCTCCAGCTGGAGTTTCAGTCACTCATTTAGAGACTGGACATTCAAAAGTGGGTTTATGTGAAACACCTTCAGCAGTGGCCTGGATGAAGGCTCAGAGTGGCCTCTCAGCCAGTTCACTGAAGATCCCAAACTGGGAGCAGGGGCTGGCACCCCTCAGGCTGTGCTGCCATCCAGCCAGACCTGGCCAGGCTGAGAGCTGGGCAGAGCAACCTCATGAAGGTCAACCAGGGCAAGGGCAGGGTCCTGCCCCTGGGGAGGAACAACCTCCTGCAGCAGGACAGCTGAGGGGGAGCTGCTGGGAAGAGCTCTGTGGAGAAGGGGCTGGGAGTGCTGGGGGCAACAAGTTCCCCACGAGCCAGCAATGTGCCCTGGTGGCCAGGAAGGCCAATGGGGGCCTGGGGCACATGAAGAAGAGTGTGGGCAGCAGGGCAAGGGAGGCTCTCCTGCACCTCTACTCTGCGCTGGTGAGGCCACAGCTGGATTGCTGTGTCCAGTTCTGGGCTCCCCAGTTCAAGACACTTGAGGTGATCACTGGAGGTCCCCTCCTGGAGGATCCCATGGGAGAGCAGAGAGCCTGTGAAGGACCAAGGGAGCCAAGCGAGGGGCTGCCTGGGGCTGCCGGTGTGCCACGGGAGCAGGCAGGAGAGCAGCACTGAGGGCAGGTTCCAGGGCTGTGTAGGAGCTGCTGCTGGCACAGCCATCAGGAACATTGGGACTTCTCCTAATTCTTCAGGAAGTCTTAGTCAAATGACCTTGAATGTCCTGAGGAGTGGGGCTTTGCTGCTGACAGATGAAGATAATGCTGGGATGTCTTCTCTAATTAGGTTTTGAAGTGCTGCAGGGTGAGGACTGAGTCCTCACAGGGGACACCACAGCAGCCAGCACAAAGAGGCTCTCAAGCAAGTCAGAGCATCTGGTTTTGTTATCTGAATAAAGACCAAAACATAAATAGCATAATAAAAAGCTGAAAATGACATGATGGGAGCAGAGGAAATGCTCCTGGTCTGATCACAGCAACCATTACAACCCTGCTCTGAGTTAGAGTCATCTGAAGGTGATGAGCAGACCTGAGCAGAGGGCCAAGTTCAGAAGAAAAAGCCCCAACCTAACAGCTGACAACAGCCAGCACAAGAAGGACCTGGAGCTGCTGGAGAGGCTCCAGAGGAGGCCACAGAGATGAGCAGAGGCTGCAGAACCTCCCCTGTGGGGCCAGGCTGGGAGAGTTGGGGCTGTGCAGCCTGGAGAAGAGAAGGCTGCAGGGAGACCTCGGAGCAGCCTTGCAGGACCTGAAGGGCTCCAGGAGAGCTGGGGAGGGACTCTGGACAAGGGCTGGGAGTGGCAGGATGAGGGACAATGGCTTTGAGCTGGGAGAGGGGAGACTGAGAGTGGAGAGGAGGAAGAAATTGTTGGCAGTGAGGGTGGGGAGAGCCTGGCACAGGCTGCCCAGGGGGCTGTGGCTGTGCCCTGCCTGGAGGTGTTCCAGGCCAGGCTGGATGAGGCCTTGAGCAGCCTGTGCTGGTGGGAGGTGTCCCTGCCTAGGGCAGGGGGCTGGAGCTGGCTGAGCTCTGAGGTCCCTTCCAACCCACTCTGCTTCTGTGAATCCATGTGAGAGGAGCCCCTGAGAGGAGCTGCTGGCTGTGGAGTGTCCTGCTTGGGGCAGTTTGTCTCTGGCTCGTGAGCAGTTGGATGGTTTAGTGTCACACTTCTGGATGGGAAGGTAGGAACCTGGAGCCAGGGCCAGACACCAGCATCTGAAGTAGAGCAGCAGGTGACCCCAAGAGACCTCCTGGGAAGGACTTCTCTGCCCAGGTTGCCCCTCTGACCATGAGGAACCCCATCTGAAGCAGCAATTTCAGATCCTTTGGTTGCAGTGAAGGGAAATGGGCTCTTGGAAGGCCACTTGGTCCCATCCTGAGAGGCAGGTCTCAACTTGGTCTACATGGTTGAGCTTTGCCAATCTCTGCCCTAAGGGCTTCACATCACAGGTTTAGGTTGGGTGTAATGACCCTTTCTGTGCCATCTCCACTGAATCTCTCAGCACTCTGGGGAGCCAACCTGCTTCTCCTGCAGCCATACCACACTTGGAATAGGCACTGGCACAGGCTGCTCGGGAGGGTGTTGGAGTCCCCATCCCTGGATGTGTTTTCAAGCCTTCTAGATGTGGTGCTTGGGGATGTGCTCAGTGGTGGCCTTGGCAGAGTAGGCTTCATAGCTGGATCTTGAAGGTCTTTTCCAACCTAGCTGATTCTATGATTCTAACATCAAGGGCCTCAAGTTGCCCCAGTGGAGGTTCAGGTTGGGCATGAGGAACAGATTCTTCCTCCAAAGGGTTTTCAAGCTCTGGTCTAGGCAGAGCTGGGCCAAGGGTCAGACTGGGTGATCTCAAAGGTCTTTTCCAGCCTAAGCTATTCTATGAGCCTTCATTAAGCTCTAACCTCTATTCAGCAGCCCACCCCCCAGTACCTGCAGCCCACCCCCAGTACCTGCTGCTGCTCCTGACAGCTCCTTTCCTCTCTGGCTGCACAGGAAGAGAGGAATTGGGGTCAGCTAATAGAATCACAGAACCATGGAGCTTGAAAAGCCCTCGAAGTCCATCAAGCTGAAGCTCTCACCCACCACCTCCAAGGCATCTAGACCCAAGTGCCATGGCAGCACATTGCCTGAACACCTCCAGGGATGGAGACTCCAGCAGCTGCCTGGGCAGCCTGTACCCGTGCCTGGCACCCCAGATGGGGCTCTGTTGGATGGGCTGCAGTGGGAAATCAAACCATTCATGATCCATTGTGAGGCATGTTTAGCTGCAGGAGAGAGCTGGGCCCCAGCTGAGAGCCACACACCCACACTGTGGTAGCAGCACTCTGAATTTGCTCCTGGTTCACTCATTTCCCCCCTCAGGTTTCCTGGCTTTTATCCAGCAGTTTGTTTGGGGTTTGATTGTGTTTGTCAAGAGCAGATGTGGGCCTGCTGCTGACAGCCCCCTCCTTGGCAGCCCTAGCATGTTGACATCAAGATGTTTTCCCTTGATGCTGGACTGCCTTGACCCCAAATTAGGATGGGCCCAGGGTAACTCCGGGACTAGACTGAATGATGTCTCTGGCCATGGATTAGTTGTGTCAGTGGAGAGAGTCTCTGTCAGGAGCTTGAACAGCACTGAAGAAGTGTCTTCAGCATCTCATTGTCTCTGATGAGATCATGATTCAGGCTACTCGAGCAGTATCTCAAGTGTGCAGGCCCTCAGGGATCAGAAGTGGCTCCAAGGACAGCATTTGGATGCACAGGATAGAAAAGAATTCAGCTTTAATTAGCTCATCTCAACCAGCTGAAGGAAGAGCACACATGGGGGGCAGAGAGCCACCTCTGAAGCCACAGACAGCAGTGAACACACAGAGCCAGCTGCTGCTGGAGATGGTAGCCAAGCCATGGCTCTGCCAACAGAGTCCTTCAGTCAGTCCTCCCTTCTGTCACCTCCCAGACCTCCAGCATGCACATGGAGCCACCACAGACAGCTCTCTGTCCTGCCTCTTCCCCTGAGTGTCAGGGCCTAGGAGTGGAGATGACCTGAAATTGTGCCAGGGGAGGCTGAGGTTGGAGAGGAGGAAAAATGTCTTTGCTGTCAGTGTGGTCAGGGCCTGGCAGAGGCTGCCCGGGGGGTGGTGGAGTCCCCATGGCTGGAGGGGTTGCAGCAAGCTGTGGCCATGGCTCCTGAGGCCAGGGTTTGGTGGCCATGGTGGGGCTGGGTGGGTGTTGGACTGGGTGAGCTCAGAGGGCTTTGCCAACCCAAACCATGCTGTGGTTCTATGATCCCAGGGATGGTGCCATGGCCACACTGACTCCATGCTCTCTGGAGGTCCCTTCCAACCACCCATTCTATGTCTTTCTATTCACCATCTCTGATAAATAGGCCAAGCTTTACCAGAGCTCACAGTGTGGGGTTTGGGGTCTTGGGTCCCAACTGGTGTCTGAGAGCCACTGGTGATTTTCAGGTTCTCCTTCCAGCCCACACCTGGCTGCTATTCCCATCCTGTCTCCTGTTCTCAAGATGTGGTCCTGCTTTGAACTCCTCTGGGTAACTGTAACCCCGAGAGGAAGACCCATCCAGGCCTGGAGAGAGCTCACAGGTTCACCAGGACAGACAAGAGAGCTCCAAAGGCACCTGCCAGTCCCAGCCCTTGGCAGGAAATCCATGCAGCCAGGAAGGGCTCAGCAGATGATTGGCTTGGTCTGGGCAAAACACAACTCCTGTGACATTTTCAGCAATACTGCAGTGCAGGATGCACAGAATCCAGCAGCCTGCATGGAGGGGCTGGAAGGGACCTCTGGGGATCACCCAGTCCAAGCCCTGCTCCAGCAGGGCACCCACAGCAGCTTGCCCAGCAGCACCATGCCCAGGGGGGGTTGGAAGCTCTCCACACCAGGAGACTCCACAACCTCTCTGGGCAGCCTGCTCCAGGCCTCCAGCAGCCTCACAACAAACAACTTTCTCCTCCTGCTCAGATCCAACCTCCTGGCTGCCACTCTGTGCCCACTGCCCCTTGTGCTGTCCCTGGGCACCACCCAGCAGAGCCTGGCCCCAGCCTCTTGCCCCCCACAGCTCCTTTAGCTCTTGCTGAGCATTGCTCAGCTGCCCTCTGGGGCTGCTCTCCTGCAGGCTCTCAGCCCCAGGTGCCAGCCTGAACCCAACCCATGGCAGAAGCCACTTGTGAGCAAAGCCTGCACACAGCCCTGTGCTTCCTCCTGTGCTGGCTGTGAGCTCTGAGGAGCAGATCTCAGGGATCTTTATGGTCCATGGACATGTCAAGGGCTAAATAAAAGCTTGTCTAGCACCTTCTGCTGTGGGAACCTGGTTTTAGGTGATAATGACTCGAGAACTCCAATGAATTGGGCTGAACTCTTCCATGCTGGATGTGCCTCTCCAGCTTCATCTTCTCCCAATTAAGAAAGAGCCAGGAAAGGATTTTCATGGACCTTAGTAATTTGACTCCCTTGTCTTGAAGCAGTGTGTGGGTGTGTGGCAGGGCAGCAGGGTGCCAGGCTGTCTCACTCACTGCCACGTGTTAATCTCACCCCAAACGGAAGAAAATTAGGAGCAATTTCCTCAGGAAAATGCCTTGGAATCCGAACACCCCACGACTCAGGCAGAGTGGCTGCACAATGCCTGGCAGGAAAAGACCAGGAGGAGCTGGTTGGAAGTGGCTGAAGATCAGCCAGGGTGTACCCACATGGCCAAGGAGGCCACCAGCAGCCTGGCCTGGAGCAGCAACGGTGTGGGCAGCACGAGCAGGGCACGGATCGTGCCCTGTGCTGGGCGCTGGGGAGGCCACAGCTTGAGAACTCCAAGAAGGACATCGAGGAGCTGGAGCCTTCTTCTGCCATACCTACATCTGAAGATGAGGATTCAGCTCTGAGCACAGGATGTGCCACAAAATGATCCAAGCAGAATGCTGTGCCTGAGCTGCAAAGTGTGACAGCAGAGAGAGAGGATTTGGTGTAGGAGACTCAGCTGATAAAAGAGACTTGAGACCGTTAAGAGCAAAAGCCTGCAACTGGCATCCACCCTGGGCTGTGCTGACAACTTGGGCTCTCATCTGAGCAAGGATACCTGGAGCAGGCTAGAGTAACAATAGCCTCCCTGCCCCTGAGGTGGTGTGGCAGGAAGGACAAAGCAGGAGAGAATGGGCAGCATGAGAGCAGAGGAAACATATCCCTGAGATCAGTGCAGCACCTGGGGAGACACATCCTCCTGCAAGACTCAGCAGGAACCCAACCAGCAGCAGCTGTCCTGTGCACAGGATGAGAGCAGAGCTGTGTGTGTGCAGGCACAGGATGAGAGCAGAGCTGTGTGTGTGCAGGCACAGGATGAGAGCAGAGCTGTGTGTGTGTGCAGGCACAGGATGAGAGCAGAGCTGTGTGTGTGCAGGCACAGGATGAGAGCAGAGCTGTGTGTGTGCAGGCACAGGATGAGAGCAGAGCTGTGTGTGTGAGAGCAGAGCTGCAGGCACAGGATGAGAGCAGAGCTGTGTGTGTGCAGGCACAGGATGAGAGCAGAGCTGTGTGTGTGCAGGCACAGGATGAGAGCAGAGCATGCATGGCTCTTGCTGGCCTGCAGCAGTCTGATTCCCTCAGACCACCTCAGGAGAGCAGGAAGATCTCAAACTGGGTCATTCTGACTGCTGGAGGTGATGCTGTTGCACAAGGGATGTGGTGTGAAGGTGAGTGATGAAAAGGAAGTGTGAAAATCAGCTGGGTCCTGTCCCTTGTGTGAGATCAACCATAGAATGGTTTGGGTTGGAAAAGGCCTCTGTGCTCATCCAGTCCAACACCAACCCAACCCCACCATGGCCACCAAACCACGGCCCCAAGTGCCATGGCCACAGCTTGCTGCAACACCTCCAGGCATGGGGACTCCACCACCTCCTGGGCAGCCTCTGCCAGGCCCTGACCACTCACAGTCTCACAGTATCACCATGGTTGGAAGAGACCTCAAAGATCATCGAGTCCAACCTGTCACCACAGACCCCATGACTAGCCCATGGCACCAAGTGCCACATCCAGTCCCCTCTTGAACCCCTCCAGGGACGGTGACTCCACCACCCCCTGGGCAGCACATCCCAATGGCGAATGACTCTCTCGGTGAAGAACTTTCTCCTCACCTCCAGCCTGAACCTCCCCTGGCACAGCTTGAGACTGTGTCCTCTTGTTCTGGTGCTGGCTGCCTGGGAGAAGAGACCAACCCTCACCTGGCTACAACCTCCCTTCAGGGAGCTGTAGAGAGCAATGAGGTCTCCCCTGAGCCTCCTGTGGCTCCTGCTGGCCACACTGTTCCTAATGCAGGCCAGGATGCCATTGGCCTTCTTGGCCACCTGGGCACACTGCTGGCTCATGTTCAGGGAGCTGTCAATCAGCACCCCCAGGTCCCTCTCTGGCATCTCTCAGCCACTCTGACCCCAGCCTGTAGCTCTGCATGGGGTTGCTGTGGCCAAAGTGCAGCCCCTGGCACTTGGATTTGTTGAATGCCATCCTGTTGGACTCCTGCAGCAATGAAATGTTTCCTCCCATCCCATCTAAGTTAGGAAGAGCAATGTCCTTGTTATCCATCTGGTGGAACTGCTCATGTCATCTTTAGCTCTCACCTGTGCCAATTAGCCAGAGCCCCGTGGAGGAGGACCAGATCCATCACTCCAACTGGAGCTGCTGCAGCCCCTGTGGTCGCTGCTACATGTCCTCAGCTCAGCCTCATCGCTCACAGCCACTCACAGAGGCTCTCTGGCAGTCCCATCCACATGATGCTCAGTTAGTCCCCTTGGTCTGCTGCAACTGCTCGTAAATCAACTCCGTAATGAGGTGGAGCTGCTGCTGGAACATGCTACAGCTGCACAGCCACTCCAGCGGCCTTCATTAGCTGAGGAGCTGCTCCAGCTCTGGTCACTTCATTGGGAGCCTTTCCACGTGGATGAGCTCACAGGATTCACGGCTCCAGGAGCTCTGGGGATGGAAGATGTCAGGGTGTTGGGGTACCAGCCCATGGCAGCCCCCAGGATGCTGGGGGCATCAGTGATACTTCACAGGAGGGATTTTGCTCAGAGCTCATCCAGTTCCAACCCCCTGCCATGGGCAGGGACACCTCCCACCAGCACAGGCTGCTCAAGGCCTCATCCAGCCTGGCCCTCAACACCTCCAGGCAGGGCACAGCCACAGCCTCCCTGGGCAGCCTGTGCCAGGCTCTCCCCACCCTCACTGCAAAGAATTTCTTCCTCCTCTCCAGTCTCAATCTCTCCTCTCCCAGCTCAAAGCCATTGTTCCTCACCCTGGCACTCCCAGCCCTTGTCCAAAGTCCCTCCCCAGCTCTCCTGGAGCCCTTCAGGTCCTGGAAGTTCCACTATAAGGTAGCACCAGTGCCTTCTCTTCTCCAGCATGCCAGCTTGCCTCACTCAGGATCAGATGAGGCCTTTGCAGACTTGTCTGGAATGCAATTTCCACTACGTTTTCCCTGCTGCTCTGCTTTGTTGGTGCCTCTGCAGATGTCTTGCTGATAGAGAGCAGCTCTTGCAATCTGGTTTGCCAGCTCCTACCCACAGGACAGGCTGGTTCTGCGCTGTGCAGGGAGACCACAACAACCAGCAGCTTCCTCAACTCTGCCTGGGCTCCTGGGAACTGGGGAACTTACTACGTTGAAGACACTTAGCAAAGTGTCAAAGTTGCAGCCTTCTCTCCCAGCACAGCTAAAGCCACACTGGGCTCTGGTGTCACCAGTGGCACCCAGATGCCCAGTTCATGCCTCACTAGAGGGTATGAAGGAAGAGATGGTTAAACATCTTTACCATCTGATTGAGGCACTCTCAGAGTCTATAGACTCACAGACTCTGCAGCTGTGAGGACAATGGCTGCAAGGCCAAGTTCAACCCACAGCTGTACCTGTGGCAGGACACAGCTCTGTCCTTCTCCAAATCACAGAGGCTGGTTAGGATTGACCTGACTGAGTAGCAGCTAATGCCAGAATCCAGCAGGGGGGTGGAGTTCTTCTAGTCCAGTCCCTGTTCTAGCAGGGCACCCACAGCAGCTTGCCCAGCAGCACCATGCCCAGGGGGAGTTGGAAGCTCTCCACTCCAGGAGACTCCACAACCTCTCTGGGCAGCCTGCTCCAGGCCTCCAGCAGCCTCACAACAAACAACTTTCTCCTCCTGCTCAGGTGGAACCTCCTGGCTGCCACTCTGTGCCCACTGCCCCTTGTGCTGTCCCTGGGCACCACTCAGCAGAGCCTGGCCCCAGCCTCTTGCCCCCCACAGCTCCTTCAGCTCTTGCTGAGCATTGCTCAGCTGCCCTCTGGGGCTGCTCTTCTGCAGGCTCTCAGCCCCAGGGCTCTCAGCCTTTCCCCCTCAGATGCAAGACTGAGTGAAGGATTTTTCTCTAGCAAAGAACCTCATGCAGCCACTAGAGAAAGCTGCTCAAGCCAAGATTAATCAGGATTTAACAGAATCCTTCAGAGTGTGATGAGAAAAGAGATCTGTTGAGCATTTGGTGTGGATGCAATTAGCACATGGTCTGCTCCCTGGGGACACTTAATGGGTGAGTGGGAAGGGACAGGAGCAAGCCCACACAGCTCCTTGTGCCAGCTGCACTGCTGCAGAGCATCATTAGCTGCTGGGTGCAGCCTATTGCCCAGTCTGTGCTCCTGCCCAGCCAGCTCTCATCTCCAAAACAATGAGAAGGGCTTCACAAGGCTGGGACAGTCAGGAACATTCAGCTGACATCAAGACAGAGTGGATCTGATTCTCATCCTACAGGGTTTGGTGTGGGCAGAGCTGCAAAGGGCTGATGGGGTTTCATAGCTCTGACACCAAGGGTGGGAAAAGTCTTCCTCTCCAGCTGGGTGCTAAAGGCCAGCAGGGATCTGCTGGCTGCAATGTGCTTCAGGAGGGTCTTGCTTTACCCTGTCTTGACCTGGACAGGCTGGAGACTTGGGCATGGAGAAATCCAATGAAACTCACTAAGGGCAAGTGCAGTGTCCTGCAGCTGGGGAAGAACAACCTCATGGACCAGTGGAGGCTGGGGGCTGAGCTGCTGCAGAGCAGCTCTGGGGAAAGGGGCCTGAGAATGCTGGTGGACAACAGGATGGCCATGAGCCAGCAATGTGCTCTGTGGCTAAGAGGCCAAAGGCATCCTGGGGTGTATCAAGAGGAGTGTGGCCAGCAGGTCAAGGGAGGTTCTCCTCCCCCTCTACTCTGTGCTGGTGAAGCCACATCTGCAGTGCTGTGTCCAGTTCTGGGCTCCCCAGCTCAAGAAGGACAAAGAACTACTGGCAAGAGTCCAGCACAGAGCCCCTGAAGCGCTGAGGGCACTGGGAGGAGAGGCTGAGCCTGGGGCTGGGGAGCCTGCAGAGGAGGAGGCTGAGTTGGATTTGCTCAATGCCTACAAATATCTAAGGTGTGGCTGTCAGGAGGATGGGGCCAGGCTCTGCTCAGTGGTGCCCAGGGACAGGACAAGAGGTCCTGGGAACACATCTGGCCATAGGAAGTTCCACCTAAACATGAGGAGGAACTTTGTTATTTTGAGGGTGGCAGAGCCCTGGAGCAGGCTGCCCAGCGAGGTTGTGGAGTCTCCTTCTCTGGAGACATTCAAGCCCCACCTGGCCGCGTTCCCGTGTGCCCTGCCCTGGGTGACGTTGCTCTGGCAGGGGGTTGGTGAGCTCCAGAGGTCCCTTCCAGCCCCTGGCATTCAGTGATTCTGTGATCCTCTTGCACCTTCTCTACAACTCAACTCCCACCCTCTGACTGTAAATTCCATTCCCATGCCTGCTGCTGTTCCCACTCCCTGCCTGCCATGATGCAGCCTGGTGAGGAGGAGATCAGAGTCACCAGCCCAGCCCTGCCAGGACAACTGTGCCTCCTCTCCGCAGGCTGCTCGGCGGGGCTGGCGGAGGTGTGGAACACTGTGGAGCTGTGACACACGAGGTGGATGTTCTCCAGATCTCCTGACTGCATCCAAGTGTGACTATTAATTGTTTCTCTCCCCAGGGAACAGCCTCTTGTCAAACCAAATGCCACTTTCTCAACAAGCATCTCACCACCTGCCATGAGCAGAAGATGAGTTCCTTATCTTTTTGATAATGATGATGATGATGATGATGATGATAACAACAGTAACAGCAACAACGATGAATAAGAGCTTTATGGATCATAATTGAAACAGGAAGCAGCTTGGTGGAACACTTGAGGTGGCAAATTGGATGATGACACCAAGCTGAGCGGTGCAGCTGAGATGCCAGAGGAATGGGATCCATCCAGAGGGACCTGGACAGGCATGAGAGCAGGATCTGTGTGAACCTTGTGAGCTTCAGCAAGGCCATGGGTAAAATGCTTCACATGGGTTGGAGCAACCCCTGTATCAGTGCAGGCAGGGGATGGAGGGCAGGAGAGCAGCCCTGAGGAGAAGGACTTGGGGGGAGCTCTGGGGGTGCAGAGCTGGAGCTGAGCCAGCACCAAGCACTGCCAGCCCTGCCCCAGTCTGGCCTGGGCTGAGCCCCAGCAGTGAGGGCAGCAGGGGCAGGGAAGGATTCTGCCCCTCTGCTGGGCTCTGCTCACAGCCCTGCAGTGCTGGGGCAGCTCTGGAGCCCTCAGCACAGACAGGGACCTGCTGCAGCAGGGCCAGAGGAGGCCACAGCAGTGCTGGCAGGGCTGGAAGCCCTCTGCTGGGAGCCAGGCTGAGAGACTTGGCCTTGGGCAGCCTGCAGAGGAGAAGGCTCCAGGCAGACCTTCTGGTGGCCTTGCAGTGCTCCAAGGGCTGAGCAGTGAGCTGGGCACAGACTTTGGAGCAGGGCCTGTGGTGCCAGCACAAGGGGAATGGTTTGGAACTCAGAGAGGGAGCTTGGGAGTGGAGAGAAGGAGAAATGTTTGGTGCTGAGGGTGGGGAGAGCCTGGCCCAGGCTGCCCAGAGAGCTGGGAGCTGCCCCATGGCTGGCAGCAGTGCAGGTCAGGTTGTTTGGGGCTGGGAGCAGCCTGCTGTGGTTGGGGCTGTCCCTGCTGGCTGCAGGGGCTGGGCTGGAGGAGCTGTGGAGGTCCCTTCCCACCCAACCCAGGCTGGGACTCTACAATGAAAGGTGTGGATGCTGCAGGGCACTGTGCTGGCAGCCTGGCACATCAGGTGGTGTTTGCCTCCCCTCCACTGTCTCTGTGCTGTTTGGATTTCCTCTGGAGCTGCACATGGAATTCAAGGCATCTCCCAGTGCCAGCCTCGCCACAGAGCTGTACAACTGGGTGTAAATATCCTCCCTTCTCCAGGCCTGTCTGCCTGCCTGTGCAGGGAGGGCATCACAGAATCACAGAATTGTCAGGGCTGGAAGGGACCTCAAGGCTCAGCCAGCCCAACCCCCTGCCATGGGCAGGGACACCTCACACCACAGCAGGTTGCTCACAGCCACCTCCAGCCTGGCTGCAAACACCTCCAGGCAGGAGGCTTCCACCACCTCCCTGGGCAGCCTGTGCCAGGCTCTCACCACCCTCATGGGCAACAACTTCTTCCTAAGATCTAAAGTAACTCTAGGTTGGATGCATCCCCCCCAGTCCTATCCCTCCCTGACACCGTCAAAAGTCCCTCCCCAGCTTTCCTGCAGCCCACTGCAGACACTGGAAGGCCACAATGAGGTCTCCTCAGAGCCTTCTGTTCCCCAGGCAGAGGAGCCCTAACTCTCCATGGCAGAAGAGCTGCAGGCCTCTGCTCATCCTCCTTGCCCTCCTGTGGACACAACAAACTCAGCTTTGCCCAGCTCTGGGAAACCTCCAGACACAGAGGCAGAGGGAAGCTGGATGCCAGCCCTGCACAGCACCGAGCGGCATGAGCTTCCTCTCCTGCTCTCGCCTCCGCCCTGCTCCCTCACGCAGCATCGCTGGCTCCTCAGTTCCGCGGCTCAGAACAGCAGGGCAAGGGCAAGCTGGCAGCTGGGAGCACACAGCCCCAGGCGCCAGGAGGGCTCAGGTGCCAGGAGGGGCTCAGGTGCCAGGAGGGGCTCAGGTGCCAGGAGGGGCTGTGGGAGCGCATCCCAGACGAAAGGGTGCTGGGGGTGCTGGAGGAGAGCAGAATGGGCCGGGGCCAGCGTGTGCCTGGGCCAGCGTGTGCCCGGGCCAGCGTGTGCCTGGGCCAGCGTGTGCCCGGGCCAGCGTGTGCCCGGGGCCAGCGTGTGCCTGGGCCAGCGTGTGCCCGGGGCCAGCGTGTGCCTGGGCCAGTGTGTGCCTGGGGCCAGCGTGTGCCTGGGCCAGTGTGTGCCTGGGGCCAGCGTGTGCCCGGGGCCAGCGTGTGCCTGGGCCAGCATGTGCCTGGGGCCAGCGTGTGCCTGGGCCAGCGTGTGCCCGGGGTCAGCGTGTGCCTGGGCCAGCATGTGCCTGGGCCAGCATGTGCCTGGGCCAGCATGTGCCTGGGGCCAGCATGTGCCTGGGGCAGCGTGTGCCAGCATGGGGCCAGCATGTGCCTGGGCCAGCGTGCCTGCCTGGGGCCCTGGGCGTGTGCCTGGGCCAGCGTGTGCCTGGGCCAGTGTGTGCCTGGGGCCAGCGTGTGCCTGGGCCAGCGTGTGCCTGGGCCAGCGTGTGCCTGGGCCAGCGTGTGCCTGGGCCAGCGTGTGCCTGGGCCAGTGTGTGCCTGGGGCCAGCGTGTGCCTGGGCCAGTGTGTGCCTGGGGCCAGCGTGTGCCCGGGGCCAGCGTGTGCCTGGGCCAGCGTGTGCCCGGGGCCAGCGTGTGCCTGGGCCAGCGTGTGCCTGGGGCCAGCATGTGCCTGGGCCAGCGTGTGCCTGGGGCCAGCGTGTGCCTGGGCCAGTGTGTGCCTGGGCCAGTGTGTGCCTGGGGCCAGCATGTGCCTGGGCCAGTGTGTGCCTGGGGCCAGTGTGTGCCTGGGCCAGCATGTGCCTGGGGCCAGCATGTGCCTGGGCCAGTGTGTGCCTGGGGCCAGCGTGTGCCTGGGCCAGCGTGTGCCTGGGGTCAGCGTATGCCTGGGCCAGCGTGTGCCTGGGGCCAGCATGTGCCTGGGGCCAGCGTGTGCCTGGGCCAGCGTGTGCCTGGGGCCAGCGTGTGCCTGGGGCCAGCGTGTGCCTGGGCCAGCGTGTGCCTGGGGCCAGCGTGTGCCTGGGGCCAGCGTGTGCCTGGGCCAGTGTGTGCCTGGGGCCAGCGTGTGCCTGGGCCAGTGTGTGCCTGGGGCCAGCGTGTGCCCGGGGCCAGCGTGTGCCTGGGCCAGCGTGTGCCTGGGCCAGCGTGTGCCCGGGGGCCAGCGTGTGCCTGGGCCAGCGTGTGCCTGGGGCCAGCGTGTGCCTGGGCCAGCGTGTGCCTGGGTCAGCGTGTGCCTGGGCCAGCATGTGCCTGGGCCAGCATGTGCCTGGGCCAGCATGTGCCTGGGGCCAGCATGTGCCTGGGGCAGCGTGTGCCTGGGGCCAGCATGTGCCTGGGGCAGCGTGTGCCTGGGGCCAGCGTGTGCCTGGGCCAGTGTGTGCCTGGGCCAGTGTGTGCCTGGGGCCAGCATGTGCCTGGGGCCAGCGTGTGCCTGGGGCCAGCATGTGCCTGGGGCAGCGTGTGCCTGGGGCCAGCATGTGCCTGGGCCAGCATGTGCCTGGGGCAGCGTGTGCCTGGGGCCAGCATGTGCCTGGGCCAGCGTGTGCCTGGGGCCAGCGTGTGCCTGGGCCAGCATGTGCCTGGGCCAGCATGTGCCTGGGGCAGCGTGTGCCTGGGGCCAGCATGTGCCTGGGCCAGTGTGTGCCTGGGGCCAGCATGTGCCTGGGCCAGCATGTGCCTGGGGCCAGCATGTGCCTGGGCCAGTGTGTGCCTGGGGCCAGCGTGTGCCTGGGGCCAGCGTGTGCCTGGGGCCAGTGTGTGCCTGGGGCCAGCGTGTGCCTGGGGCCAGCGTGTGCCTGGGGCCAGTGTGTGCCTGGGGCCAGCGTGTGCCTGGGGCCAGCGTGTGCCTGGGGCCAGCGTGTGCCTGGGCCAGCGTGTGCCTGGGGCCAGCGTGTGCCTGGGGCCAGCGTGTGCCTGGGGCCAGCGTGTGCCTGGGCCAGCGTGTGCCTGGGCCAGCGTGTGCCTGGGCCAGCGTGTGCCCGGGGCCAGCGTGTGCCCCAGGTGCCTGGGCCAGCGTGTGCCCGGGGCCAGCGTGTGCCTGGGCCAGCGTGTGCCCGGGGCCAGCGTGTGCCTGGGCCAGCGTGTGCCTGGGGCCAGCGTGTGCCTGGGCCAGCGTGTGCCCGGGGTCAGCGTGCCTGCCTGGGCCAGCATGTGCCTGGGCCAGCATGTGCCTGGGCCAGCATGTGCCTGGGGCCAGCATGTGCCTGGGGCAGCGTGTGCCTGGGGCCAGCATGTGCCTGGGCCAGTGTGTGCCTGGGGCCAGCGTATGCCTGGGGCCAGCGTGTGCCTGGGGCCAGCGTATGCCTGGGCCAGCATGTGTGCCTGGGGCCAGCGTATGCCTGGGCCAGCGTGTGCCTGGGGCCAGCGTGTGCCTGGGGCCATGTGCCTGGGGCCAGCATGTGCCTGGGCCAGCATGTGCCTGGGCCAGTGTGTGCCTGGGGCCAGCCTGTGCCTGGGGCCAGCATGTGCCTGGGGCCAGCATGTGCCTGGGGCCAGCGTGTGCCTGGGCCAGTGTGTGCCTGGGGCCAGCCTGTGCCTGGGGCCAGCGTGTGCCTGGGGCCAGCGTGTGCCTGGGGCCAGCATGTGCCTGGGGCCAGCATGTGCCTGGGCCAGTGTGTGCCTGGGGCCAGCCTGTGCCTGGGGCCAGCGTGTGCCTGGGGCCAGCGTGTGCCTGGGGCCAGTGTGTGCCTGGGCCAGCATGTGCCTGGGGCCAGCGTGTGCCTGGGGCCAGCGTGTGCCTGGGGCCAGCGTGTGCCTGGGCCAGCGTGTGCCTGGGGCCAGCGTGTGCCTGGGCCAGCGTGTGCCTGGGGCCAGCGTGTGCCCGGGGCCTGCATGTGCCTGGGGCCAGCGTGTGCCCGGGGCCATCGTGTGCCTGGGGCCAGGAGGCCAGGGGCAGCCTGGTGTGGGGAGCTGCAGAGAGCTGCCCCTGCACCTGCGCCCGGCCTGGGGGGAGTCACAGCTGCCAGAGCCCAGCCATGGGCCACACTGACAGCAGCACCAGATTCCAGCCTGGCTGTTCCCCTGTGTGCGATCCTCTGTGCAGGGCATCCTGTGTCTGGGATCCTGTGTGTGTGATTCTCTGCGTGTGGTATCCTGTGTATGGGATCCTGTGTGTGTGATACTCTGTGTCTGGGATCCTGTGTGTGTGATTCTCTGCGTGTGGTATCCTGTGTATGGGATCCTGTGTGTGTGATTCTCTGTGTGTGGGATCCTGTGTGTGTGATTCTCTGTGTGTGGGATCCTGTGTGTGGGATCCTGTGTGTGTGATTCTCTGCATGTGGTATCCTGTGTATGGGATCCTGTGTGTGTGATTCTCTGTGTGTGGGATCCTGTGTGTGTGATTCTCTCTGTGTGGGATCCTGTGGATCCTGTGTGTGTGATTCTCTGCATGTGGGATCCTGTGTATGGGATCCTGTGGGATCTCTGTGTCTGGGATCCTGTGTGTGTGATTCTCTGTGTGTGGGATCCTGTGTGTGGGATCCTGTGTGTGTGATTCTCTGCGTGTGGTATCCTGTGTATGGGATCCTGTGTGTGTGATACTCTGTGTATGGGATCCTGTGTGATACTCTGTGTCTGGGATCCTGTGTGTGATTCTCTGTGTGTGGAATCCTGTGTGTGGGATCCTGTGTGTGTGATTCTCTGTGTGTGGGATCCTGTGTGTGGGATCCTGTGTGTGTGATTCTCTGCGTGTGGTATCCTGTGTATGGGATCCTGTGTGTGTGATTCTCTGTGTGTGGGATCCTGTGTGTGTGATTCTCTGTGTGTGGGATCCTGTGTGTGTGATTCTCTGTGTGTGGGATCCTGTGTGTGTGATTCTCTCTGTCTGGGATCCTCTGTGTGTGATTCTCTGTGTGTGGGATCCTGTGTGTGTGATTCTCTGTGTGGGGGATCCTGTGTGAACTGCTTGAGAGAGTCCATCCCAGAGCCTCAGAGCTGCTGCAGGCAGTGGAACAGCTCCTCTGAGGCCAGGCTGAGGCAGCTGGGGCTGGGGGCTGGGAGCAGAGCAGCCTGAGGGCTGCCCTCAGTGCTGGGGGTGAAGCTGTGCAGGGCTGGAGCCAGGCTCTGCTTGGGGATGGCCAGGGGGCACAAGGGGCAGTGGGGGAGCTGGAGCAGAGGAGGTGCCAGGGGAACAGGAGGGAAACCCTTGTCCCTTGAGGGTGCCGGAGCCTGGAGCAGGCTGTGCAGAGAGGTTGTGGAGTCTCCTGCTCTGGAGAGCTTCCAAACCCGTCTGGCATCGTGCTCCTGGGCAAGCTGCTGTGGATCTGTCAATGTTCCTGGGTGTCCTGCCCCAGTGCCCTGCTCTGGCAGGGGTATTGGCCTGGGTGATCTCTGGAGATCCCTTCCAACCCCTAAGGCTCTGTGATTCTGTGGCTCCAGCCCCGAGTGTCAGCCTGGATCGGAGGCTCAGTAACCTCTGCACATGGGCAGAACATAACTGAAGCCCGGAGGTTCAGTAACTCATTTCCACCATTTGAAACCCACCAGGCTAAACCTCAAGTTGGAAGGAGAAGATGAGAGCAAAATGCAAGTAACTAAAGCAGGGCAAAGTGGTCTGGATAAGCAGGTCTGAGCAGCTTGTGGGGCTACTGTCTTAAACCAAATTCCCTTGATGACCAACAGCAGGCTTTGATGCTGTGGGTGTGGAGGGGGTTTTAAGCAGTAAAATAAAACTTGTCTGAAGCTTCCCTGGCCAGGCCTTGCGTCCCCAGCCCTGGGCAGAGAGGAGAAGGCTTGGCGTGACCTCCTGACACTGAGCCCCCCGGCGTGGGTCGTGCCCCGGCGCGAGCCCGGCTGGCGCTGCCCCGGCAAGCAGCTGAACACCAGGAGAGCTGCAGGGACGCTTCACAGCTGTGTGGGCACCGTGGGCGCCACGGGCAGGGCGACCCAGACACCCTCAGCAAGAATGCAGATGGCACCGAGCTGTGTGCTGCTGGAGGGGTGGGATCCATCCAGAGGGACCTGGGCAGGCTGCAGAGGAGGGCCGAAGGCAGCCTCACTACCTTCAGTACGGCTGCAGCAGGTTGGGCTGGGTGCCCTCTGCTGTGTTTGCTTCCTGTGCCCAGCAGTCCAGCCCAGGGGGCGGGCACAGGAGCCAGGCATCTCCTGCCATGGTTCTCTGCACCGCTCTAAGGCCCAGCGCGGGGTCTGGCACTGCCTCTTTCTTCCCTCGCCGCCACCCGGTGCCTGGGGAGATGTCTCCCGGCCTGCAGCCTGGCTAGGCCCGAGGCCACGGGGGATGGGCGGTCTCAGGTCTGGCCAGCTGAGACGAGCCTAGCAGTGGGAGGGCGGGGAGAAGGAGCCCTGGGGGTCTTGGGTGCACCCCCAGGTGGGGATGGGATGTTTCTGGGTCTGCTTTGGGGTTCCTTTGTCACTGCTTCTGGCTCTCTGCACACACTCGCCGCTTCCCAGTGAAACTTTCCACCACTTTCGCAGTCCCTTTGCCTGAGTCGTTATTGCTGCCCGTGGTGGGGAGGGGGTCTGCCTCAACCCCTCACAAAGGCCAAGGGCAAGGTCCTGCAGCTGGGTCAGGGCAATCCCAAGCACAGATCCAGGCTGGGCGAGGAGTGGCTGAGAGCAGCCTGCAGGAGAAGGCCTTGGGGGGGTCAGCTGGTGACAAAGTCCCCAGGAGCCAGCAGTGGTCCCTGGCAGCCCAGAGCCAGCTGAGTGCTGAGCTGCAGCCAGAGCAGGGAGAGAGCAGCACAGGGAGGGGATTCTGCCCCTCTGCTCTGCTCAGAGCCCACCTGCAGCACTGCCTCCAGCGCTGGGCCCCCAGCACAAGAAGGCCCTGGAGCTGCTGGAGAGGCTCCAGAGGAGGCCACAGAGATGAGCAGAGGCTGCAGAACCTCCCCTGTGGGGCCAGGCTGGGAGAGCTGGGGCTGTGCAGCCTGGAGAAGAGAAGGCTGCAGGGAGACCTCAGAGCAGCCTGCCAGGACCTGAAGGGCTCCAGGAGAGCTGGGGAGGGACTCTGGACAAAAGCTGGGAGTGCCAGGGTGAGGGACAATGGCTTTGAGCTGGGAGAGGGGAGACTGAGAGTGGAGAGGAGGAAGGAATTGTTGGCAGTGAGGGTGGGGAGAGCCTGGCACAGGCTGCCCAGGGAGGCTGTGGCTGTGCCCTGCCTGGAGGGGTTCCAGGACAGGCTGGATGAGGCCTTGAGCAGCCTGTGCTGGTGGGAGGTGTCCCTGCCCATGGCTGGGGGTTGGAGCTGGATGAGCTTTGAGGCCCCTTCCAACCCAACCTGTTCTAGCTGTTCACAGGCTTTCCTCGATTGCTGTAGTTCCCTTTCTGGGGGGGCTGCTGAAACCCTTCAGGTGAGCGTGCCGTGAAACCCAGGCTCCCTGCACTCAGCGTGTGAGCAACAGCCACATTCAGGTTCCCTTTTGCTTTCCTAGATCAGACCTCTTTTGTTTTAACTAATCTTTCAGTTCCAGGGGTGATTAGATGCTTTAGCTGAATGAATCCTATTATTTAAAGCCTTCCTGCCTGCTTCCAACCTGCACTCTGACTCATCTACCTATTTTCATGTAGAGATTAGCTACAGAAGGTATTTTTTCCCCTTTAAAAATAGCACCCAGCAGGTTTGTTGAACTGAGCCTTATCTGTGTCTCTGGGCAGCCACTGGTGCCCAGCACAGGGAGAGGGATGATGAGCTGCCTGAGCTCATGCTTCCTGGTGAGGCTGCAAGGGAAACAGGGATCCTGCCTGGTGTCTTCAGGGCTCTCAGAAGAGAATCATAGAATCGTGGGATGTTTCTCCTTCAAAAAGACCTTTAAGCTCATCCAGTCCAACCCTCAGCTCAGCACTGCCAGGGCCCTACTGAGCCACAGCCCTCAGCACCACAGCTCCATGGCCTTGAAACTACTACAGGGATAGGGACTCCAGCACTGCCCTGGGCAGCCTGTCCCAGTGCCTGAGAACCCTTCTGGGAAATAAATTGTTCCTCGTGCTCAACCTAAACTTCCCCTGGAGCAGCTTGAGGTTGTTTCCTCTCCTCCTGTCTCTTGTCCCTTGGGAGCAGAGCCCAGCCCCCACCTGGCTGCAGCCTCCTGTCAGGGAGCTGTAGAGAGCAAGGAGGTCTCCCTCAGCCTCCTCTTCTCCAGGCTGCACAACCCCAGGTCCTCAGCTGCTCCTCCCCAGCCCTGTTATGCTCTAGACCCTTCTCCAGCTTCATTGCTCTTCTGCAGACACCAAACCAAAACTGCAGCAGTGGTTCTCACACAGCCTCCAGCTTGAGGTCAGCAGGGGCAGCAGGACACAAGCATGCAGCTGAAGCCTGGCTGGATCTTAGTGTTTGCTGGTGACCAGACCAGACTGAACAAGCTTGGGTAGAAGCACCTCTGCAGCTGTGGCCACACACTCCAAGGAGGGCACTGGGGAGCTGGAGCAGGGCCAGAGGAGGGCAACAGAGCTGGGGAAGGGTCTGGAGAACAGGGCTGGGGAGGAGCAGCTGAGGGAGCTGGGGGTGTTCAGTGTGGAGGAGACTGAGGGAGACCTCATTGCTGCCTGCAGCTTCCTGAGAGGTGGGGGTTGGCCTTTTCTAGCATGGAACAAAGAGCCAGGACAAGAGGAAATGGATTCAAGTTGCCTGAGGGGAGGTTTAGGTTGGGCATGAGGAACAATTTCTTCTCTGAAATGGTTGCCAGGCTCTGGAACAGGCTGCCCAGGCCAGTGCTGTGGTCCCCATGCCATATGGATGTGGTGTGATCTAGTTGGAGGTGTCCTGCTGACTGCAGGGGGTTGGACAAAATGGCCTTTGAGGGTCCCTTCCAACCCAATGCGAGCTGTGAAGCTGCGGATGCGGCGCTGAGGCCACGGCTGAATGGTGCCCTGGCGGGGCTGGGTTAAGGGCTGGACCTGCTGAGCTGCAAGGGCTCCTCCAACCCAAATGGTTCTGTGATTCTGTGACTCAGCTGCAGGGACACAGGCGCTGGGCTGGCAGTGCTCAGATGCTGGGGAGGGAGGGGGCTGCCACGAGGAGCAGCTGAGGCAGCAGCATGCTGTGCTCTGTGCATCACCACCCCGTGCCTGTGCACAGGATGAATCCTCTCCGAGTTCTCAGTGTACTCTCCAGCCATGTACTCAACGGGAAGGCGTCACCCAGCCTCACTCTCCCAGCCCAGCCCACGCTCCTCTTCCACTTGCTGCTTCCTGCCCAAGAGCATCTCACCTCCTTCTCCCCCCAGCAAGCTAATGAGCTCCTAGAGAGTGATCCAGGATCTCCCCAGCACAGAACCCAGAGCATCCAAGGCTGGGCTGCAAAAATAACCACATGAACCTGGAGTCAGCATCCAAAGAGATTCAGTATGGTTTAGGTTGGGAGGGACCTTAAAGATCTGTTGAAGAAGCAGCCAGGCAGAAAGAGAATGAGGAGGGAGAAACGGGAGCTGGTAATTTGCCCTCCCCTGATGGAGGGGATTTAGCTGCATCTCTAGTTAATAAAAGACATTAATTGATTCATGCTTTTTTCCTGGCTGCACTCAGAGCTATTTCTGGCTGGAAGGAGACACTCTTAAATGGAATGAGTCAGCCCAGACCTGTTATGTCACCCTGGGACCCTGAAAGATTTGTTAATAGCTCTGAAGAAATCAAGTTGCTTCACAGGGCTATTTTCTCCCCAGACATCAAAGGCAGGGGAAGGTGCAGCGGTTCTGAAGGCTGGAAGGGATTTTATTGGAGTGGTTTTGCATGGCCCTTTCCATCTGCCAAGGAGCAACATTGAGCTTGGCTCTCCAGGAGGCACCTGCACCTCAGCAGAATTCCTGGGGCCAGCTGAACATCATCTCCAGATGGCTCTTAGCTAAGGGAAGTCCTCTCAGGGCAGAGCTCTTCCAATCATTTCCTACCTTTTCTTCCAGACTAACTTCACAAAGCAGAAGACTGGGCAGGGAGAGCTGGACAGGAAGGAGAGGTTTTCCTCTCAAAACCACAGTGAGAGATGGATTCTTCCCCAAACCCTTTTCCCCCGAGACAGCTCTGTCCTGGCCAGGAACAAGGCTGTGAGATGAAACTGCACTGGGGAAAACCATCATGAATGACTGCCAGCAGTGGAGGCTGGAGCTGCAGCTCAGGTGGTCCATGCTCCTCTCTGGGTCAGGCAGCCCTGCCAGATGACACCTCAGAGAGGCTGCTCTGACATATGTTGGTGGCTCTGCCTGAGGAGAGATGATAATAAGGGCAAGTGTAGGGCTCTGCACAGGGGGAGGAACAACCTCCTGCACGAGGACGGATTAGGAGGTGACCTGCTGGGAAGCAGCTCGGTGGAGAAGGACCTGGGAGTGCTGGGGGACAAGTTCCCCATGCACCAGCAATGAGCATTTGTGGCCTAAAGTCCAAAGGGGTCCTGGGGGGCATTCAGAAGAGTGTGGCCAGCAGGTCAGGGGAGGTTCTCTCTGCTCTGACCTAGTGAGGACACATCAGGAGCACTGGATCCAGTGCTGGCTCCCCAGTTCCAGAGGGACAGGGAACTGCTGGAGAGAGCCCAGGGCAGGCTGCAGAGCTGCTGAGGGGCCTGGAGCAGCTCTGGGAGCAGCAAAGGCTGAGAGCCCTGGGGCTGAGAGCCTGCAGGAGAGCAGCCCCAGAGGGCAGCTGAGCAATGCTCAGCAAGAGCTAAAGGAGCTGTGGGGGGCAAGAGGCTGGGGCCAGGCTCTGCTGAGTGGTGCCCAGGGACAGCACAAGGGGCAGTGGGCACAGAGTGGCAGCCAGGAGGTTGGAGCTGAGCAGGAGGAGAAAGTTGTTTGTTGTGAGGCTGCTGGAGGCCTGGAGCAGGCTGCCCAGAGAGGTTGTGGAGTCTCCTGGTGTGGAGAGCTTCCAACCCCACCTGGGCACTGTGCCCCTGGGCAAGCTGCTGTGGGTGCCCTGCTGGAGCAGGGACTGGACTGGGTGAGCTCCAGAGGTTCCTTCCAGCCCCTCCCTGCTGGGGTTCTGGGATAACTCATGGGATGGAGGCCAGACAAGAGTTCTAGAGAGGAAGATGATCCAAAGTGACAAAGGACATCTAAGTAACCCCACCTGTGCCTGAGCCTTCTGCCAGCACTTCCATGATTAATTTGGAAAGAGAATCAGTGGGCAGTTTCTGTGCTTTGTTACTCACCAGGAGCCCAAAAATACCCAGGAAAACTGTTGACAAATGGAAAGCATTTGTCATTTCTGCTGCTGTTTCCTTGGTGACAAAGGAAAAAGGATTTCCAGCTAAGACAAAGGCTGCAGCTCCTGTCCAGCCTTTCCTGATCACTGCCCTTGTCTCAGCACCAGGGCTCAGAGCAGCATGAGGGCGGCAGGAGGCTGTGGGATGTGTCTCACTCTCATCTGTGAAGCTGGAACATAGTTGTCCATTTTACTCCTTGGCCAGGACTCTTCACACAAGGATGAGTGCTGTGCTGGCCTCCTCCTGCTTTGAAAGTGCTGGGGATGCTCTGTTGTCCTAGAATCCCTGAATGGTTTGGGTTGTAAAGCCCTCTGAGCTCACCCAGTCCAACACCCACCCAGCCCTGCCATGGCCACCAAACCCTGGCCCCAGGAGCCATGGCCACAGCTTGCTGCAACACCTCCAGGCATGGGGACTCCACCACCTCCCTGGGCAGCCTCTGCCAGGCCCTGACCACTCTGGCAGCAAAGACATGTTTCCTCCTCTCCAACCTCAGCCTCCCCTGGCACAATTTCAGGCCAGTTCCTCTCCTTCTCTCACCTGAGCCTGGGGAGCAGAGCCCAACCCCCACCTGGCTGCAGCCTCCTCTCAGAGAGCTGCAGAGAGCAATGAGGTCTCCCTCAGCCTCCTCTGCTCCAGGCTCAACACCCCCAGCTCCCTCAGCTGCTCCTCCCCAGCCCTGTCCTCCAGACCCTTCCCCAGCTCTGTTGCCCTTCTCTGGACACAATCCAGCCCTCAATGTCCTTCCTGGAGTGAGAGGCCCTAACCTGAACCCAGGATTTGATGTGCATAGGGAATGGTCCCTGCGCTGCTCCGGCTGGCCACAGCACTCCTGATCCAGGTCCTGTCTGCCTCTGCCAGGGAAAAACGATAATGGAAGCACAGAGTGGGTTGGGAGGGACCTCAAAGCTCACCCAGCCCCAACCCCCTGCCATGGGCAGGGACCCCTCCCACCAGCACAGGCTGCTCAAGGCCTCATCCAGCCTGTCCTGGAACCCCTCCAGGCAGGGCACAGCCACAGCCTCCTGGGCAGCCTGTGCCAGGCTCTCCCCAGCCTCACTGCCAAGAAATTCTTCTCAATCTCCCCTCCTGTTCCAATAGTCCAAATCTATCTCACTGGAGATGCTGGGGCACAATTTCTCTTGTTTCCTCCTGCATTTTTGGTGTTGTAGGGCTTCAGAGGAGCTCATCAAAGGGCTCAGCTCTGTGGCAGAGATGGGAAGCAGAAGCTTGGGTTTCACCTGAACCCTCCTGATGCTGGGTGCAGAGACTAACCTAGCAGCAGAGGGTTTGGAATCTAAACACAGCCCTTGCTGCCCAGGGACACAGCCAGGCTGAGCTTGAATGTCTTAACCACCTCCCTGGGCAGCCTGTGCCAGTGTCCCCCCAGCCTCCCTGTGCAGAACTTCTTCCTGATGTCCAACCTGACTCTGCCCTGCTCCAGTCGCAAACCATTGCCCCTGGGCCTATCCCCACAGCCCTTCTGAACAGTCCCTCCCCAGGTCTCCTGGAGCCCTTCAGGTCCTGGAAGGCTGCTCTGAGGTCTCCCTGCAGCCTTCTCTTCTGCAGGCTGCACAGCCCCAACTCTCCCAGCCTGGCCCCACAGGGGAGGTTCTGCAGCCTCTGCTCATCTCTGTGGCCTCCTCTGGAGCCTCTCCAGCAGCTCCAGGTCCTTCCTGTGCTGGGGGCCCAGAGCTGGAGGCAGTGCTGCAGGTGGGCTCTGAGCAGAGCAGAGGGGCAGAATCCCCTCCCTGTGCTGCTCTCTCCCTGCTCTGGCTGCAGCTCAGCACTCAGCTGGCTCTGGGCTGCCAGGGACCACTGCTGGCTCATGTCAAGCACCTCATCAATCAGCACCCCAGGTCCTCCTCTGCAGGGCTGCTCTCAATCCTCTGCATCCATGAGGACACACAGTGAACTGGTTTGGGTTCAGAGCAGCCCAGGTTTGTTTTCATAACTGGAGCTCTCTGATCTGGCTCTATGTGCAGTGCTTGTGCTGGACCAAAGAAGGGAAGGAACAGGTAGAGAAAAAATGCTTCTCTCAGCTGTGCTTTCAGGGGAAGTCACTTCAACCTCCACCTGATCTCCCTGGGCTTAGCTGTAAGCTTGTACAAAGGTTCTAGCTGATCAGCTAAGCTCTTGCATACACAGAGCAACTCACCTGTCAGGATGAGCTGAACCTCTGCCCACCTCTCACCCTCAGTCCTGGAGAGCCTACATGAGCAGCTTAAACTAAGAGCCCTGTTTGTAGATGCTAGAGGTGAAATGAATGCCATCCAGATGGCCAGTGAGTGACCCTCTAAAGCTATTGTGAGCCTTGTGAGGCACGGGGCGACCTGAGAAAGAAGACAGGCCTGCAGTGGAGCACAGGGCAGGGAGCATGGGGCCCTCACTTAATGAAGGACATTGAGGCGGTGGAGCAGGTCCAGGGAAGGGCAATGAAGCTGCTGAAGGGCCTCGTGAAGAGCTGGAGCTGAGGCTGTTCAGGTGAAGGAGGCTGAGAGCAGACTTTCTGGCTCTGTAAACCTACCTGCAAGGAGGCTGGAGCCAGGTGGGGGCTGGGCTCTTCTCTTAAGTAAGAAGAGATAGGAGGAGAGGAAATGGCCCCAAGCTGCACCAGGGGAGGTTTAGGTTGGACATTAGAAGAAACTTCTTCTCTGAAAGGCCTGGCCCAGGCTGCCCGGGGAGGTGGCTGAATCCCCACCCCTGGAGGGGTTTAGCAGAGGCAGAGCTGTGCTGAGGGACATGGTTCAGCCCCAGCCTTGGCAGTTAGAGGATGGTTGGACCCAGTGATCTCAAAGGGCTTTTCTAATGCAAACAACTCTCTGATTCTAGGATTCTTTAGTCCTTGGTGTGAGCTGGGGCCTCCTCCTCCTGGGTGGAATTTTCTCCCCTCCTTGGAGGCCTGATGTGGGACCTACCTTTGCAAGGAAACCAGTGGGCACCCAGGGGAGGGCTGGAACAGCCTGGGCTGCTTTGTTCCTGCTGCAATCAGCTCTGCAGAACGAGGCTGTGAGCAGACACAACGCTCCTGAAGGTCTGAGCAGCTGGAAGCTGATGTACTCAGAGGGACTCAGCTCTTTCTGCAGGGATATTGTTTGTCCTCTCAGAACAGAGCTATAAAGACTCCAATAATCCATCCTGCTCTGGCAAATTGTCCTTCATCCTGCTCCCCACCAGGCACTCTGGGTTGCTGGTACAGAGTTATCACAGAAGCATTGTCCCTGCTGGGCTCCACACCTCCTCGCAGTGCTCCTGAGTGAAAGGGAAACATCCCCCAAGCCTGTTCCATGGATGGTGAGGCAGTGCCCCTCTGAGAACTGAGCTCCAGGCACCAGAGCTGGTGTGCTGCAGGGAGGGAATGCCAGCCAGAGGGGCTTGGCCAGGCTGGAGAGGTGAGCTGGGAGAGTGAGGGTGGGGGAGCCTGGCACAGGCTGCCCAGGGAGGCTGTGGCTGTGCCCTGCCTGGAGGGGTTCCAGGCCAGGCTGGATGAGCAGCTGTGCTGGAGGGAGGTGTCCCTGCCCATGGCAGGGGCTGGAGCTGGATGATTTCTGAAGGTCCCTTCAGAGGGATGATCTCTGAAGGTCCCTTCCAGCCCAACCCATTCTGTGCCATGTGAGAGGAGCTGCTGGCTGTGGAGTGTCCTGCTTGGGGCAGTTTGTCTCTGGCTCAGTGAGCAGTTGGATGGTTTAGTGTCACACTTCTGGATGGGAAGGTAGGAACCTGGAGCCAGGGCCAGACACCAGCATCTGAAGTAGAGCAGCAGGTGACCCCAAGAGACCTCCTGGGAAGGACTTCTCTGCCCAGGTTGCCCCTCTGACCATGAGGAACCCCATCTGAAGCAGCAATTTCAGATCCTTTGGTTGCAGTGAAGGGAAATGGGCTCTTGGAAGGCCACTTGGTCCCATCCTGAGAGGCAGGTCAGGGAGCTGGAACTGGATGAGCTTTGAGGTCCTTTCCAACCCAACCCATTCTGTGATTCTCTGAACATGGAACCACAGCTGTGGGCTTCCCTCCGGGCAGGTAGCCCTCCTCCCCCCAGCTGTTGGAGCAAAGGCTCCATCCTGAGGACCCTGGCTCCTTGCAAAGTCTGAAGAAGCTACAGACACAGCTGAGTTTCTGCTGGTCAGTGTGCCTGAGCTGGCAGCTAGGCAGACACGAGGCTTCTGCTGGGAAGTGCATCTCCAGCTCCAGCCACCCGAGGTGGTGAAAGGGGAGCTGGAGCGGGCCAGGGAGCGCTGCCTGTGCTCTCTCATTCCTTCTCACGTACTGCTCAGCATCTGGGGACGAATCCGTGGGAAAGGTCAATAGTGCCAAATCTCAGCTTCCCAGCTCCCAGAGATGGGACTGTCCCAAGGCCTGAGCACCAGCTCAGCATGGGTACCTCTCTGAAGAGAAGCTGCTGACTCCTTCCTGCATGAGCGAGCCACGGAGGGAGAGCCCAGGCACCACTGAGCCCCGAGGACAAGCCTGATGTGTGAGTGCAAGGACAGAATGGACAGCTCCTGTCTCCGACGATCTCATCCATGCTGCCTGAGTCACCCCGAGGATGCCACGGACCTGAACCCCCTTTCTGGGCTGCTCTGAAGCTCAGCCTAGCTGTGCAGAGCAGTGACAAGGCAGGAGAGTCCCTGCTGCTTCTGCCCACCAGTCTCCAGCTTACTGCCACCAAACTGCCCAGAGAGATTGTGGAGTCTCCTTCTTTAGAGACTTGCAAGACCTGTCTGGACACATTCCCGTGTGACCTGCTGCAGGTGATCCTGCTCTGGCAGTGGGGTTGGATTCCTGCAGGCCCCTTCTAACCCCTCTGTGACTGTGAAACCGCCTTTCCGTTCTGGGCCCCAGCCCTGCTCCTGCCTTTCCTTCCCCACCTTCAAAATCAAGCCCTTCATCCCAATTCACTCAGTGCTTCCTGGGGAGACATCGGTGCCAGCACAGACTTTGAATAGGGCAACAACTGGCTCTTTCCAGAGCCATCCCCAGTGCAGCCTCCTGAACACTTCAAGCGAAGCCACTTCCGTCTGCTCTGCATATGAAAAGGAGCAGCAGCCTGCCAGCCCTGCTCCCGGCCTCCAGCAGCAGCTCTCTGCTCTCTGTGCGCTGCTCTCTCCAAACTCTCACTCACATCTCAGTGCTGAAGGCTCTGTAACGAGCAGCAGCACGACAGCAGCCTGCCAACCACTTAAAGGATCTTGAGACATAAGAGCTGAAGTTCCAGAAGTCTTTCCCGACTGAAGGGATGGCAGAGGAACAGAAAGGAAGTCTCGGTGCAGTGCGCTTGTGAACAGACACAGTCAGCACGCATCTGCCAGCTCTGGGGGAGAGGGGCTGCAGGGGAGCCTGGAGGCCTCACCAGAGGCAGGAGAAGCCACCAGGACCCGGGGCACAATGGTTTTGCATCACCTCCTCCTGTCACTTGCAAAGGACAAGTCGAGTCCGTAGGGCAGGGCAGGGCAGGGCAGAGCAGGGCAGGGTAGGGCAGGGCAGAGCAGGGCAGGTCAGGGCAGGGCAGGGCAGGGCAGAGCAGGGCAGGGTAGGGCAGGGCAGGGCAGGGCAGGGCAGGGCAGAGCAGGGCAGGGCAGAGCAGGGCAGGGTAGGGCAGGGCAGGGCAGGGCAGGGCAGGGCAGGGCAGGGCAGAGCAGGGCAGGGCAGGGCAGGGCAGGTCAGGGCAGGGCAGGGCAGAGCAGGGCAGGGCAGGGCAGGGCAGGGCAGGGCTGGGCAGGGCAGGGCAGGGCAGGGCAGGGCAGAGCAGGGCAGGGCAGGGCAGGGCAGGTCAGGGCAGGTCAGGGCAGAGCAGGGCAGGGCAGGGCAGGGCAGGGCAGGGCTGGGCAGGGCAGGGCAGGGCAGGGCAGGGCAGAGCAGGGCAGGGCAGGGCAGGGCAGGGCAGGCAGGGTGCCGCAGCAGCAGGGAGCTGTGGGGCACGGGGCTCTGTGTGCCCAGCTGGCGCCGCCCGCATCAGGAGGTCCCAGCAGACACTCCAAAGGCTGGAAGCTGCTCAGCTGCTGGCAGGCCCTGCCTCACTCCACTTTGCCCTTGGGGGGCAGGGACGGGAAGGAGCCTGGCACACGCTGGGTACCCTGCCCCAGTGAGGGGTTTCGGCGGCAGCAGGAGGCAGCAGAGCCTCCACAGGGCTCCGACGCTTGAGGGAGAGAGGAACAACGTGGGTGGTGCAACCCCGAGGGCTGTGGCTTTGTGGGGTCAAACACACACAGTCCCCATGGGCTGCACCTGGGGTGCACTGAAGGGTGCCACATTTATCTTCTGCCTCTCTCTCCTCTGCCCCTCTTAGACTCCTTTGCTTGCTGCTTTGTGCCAGCCCTGTACTGGGCTGGGCAGAGGCAGCTGCAGCTGCTGAAGCCCACTCGTGGTGATGAGGAGCCTGCAGGAAGTGAAACACCTCCCTGCCAAGCCACTGGAACTGCCAAGGCTCAGCAAGAGCCTACACTGGCAGCAGCTCAGCAGCCAGGCAGGAGCTGTGCTTTGCCTGTGCCCAGTTGCCATGCAGGAGTTAGAAGCACTCAGGAGGCCAAAGCTGCTGCTTCGTCTGGGGAAGCACCCAGGCTGGGGAACCTGAACTGCAAGCAGGTTGAGCAGAACCTGAGAAGAAAGGCTGAGGTTGTCCCAGGAGCAGCATCAGATTGGCCCCTTGCCAGAGAAGAAGCGAGGGTCTGCTGTGGCAGCCCCATGTGCCACCTGCAAGGTGCCACAGTGAGCTGACCCTCAGTGGTGCCCGACCCCTTCTCACTGAGCAGCTCTCACTCTCCTCACCTGCAGGCTCCTCTGCTTCACTCAGCTTCTGCAGACGGGGAAGAACTGAGGGCACTTCTGGCACTCCATGGGGGCCCAGAATCACAAGATACAGCCCTGCCCTGGACATTGCAGGAGCTCAAGGAGCTTTCCTCCAGGCCCAACACCTGAGCTTCAGACCTGAATGTTCCTGTCATGAGTAACAGGATTATGCTGGTTGGAAGAGACCTTTAAGATCACCAAACCCAACCACAACCCAGCAGCGGCAGAGCACCACTAAAGCAGGGCCCTCGATGCCCTGCCCAGGTCACTGATAAAGGTATGAAAGGGAACAGCCCTCAGCACTGAGCCCGGGACAGCGCTGCCCCACGGATTGCTTCCCTCGCTCTCTCCACACTGAGCATTCCTTGCCTGGCCCTTGGCAACCTGGGCAAGCTGCTGGGGGTGACCTTTCCTTAGCAGGGGGTTGCACTGGCTGCTGTCCAGAGCTCCCATCCAAGCCCACCCTGCTGGGCTTCTGGGGTTCCAGCTCACTGGACAATGACTTTGTGTCCTGCTGGCTCCGGACCTCAGTGACACCCACAGAGCAGCCACAGAACGGTAGGGGCTGGAAAGGACCTCTGGAGACCATCCAGTCAGACCCCCCCATCAGAGAAGGGTCACCTAGGGCAGGACACAGGACACATCCAGGTAAGTCTCATAGAATCATAGAGTCACAGAACAGTTGGGTTGGAAGGGACCTTCAAGCTCATCCAGCTCCAGCCCCTGCCCTGGGCAGGGACACCTCCCACCAGCACAGGCTGCTCAAGGCCTCATCCAGCCTGGCCTGGAACCCCTCCAGGCAGGGCACAGCCACAGCCTCCCTGGGCAGCCTGTGCCAGGCTCTCCCCACCCTCACTGCCAACAATTCCTTCCTCCTCTCCACTCTCAGTCTCCCCTCTCCCAGCTCAAAGCCATTGTTCCTCACCCTGGCACTCCCAGCCCTTGTCCAGAGTCCCTCCCCAGCTCTCCTGGAGCCCTTCAGGTCCTGCAAGGCTGCTCTGAGGTCTCCCTGCAGCCTTCTCTTCTGCAGGCTGCACAGCCCCAACTCTCCCAGCCTGGCCCCACAGGGGAGGTTCTGCAGCCCTCTGAGCATCTTGGTGGCCTCCTCTGGAGCCTCTCCAGCAGCTCCAGGTCCTTCTTCTATTGGAGGGACCAGAACTGCACCCTGCTGCAGGTGGGGTCTGAGCAGAGGAGAGCAGAGGGGGACAATCTCCAGAGAGTCTGCAGCCTCCCAGGGCAGCCTGCTCCAGGGCTCCAGCACACACACAGGGAAGTGTCCCCTCGTGGTGAGGTGGAACCTCCTGTGCTCACCTTTGTGTCCCTTGCCCCTGGCCGTTTGTGCTCACAGTGAGGCACAAGCCCTTCTTTGCTTTGCCCTGCTCTCTGCATCTTCAACTCAAGCCCCTCCAGCTGCCACACAGAGCAGAGCTGCATTCCTCACCAAGCTACTTTCTCTGGCCTAAATCCCCTCCCCAAGCTTTGAGCAGCAGCTCCCTCTGAGCACAGGCACTTTGCAACCCCCATTCCCATCACAGCTCCACACAGAGCTCAGGTTATTCTCATCACCTATATGTGAACTGCCTCTATTTTTAGTTCCTGCTTTCAGATGAAGATGAGGAGGAGCCTTTTATAGCCCACAGGCTCTTGGTGCACACCTTGGAGCACATTTGAGGGGAAGAGTTGGGATCAAACCTGTGTTATAGTTTAAACAACTGAGGCAGGGTGGTGTCATAAAAAGAAGAGAGAAGAGCCAAGCAGCTCCCTGGCGTTTTGAAGGGCTGAGCTGTGTGCTCAGAGATGGCTCCATGTGCAGAGCAGAGCTGCTCAGCAATGGGACTGCAGGATAAGGAGTTTCACTCAGATCTGCATCCCAGTGGCTGCACTGACATGAGCCAGCAGTGCCCAGGTAGGCAAGAAGGGCAGCAGCAGCCTGGCCTGGAGCAGCAATGCTGTGGGCAGCAGGAGCAGGGCAGGGATGGTGCCCCTGGGCTGGGCACTGGGGAGGCCACAGCTTGAGCCCTGGGTTGAGTCTCTCACTGCAAGAAGGACATTGAGGAGCTGGAGCAGGGCCAGAGAAGGGCAACAGAGCTGGGGAAGGGTCTGGAGAAGAGGGCTGGGGAGGAGCAGCTGAGGGAGCTGGGGGTGTTGAGCCTGGAGCAGAGGAGGCTGAGGGAGACCTCATTGCTCTCTGCAGCTCCTGAGAGGAGGCTGCAGCCAGGGGGGTTGGGCTCTGCTCCCCAGTCTCAGGTGAGAGGAGAGGAAATGTCCTGGAATTGTGCCAGGGGAGGCTGAGGATGGAGTGGAGGAAAACACTTTAAGCAGCATTTCCACACCTGCAGGAGAGCTGCAGGCAGCTGGGGAGGGACTGTTCAGAAGGGCTGTGGGGGTAGGCCCAGGGGCAAGGGTTTGGAACTGGAGCAGGGCAGAGTCAGGTTGGAGCTCAGGAGGAAGCTCTGCACAGGGAGGCTGGGGAGACACTGGCACAGGCTGCCCAGGGAGGTGCTGGAGGCTCCATCCCTGCAGACATTCAAGGTCAAACTCGATGTGTCCCTGCTCCAGCTGGAGGTTTCCCTGCTGCCTGCAGGGGTGTGGACAGATGCCCTGGGAGGGTGCCTTCCAGCCTGACACATTCTGTGCTTCTGTGATTTTCTCGAGGGGAAGATGTGCAACAGCTCCATGGTTCAGCTCTCCACTGCCACCCAGAAGTTGATTTCCTGCAGCAGACCCAAGGCAGTGCCATGGAAATCAATGCAAAATGCCAGCCCCTGGCAGAGTGTGGGCTTGGACCCAGCTCCCGAGCTGAGGAGCTAGGCTGTGGTCCAGAAGCTGTGTGGCAGCTATAGGAACTGCTGGCGACAACCCAGCTTCTCCCTTCATTCACTCAATGCTAGGACTCCCCGAGAGTCTGAGCCACGCTCGTGAAGAGATCTGTGCCTGATGAAGGCTTCCTGCTCCTCACATCTCCTTGCTAAGGGCATTGCCTCACTGCCTGCCTGCAGCTGGAGCTGCTCTCTGCCTTGCAGCTGCTCCTTTAGGAGAGCTGGTGACAGAGAGGCTTCAGACTTGCCACCTCCCAGACACAAAATCACAGCTTCCATCTAACCACCAGCCTCAGAAACCGCACAGACCTGGGCTCTGGAAGCTGCTCTCCATGCCAGCCCCAGCAGCAGCCTCCAGGCACTGCAGGGAAGCGATGGTGTGACCGGTTTAGGCTGTGCCTTTAAGAAAGAGACACTTTCTGAACACTCTGGGCGAATATTTTGATATTAGAATGAAAACAAGAGATATGCTAATCCAGTTTCATTGGTGGGACCCGGCTGTAGATTTTTTGTTTAGTCTTTCAGTCGGGGGAGTCAGTCAGTCAGCAGTCGTCTTCTTCTTCCCCCTGTGCTGTGAGCTGGCTCGTTTCTCTCTACGATTCCTGCTAACCAGATAAGAAAACTAACTTTGCATTCGCTTTGAGCTTTAACAAAGTTTTCCCCTTTTAATTCCCTTCCTTTCTCTCTCTCTCTAACCCTTTTGGGAAAAAGGGGAGGTAGGGAGGGAGAAGGGAGGGGCAGGCCGAACCCCCCTGGCCGCAGGGGGGGGTTGGGGAAAGGTTTCCTGTATTACATACATTGCTGTATACTTCTGTATATACTGTAAATACTGTATGTTTTTGTACATATTCATTGCATTCCATATCTGCTTGTAAAATACAGCTTTCATCTGCTTCTCCGGCTGAGTTAGCTGTGGAATTCTTCTGTGTGTGGGGGGAACCTTCCTACTCCACCACAGATGGCCCTGGAGAAATCCTCACCACCCTCTTTGGACAAGGAAATGACGGACACTGCTGGGGGGGGCGGGGGGCATCTGACAGCAGGAGTGGGATGGCCACACACAGCCACTTCACAGCACCACAGAACTGCCTGGCTGAGAAGCAGATGCAGATCCTCCAGTCCAGCCTAGCATCTGCCTGCACACAGCTGACAGACCACAGCCCAACGCTTCTCAGATGTCTGCTCAACACCTCCAGGGATGGGGACTGCAGCACTGCCCTGGGCAGCCTGGGCCACTGCCCAGTCAGCCTTTTGGTAAAGAAATGCATCCTAAACATCCCCTGGAGCAACTTGAGGCCGTTTCCTCTCCTTCTATCACTTCATACTAGAGACAAGAGCCCAACCCTCACCTCAAGGCAGTCTGCTCAGCGACTCAACCCTGGGACACTCAAAGCCGTGGTCCAGAACCTGGACACCATCCCATGAAACCTGCCCTGGCAGGGGGTGGACTGCATGAGAGGAGATCTCATGAGAAGTGTCTGAGGGTCCTGGGGTGTTGAGCCCGGAGCAGAGGAGGCTGAGGGAGACCTCCTTGCTCTCTGCAGCTCCCTGAGAGGAGGCTGCAGCCAGGTGGGGGTTGGGCTCTGCTCCCTAGGCTCAGGTGAGAGAAGGAGAGGAACTGGCCTGAAGTTGTGCCAGGGGAGGCTGAGGTTGGAGAGGAGGAAAAAATTGTTTGCTGCAGGAGTGGTCAGGGATTGGCAGAGGCTGCCCAGGGAGGTGGTGGAGTCCCCATGCCTGGCCATGGCACTTGGGGCCATGGTGGGGCTGGGTTGGTGTTGGACTGGATGATCTCAGAGGCCTTTCCCAACCCAAACAATTTCATCATTCTGTGATTCTTTCTCTCGTTCTGTGACTCTGACTCTGCCTTCAGCCAGGTTTGTGGACAGTCTCTCTTGAGACATGAACCTTTCACCTCACCTATTTCCACATACTTTGCAGAAGGTGAGGTGGCCCCAGGGGACTGATGTGTTTTGGCTCATTCTCAGATTCACAGAATTGCAGAATGGGTTGGGAGGGACCCTCCAAGGTCCAGCCCCCTGCAGGCAGCAGGGAAACCTCCAGCCACAGCAGGCTGCACAGAGACACAGCAAGTTTGACCTTGAAGGTCTGCAGGGCTGGGGCCTCCAGCACCTCCCTGGGCAGCCTGTGCCAGTGTCTCCTCAGCCTCCCTGTGCAGAGCTTCCTCCTGATGCCCAACCTGACTCTGCCCTGCTCCAGCTCCAAACCACTGCCCCTGGGCCTATCCCCACAGCCCTTCTGCACAGTCCCTCCCCAGATGCCTGCAGTTCCCCTGCAGATACTGAAGTGCAGCTCTGAGGTCTCCCTGGAGCCTTCTCTTCTGCAGGCTGAGCAGCCCCAGCTCCCAGCCTGGCCCCATGGCAGAGGCTCTCCAGCCTCTGACCATCTTTGTGTCCCTCTCTCCACCAGGGCCGTGTCCTTCCTGTGCGGGGGCACAGCCCCGCTGACTCCAAGCCTGGCCCGCAGCAGTGCCAGCCCGCACGGGGCCTGCAGGCTGCAGCCCGGTTCCCGTGCCCTCCCCTCTCCTCCCGGGCAGCTCCTCCGAGGGCTCTGAGGCCCAGGAGCTGCCCAGCCGCTGAGAGACGGCCCAACGGCCCTGGAGCCCCTGCAACACCGCAGAGAGGGCTTGAAATGCCCTCTTGCGTCATGGAGTCTTCCTGCACGGCCCTGCAGCGGCCCCCACATCCCCAGGAGCCCGTCTGCCAGGCAACACGACTAAGTGCCAGGAGATGCAAGGGGGGAAATGAATCTGGAATCAGGATGCAAAGGAGCCTCACGCAGGCACTGAGACAGCAGCAGCAGCAGCAGAGGGGAGCCAGAGGAGCACAAAGCGAGGCATTGGGATGCAGCAGGCCTTGCCTGGACATCTTCCCATGGATGGGAGATGGCTAACAAGTGTTTAGTGAGGAGAAGGACTCAACACACCCAGCCCTGCCTTCCTCTCCATCCAGCTGCAGGGATGCAAGCAAACTGCCCTGAACCTTCTCTCCTCGCCTGCATCAGAGAACCTCTGTGGGTGTGGGTGGCTGATGAGGGAGGCAGGAAACCCACCTTGGAGCTGAGTCATGGCCTGCTGTGTAGCTGCCTGGGGCTGATGCTGCTTCTGACAGATGTAATCTGCCATCAGTGATACAGACAGAAAGACTGAGGCACCTTCTGCAAGCTGCTGCTGATACCCAGCTGAGCGGTGTGTTACAAAGACTGAGGGACAGGGGGACCTGGACAGGCTGGGAAGAGAGCTCAGGAGAACCTCAGGAGGTTCAATAAGGCCAAGGGCAAGGTCCTGCATCTGGGTCAGGGAAACCATTCCAGGCTGGGGCTGATGAGACTGAGAGCAGCCCTGCAGAGAAGGCCTTGGGGGTGCTGGGGGAGAAGCTGGGCAGGAGCCAGCAGTGGGCACTGGCAGCACAGGAGGCCAAGGGCAGCCTGGGCTGCATCCAAAGCAGGGTGGCCAGAGCTGGAGAGAGGATCCTGCCCCTCTGCTCTGCTCTGGGGAGACCTCCCCTGCAGGGCTGGGGCCAGCTGCAGGGGACCCAGCACAGGAGGGACCTGGAGCTGATGGAGGCCAAAATGATCAGAGGCAGGAGAACCTCTGCTATGGGGCCAGGCTGGGAGCTGGGGCTGCTCAGCCTGCAGAAGAGAAGGCTCCAGGGAGACCTCAGAGCTGCACTTCAATCCCTGCAGGGGAGCTGCAGGCAGCTGGGGAGGGACTGTGCAGGGCTGTGGGGATAGGGCCCAGGGGCAATGGTTTGGAACTGGAGAAGGGCAGAGTCAGGTTGGGCATCAGGAGGAAGCTCTGCACAGGGAGGCTGGGGAGACACTGGCACAGGCTGCCCAGGGAGGTGCTGGAGGCTCCATCCCTGCAGACATTCAAGGCCAAACTTAGAATCATAGAATCAACAAGGTTGGAGAAGACCTCGGAGATCATCAAGTACAAGCTGTCACCCAACACCTCCTGGCAACTAAACCATGGCTCCAAGTGCCACATCCAAGCCTCTTGTGAACACCTCCAGGGATGGGGACTCCACCACCTCCCTGGGCAGCACATTCCAAGGGCCAATCTCTCTTGCTGGGAAGATCTTTCTCCTCACCTGCAGCCTAAACCTCCCCTGGCACAGCTTGAGACTGTGTCCTCTACAACCTCCCTAGGGAGTTGCAGAGAGCAAGAAGGTCTCCCCTGAGCCTCCTCTTCTCCAGGCTAAGCAACCCCAGCTCCCTTGATGTGGCCCTGAGCAACCTGCTCTGGTTGGAGCTTGTGGCAGCTCAGGCTGGGTGCCTCCTGTTCCTGCCACACACACCTCCAGGGTCCCGAGGGTCCAGCCCAGGAGGTGGCCTCAGGAAGCTGTGTGCTTCATACCCATAATATCCTGTGCCCTATAAATCCATCTGCAAAGTCCTTCTCTTCCTCCTCCTTCCCTCTCTGCCCCCGTGGGAGATGCTCCCTGTCAGGTAACACTGGGGGAGGATCTCAAGGCTCTTAGTTCTGGCCAGGCCTAGTGCCAGGAGGAGAAGGGGGAAGCAGTCTCAGACCTGGCCAGCTGAGACCAGCCTAGCAGTGGGGGGGGAAAGAAAGAGCCCTGGGGGCTTTGGGTGTACCCTCAGGTGGGGAGAGGGGAAGTGTTGGGAGGCTTTGGGTGTGCTGTAGGGGACTCTGTGCTTTGGGACACTTTTGTCACTGTGCTTGAAGCTTCTGTGAGACAATTCCTGCTCTCCATTTGCACTTTCCATCCCTTCTGCAATCCAGTGGTGTGAGGAGCAGCATTCTTCATTCTTTTGCCCCTCTCAGGGGCAGGAGAGGATCTGCCTGGCCTCAAACCAGGACAGAGATGTCCCTGCTGCCCGCAGGGGTCGGCCAAGATGCCCCTGGAGGGTCTCTTCCAGGCCGATCCGCTCTGGGATTCTGCAGCCCTGTGGATGTTATGAATCAGCACACTGTGGAAGGAGCTGGAAGCCAAAGCTGCCACCCAAGTGACAGAGCCCGAGGCAGGAGAGCAGGGCTGACAGCAGGAGAGAGCAATCTGCGCCCTCAGACTGCTGCTGCTCAGCCAATTAATAACTCTCTTCCTCCCATTCATCTCTCCATCACGTTTGCGTGCCAGTGGAGCAGGGAACCTGCTGCTTCCTGAGCTGCTGCCGGGAAAGTGGCAGCTTAGGGTCTCCGAAGGGATGTGGGGAAGGAGGGGGTGTAAAATGTGTGCACAGGAGGAGGAAGGTGTCTGCCAGGACAGATTCATAGATTCTCAGAATGGGTTGGCTTGGAAGGGGCCTCCAAGCTCATCCAGCTCCAGCCCCCTGCCATGGGCAGGGACACCTCCCACCAGCACAGGCTGCTCAAGGCCTCATCCAGCCTGGCCTGGAACATCTCCAGGCAGGGCACAGCCACAGCCTCCCTGGGCAGCCTGTGCCAGATACTCCATCCTGTCCCACCAGGCTCTGACCCAGGCTGGATGCCAGAGATCCACCCAGGTGTCTGCAGCAGGATTGGTTTGCACAGAGATGGCAGCTAGAGAACGCCAGCAAGGTGCTTCAGCTTGCACACACCACAGGGAAAGGAGAAGCACCTGCAAGAGAAGGACCACAATGGATGGGTAGAGTAAGGCACTTTGGGAGGGAAATGACCTGGGCCTCATAATGGACACAGGATGTCCCCACACCTCCCCTGGAGTGATAAAGGTTGGGAAAGAGCTCTGGGATCATGAAGTTCAGCTGCTAACCTCACACTGCCACTCAGCAACACAGAGGGGCTGGAGACAGGCAACCAAGCTGGGAAGGGTCTGGAGAAGAGGGCTGGGGAGGAGCAGCTGAGGGAGCTGGGGGGGTTGAGCCTGGAGCAGAGGAGGCTGAGGGAGACCTCCTTGCTCTCTGCAGCTCCCTGAGAGGAGGCTGCAGCCAGGGGGGTTGGGCTCTGATCCCAAGGAACAGGACAAGAGGAAATGGCCTCAGGTTGCACCAGGGAAACTTTAGGTTGGACACTACAAGAAACTTCTTCCCTGAAAGGGTTCTTAAGCACTGGACCAGGCTGCCCAGGGAGGTGGCTGAATCCCCATCCTAGAGGTGTGGTGCTGAGGGCCATAGCTCAGCAGCAGCCTTGGCAGAGCTGGAGAAGGCTTGGGCTGGATGGTCTGGAAGGGCTTTTCCAACTGAAGTGACTGTAGGATTCTACCACTGCCAAAGCTAAGGGTCACACAAGCAGGAAGCTGGCAGTGCTGTCTTGGGCAAATGCAGACCTGGTCCTGAGTCCCTGACTCAGCTGTGCCTCTCTCCATGCGGAGGGAAGGCCTCACCTCCCAGGGGGTGGGGCAAAGCCATTGTGCTGGGAAAGCTCTGGAGCTCCCAGGAGACAGAAAGTGTGAGTGGAGCTGCCACCCACCTCAGCTGGCTGAGACACTTCAGCAGCTCAGGAGATCTTGGTTGCTAAGGATGAGCTGGAGATGCATTTGTCCTCTTCATGCTTGCCTTTGTAGGAGGCTCTCACAAGCAAGCACAAATCTCAGCCCTCACATGAAGCAAGCTGCTGACTTGCTCTGGAAACTCATCTTGCAACAAGCCTGAGTGAGCCTGGTGACATCAGGCACTCCACCTCCTGGCACTGGCTGGGGAGCTGGGGGCACTCCCAGAAGTGGTCCCAGACTCCAGGAGGCTGCAGGGCACTACCCAGTGCTAGGTGTGACCATGGGCTGCCAGCACAAGGAGTCAAGTCAATGATGAAGGAGCTCCTTCAGCCCACTGACAGACAGGCAAGTGTGGAGGAGCCATGAGACCTTGGGGTGCCCCCAGCATGAGAGGGACATCAGACTGCTGCAGCAGGGCCAGAGGAGGCCACAAAGATGATCAGAGGGATGCAGAACCTCCTGGGGACGTGCTGAGAGAGTTGGGGTTGTTCAACCTGGAGGAGAGAAGGCTCTAAGGAGAGCTTAGAGCAACCTTCCAGTAGCTGAAGGGCTCCAGGAGAGCTGGGGAGGGACTCTGGACAAGGGCTGGCAGTGCCAGGGTGAGGAACAATGGCTTTGAGCTGGGAGAGGGGAGACTGAGAGTGGAGATGAGGAAGAAATTGTTGGCAGTGAGGGTGAGGAGAGCCTGGCACAGGCTGCCCAGGGAGGCTGTGGCTGTGCCCTGCCTGGAGGTGTTCCAGGCCAGGCTGGATGAGGCCCTGAGCAGCTGTGCTGGTGGGAGGTGTCCCTGCCCAGGGCAGGGGCTGGAGCTGGATGAGCTTGAAGGTCCCTTCCAAGCCAACCCATGCTGTGAATCTCTGATCATCTAGGAGACAAGCAGTGGGATATCGATGAAGAGGTGGCAAAGGATGAGGCTGTACCTGGGTGTGAGGTCCTCCTGAAGAACAAGCACCATGTTCTCATGCATGAGGCACACAGCTCAAGCACCACCAGCTCAGGCTGCACAGAAGTGCTCTCACACCAGCAGTGTCCTGAGCAGCCCCAGATAGGCAGGAAGCACGGCCAGGGTGCAGGGCAGTGAGCACAGAGGTGCAGTCAGGCAACCCCCACAGTCAGGCTGTAAATGCTGCTCCTTGGCAAGCATGCCAAGGGAAAACACGACTGTGGGGAGCTCTTGCTGCTCAGCCCCCAGGCTGCCTTCTCTGCACCAACAGCATTTTCAGGCAGCCACACTGAAGGATGTTGGTGCAGCTCCACAGAGATGCCAGCTCTGACCAGCCAGCTCTGAACAGCCACATCACATCACATCTGCCCTGGATACAGAATCCCAGAACCCAGCAGGGGAGAGTTTGGAAGGGCCACTGGAGCCCACCCAGCCCAGTCCCTGCTCCAGCAGGGCACCCACAGCAGCTTGCCCAGCAGCACCATGCCCAGGGGGGTTGGAAGCTCTCCACACCAGGAGACTCCACAACCTCTCTGGGCAGCCTGCTCCAGGCCTCCAGCAGCCTCACAACAAACAACTTTCTCCTCCTGCTCAGGTGCAACCTCCTGGCTGCCACTCTGTGCCCACTGCCCCTTGTGCTGTCCCTGGGCACCACTCAGCAGAGCCTGGCCCCAGCCTCTTGCCCCCCACAGCTCCTTTAGCTCTTGCTGAGCATTGCTCAGCTGCCCAAGACACATGGCTCATGTTTCCCTGCCTGCTGGCACTGCTGGACACCATCCCAGGTGCATGTTTAGTCAGTCTGATGTTCATCCCACTGCATTTCCGTGAGACAATTGAAGAAGCTCCTGCAGCTGCTGTACCCCAGAGCACCTCTCCCAGGGAAGCTCCTGCAGCTGCTGTACCCCAGAGCACCTCTCCCAGGGAAGCTCCTGCAGCTGCTGTACCCCAGAGCACCTCTCCCAGGGAAGCTCCTGCAGCTGCTGTACCCCAGAGCACCTCTCCAGGGAAGCTCCTGCAGCTGCTGTACCCCAGAGCACCTCTCCAGGGAAGCTCCTGCAGCTGCTGTACCCCAGAGCACCTCTCCAGGGAAGCTCCTGCAGCTGCTGTACCCCAGAGCACCTCTCCAGGGAAGCTCCTGCAGCTGCTGTACCCCAGAGCACCTCTCCAGGGAAGCTCCTGCAGCTGCTGTACCCCAGAGCACCTCTCCCAGTGACCTCAGGACCAGTGCTGAGCCCGAAGGGAGAGCTTCCATCTCAGAGTGGCTTTGGACAGGCTCTGAGGACTCTTGGCTGTTCCTGAGTTTTCCACACATGCTTTTCAAGCTGCAGTCCCACCTCTGCAGCTCAAGGAGCTGCATCCCCTCCAGGCCTGGGCATAAACTGCTTTGAAACTATGAAGCTAGGCAAGGAGGCAGTTCCAGCAAACAGCACCAACACCACCTCACTGCCAGCAATGCTCTTGCTCTTGCACCCCTCTGCACATGAAGGTGGCTTAAAAATCAGCTCTGGAACCTTTTGTCTCTGAGCATCTCACTGCTCTCAGATGTCCCAGGCTGAGACTACCTTGACATGGATCATCTCCACATCTCCCAGGGCTCTGCAGTGGTCTGCAGGCTGTTGCAGGAACTTATACAACAGACAGAAGCCATGGAGGAAGCACCCTGGGGACAGGCAGCCACAGTGAGTGAGCAAGTCCTGAACAGGGAATTCATAGTCACAGATTGCATTGGGCTGCATGGGACCCTCCAAGGGCATCCTGTCCAAACCCTGCAGGCAGCAAGGACTCCCCCAGTCACAGCAGGCTGCCCAGGGACACATCTCTTGAATGTCTCCAGGGACCTCCAGCACCTCCCTGGGCAGCCTGTGCCAGTGTCTCCCCAGCCTCCCTGTGCAGAGCTTCCTCCTGATGTCCAACCTGACTCTGCCCTGCTCCACTTCCAAACCACTGCCCCTGGGCCTATCCCCACAGCCCTTCTGCACAGTCCCTCCCCAGCTGCCTGCAGCTCCCCTGCAGGGATTGAAATGCAGCTCTGAGGTCTCCCTGGAGCCTGCAGGCTGAGCAGCCCCAGCTCTCCCAGCCTGTCCCCATGGCAGAGGCTCTCCAGCCTCTGATCATCTTTCATCTGCCTTCCTCAGTGGCTGACAGACCCAGCTCCACATGGCTCCTCTCTTGCTAGAACCACAGAATCACAGGATTGTTCAGGTTGGAAGGGAGCTCAAGGCTCAGCCAGTCCCAACCCCCTGCCATGGGCAGGGACACCTCACACCACAGCAGGTTGCTCACAGCCACCTCCAGCCTGGCTGCAAACACCTCCAGCCAGGAGGCTTCCACCACCTCCCTGGGCAGCCTGTGCCAGGCTCTCACCACCCTCCTGGGGAACAACTTCTTCCTCACAGCCAAGCTCAATCTCCCCACTTCTAGTTCTGCTCCATCACCCCCAGTCCTATCCCTCCCTGACACCCTCAAAAGTCCCTCCCCAGCTTGCTTGAAGCCCTCTGCAGATCCTGGAAGGCCACAATGAGGTCACCTGGGAGCCTTCTCCTCTCCAGCCTGCACAACCCCAACTCCCTCAGTCTGTCCTCACAGCAGAGCAGCTCCAGCCCTCTGCTCCTCCTCGTGGCCCTTCTCTGGACACCTTCCAGCCCCTCCAGATCCTTCCTGGCACAGAGGCTCCAGAACTGGACCCAGAGCTCCAGCTGTGCTCTCAGCAGAGTGGAGCAGAGGGGCAGAATCCCCTCCCTGGCCCTGCTGGCCACACTTCTCTTGCTGCAGCCCAGGGTGTGACTGGATGCCAGAAGTGCCTAGTGCTCATCCAGGTAACATTTGGAGGTGTTGGTGTCACCCAGGTGTGGGAAGTTTGAATGGAATGGAATGGAATGGAATGGAATGGAATGGAATGGAATGGAATGGAATGGAATGGAATGGAATAGAATTAACCAGGTTGGAAGAGACCTTCAAGATCATCACAGCCAACCTATCATCCAACACCATCTGATCAACTCAACCATGACACCCAGCACCCCATCAAGCCTCCTCCTGAACACCTCCAGGGATGGTGACTCCACCACCCCCCTGGGCAGCACATCCCAATGGCCAATCATTCTCTCTGTATAGAACTTCTTCCTCACCTCCAGCCTAAACCTGCCCTGGTGCAGCCTGAGACTGTGTCCTCTTGTTCTGGTGCTGGCTGCCTGGGAGAAGAGACCAACCTCTGCCTGGCTACAGCCTCCCTTCAGGGAGCAATGAGGTCTCCCCTGAGTCTCCTCTTCTCCAGGCTAAGCAACCCCAGCTCCCTCAGCCTCTCCTCACAGGGCTGTGCTCCAGACCCCTCCCCAGCCTTGTTGCCCTTCTCTGGACACCTTCCAGCAGCTCAACATCTTTCCTAACCTGGGGAGCCCAGAACTGGACACAGGACTCAAGGTGTGGCCTAACCAGTGCAGAGCACAGGGCAGGATGACCTCCCTGCTCCTGCTGGCCACACTGCTCTTGATCCAGGCCAGGATGCCATTGGCCTTCTTGGCCACCTGGGCACACTGCTGGCTCATGTTCAGCCTACCATCCACCAGCACCCCCAGGTCCCTCTCTGCCTGGCTGCTCTCAGCCACTCTGCCCCCAGCCTGTAGCACTGCCTGGGGTTGCTGTGGCCAATGTGCAGCACCTGGCACTTGGATGTGTTCAATCTCCTGCCCTTGGCCTCTGCCCATCTGTGCAGCCTGGCAAGGTCCCTCTGCAGAGCTCTCCTGCCCTCTAACAGCTCAACTCCTGCCCCCAGCTTGGTGTCAGCTGCAAACTTACTGCTGATGGACTCAATGCCCTCCTCCAGATCATCAATCAAGATATTGAACAGGCTGGGGCCCAGCACTGATCCCTGGGGCACACCACCGGTGCCTGGCTGCCAGCTGGCTGTGGCACCATTCACCACCACTCTCTGGGCTCAGCCTCCAGCCAGTCCCTAACCCAGCTCAGAGTGCTGCTGCCCAAGCCAGGGGCTGACAGCTTGGCCAGGACTTTGCTGTGGGGGATGGTGTCAAAGGCCTTGCTGCAGTCCAGGCAGACTCCATCCACAGCCTGCCCCACATCCACCAGGCAGTCACCTGGGTGTAGAAGGAGATCAGGTTGGTGAGGCAGGACCTGCCCTTCCTGAATCCCTGCTGGCTGGGCCTGAGCCCTTGGCCATGCTGTAAGTGCTGTGTGGTTGCACTCCAGATGACCTGTTCCATACTCTTGCCTGGCACTGAGGTCAGGCTGACAGGCCTGGAATTCCCTGGCTCCTCCAACCTGCCCTGCCTGTGGATGGGCATCACCTTGGCAGCTTCCAGTCATCTGGGACCTCTCCAGTGAGCCAGGGCAGGTGGTGAATGATGGAGTGCAGCTTAGCAGCTCATCTGCCAGCTCCCTCAGCACCCTAGGATGGATCCCACCTGGTCCCATGGCCTTGTGGGGATCCAAGCAGCTAAGGAGGTCTCTAACTACTTCCTCCTGGATCACAGGGGAACTATACTGCTCCCTGCCTCCATCTGCCAGCTCTGGAGGCCACTTGTCCTGCAGACAACCTGTCCTGCTATTGAAAACTGAGGCAAAGAAGGTGTTAAGCACCTCTGCCTTTCCCTCATCTTTAGTTGCTGTGTTCCCCTCCATTTCCACCAAGGAGTGGAGGTTGTCCTTGCCCTCCTCTTGCCAGTCAGGTGTTTGTAGCAGGATTTGTTGTCCTTCACAGCAGTGCCAGGCTGAGCTCTAAATGGGCTTTTGCCTCTCTAATGTTTTCCCTGCGTGACCTAGCAACATCCTTACACGTTCCATGGGTCACCTCTGCTTCCTTCCAAAGATGATGTCTCCTCTTTTTCCCCTTGATTCACGCCGAAGCTCATTGCCCATCCAGGCTGTCTGCCCCGGGGCTCATCTCCGGCACATCGGCACAGCCTGCTCTGAGCCTTCAAGAGTTCTTTCTGGAAGCAGCTGCAGCCCTCCTGGACCCCTTTGGTTTCAAGGGCTGTTTCCCAAGGAACCCTCTGAGTTCAAGCTACTCCATCAGAGTCAAATGTCTAACTTCCAGCTATCCAACATCAGAGGAGCTTAGCCTCGCTGTGTGTCTCGCCATGGAGACGTTCTGTGACCTAAAGACTTGGGATTCATTCCTAGATCATCCTGACAGACTGACAGTGAAGTCTTTTACCATGGCTTGAGGAACACACTCTGTAGTGATTTTATAGACTGAAATGCCAGGCAGTGATGCATTGCCCAGGGGAGTGTCATGTAAGGATCACAAATCACAGTGCTGCAGGAGCCTCTGGATGTCAGACATGTGGAGGTGCTGGGTTGGTATCCATGGTAGTTTGGCATGTCTCACATCTTTGTCTTCTGCCCAAAATAGATTAGCTCTTAAATATTACTCAGCACTTGGAGTTCTGCCACAGCACAGAAGACAGTTGAGAAAACACCAAAAATGTGTCTCCCAGTGCAAAGAAATATTGAGATAAACTTCCCTGGCTCTGCTCAGCCCCAAAGCAGGGCCCTCTGCCATGGTGCTGGAACAGCAAGGCAGGGTGAGGCTCCTTGGCTAATGGTAGCTGAGCTGGAGACTTGCACTCATGCACTGGGACTCAACTAAATCTCAGCTACAGCTCAGCTGAAGCTGCTGACCCTTGCTGGAGCCCTCATCTCTCCTGCCTACACACACACAGAGCTGGGTTCAACCTGAACACAGGGAATCTACTGTGCAGTATCTCCAGAAATAATCCAATGTCAGCCCCCAAGCCACCTGCTCCAGGCAAAGACTCTGCTTCCAGAGCACACAAAGGCAACCAAATGACACTGAGGACAATCACCCCTCTGCACATCTGCACAGAAGGTGCCTCTGGAGGTGCTGAGCCCTGGCACCAGGCAGCAGAGAGTAAAGAGCTAGACATGAGCATTCTGGCATTGTTCAGGTGCAAGGAGAATTCACAGGGAACTGGAGAGCACCTTGAAAGGCCACACCACTCCTCTGTCTCCATAAGCAGCCAGGATATGGTTTAATTCCTTCAGACCCCAGGAGCCTTTTCTTCACTTTGGGAAGCACCACCCTGGCTGAGAGCTGCTGGAAGCAGTGGTACAGAGCCAGGTCTCCCATTGCCCACTCTCCCTCCTTCCCAGGGGTAGGAAAAGTGCTCTGTGGGGCCTCCAGCAAAGGCAGTGGGAAATGGGTGAGACACACTGGGTCCATCTACAGAAGAAGGGAGCTCCTCAGAGTTTTCAGGTAAAGAAGGAAAGGTTTGGTCCTTATCTAGGGAGGAAGTAGGGAAAGCAGAGCAGAGAACTGCTTGTCTCAGACCAAGAGTCAGGAGTCATGGCCCTGCCCGGCGTCACCCATGTGCCTGATGAAGCCACCACGGCTACACTGGGCTGTGCTTGCTCTCTCTCGCCTAGGTACACTGCCGTGATACGATGTGGCTGCAAAACCCCTTTGGCTGGGGAGGAGAAAGGGAGAGAGACCTTGTGTGAAACACCACCCGTGAGTTCTTCCTCGACCCTTTCAGGTCCCAAGGCCACCTGGAGGCTCCGGGTGGATTGCCCCGGTGCAGTGGCAGGCTGGGGTTGCAGGTGATTGGATTACGAGTCCCACGGGGGCTGCCTCAGCCTCAGCAAACTTTATTTAAGCACACAGAGACATACACAGACAATACACAGATAGAGTTTTGTTTCTTCTCTGACAGTGCTACAGGACCAACACCACTGTGGATGACACTCGTGGAGAGGCTGGGGGAAGGTGCAGGGCAGGTTAAGGACAATAAAAGGAAAGCTCCGAAATGAAGGTCCTTTAATCCTCTGGAGGAGGGGGGGTGGTCATCCGCAGGAACAAGGGAGGTGAGTTCAACCAGAGCACAAGGACACATCTCCACATACAGTACATCGGCTCTATAAAGGCATCTCCACATACATTGCATCTAGACACACGTACAGCAGTGTCGGGAGGCAGCAGGACGCGAGCCCGAGGGGCGCTGGCGTGGCTCGTGCTTGCGCGCCCGCTGGGCAGCCCGCCGCCAGCGCCCCGGCGAGCGCTCCCGACGGCCTCACGCCACGCAGCACTCACGGGGAGGCGGCAGGGCATCGAGAAATCGAAATCAAACAAAAGAGAACATCCAGCTGGGGCTCTGGGGAGCAGCCACAGAGCTCTCGGCGCTGGGGCCGCCGCCACTCCAGACCCCACAGAGCTACAGGCGTCTCTGGACATATATTTGATACACAGTACATGGACACAGAACAGACACAGAGCAGAAGACGTGTATTTGTGTGTGGTCATGTTTGTACAGCACATCACAGCTCAGATCAACAGAAAAGAGAGGGTTTAGGACCTAAAAAGAAACCATTTTATAAAACAGTCATTGCATCCCCCTCCAAAAAAAACCAAGAAGGAAAGGAAAAAAAGCCCCAAAGTCAACCAAGAGCCTCCAGAAAGCTCTGGAGGAGCTCTCTGCCTGCCCTTGGACGGCACCAGCACCTTCCCCACCCCCTCGGCAAGTACAGCAGCACAAGGCTGGGTGGCAACTATGCACCCAGGAAAACACGAAGCAGCACAACCCCCTCCCCGGTGGCACTGCAAGGGCAGGGAGTGGAGCCTAGAGCCTGCGTGGCCACCTCACCACTCTGCCACCCCCTCCCTCACCAGGACCTCAAAGCTTCTGCCAGGAGCACAGGATTCCACCTGCAGCAATATTTGCTAGACTAAAGCTCCTGCCTGCAGTCCAACACTGTTAGCTCAGAGCACTCAGACCCCCGCTGCAAGTTAGAGGTTTTTTTCTCTCTTTCTTTTCTTCTCTCTCACTTTTTTTAAAATTTTATTTAAAACATTCTTTTTATTTAGCAAAAAATTGTTTCCACTGTACCCTTCGTGTGGCCTCTTCCTAGCGTGACAAAGCCAGAGGAGATGAAGTTATGGAGGTCTGGCCCCCGCTCCGATACACATCCTTTCCATAGGGACCTGCCGAGGGGAGAGAAACAGAGAGCTCAGTCGCTGTGCAGCCAGAGGCACAGAGTGGGCTGGAAGGGACCTCGAAACTCATCCAGCCCCAGCCCCCTGCCATGGGCAGGGACCCCTCCCACCAGCACAGCTTGCTCAAGGCCTCATCCAGCCTGGCCTGGAACACCTCCAGGCAGGGCACAGCCACAGCCTCCCTGGGCAGCCTGTGCCAGGCTCTCCCCACCCTCCCTGCCAACAATTTCTTCCTCCTCTCCAGTCTCAGTCTCCCCTCTCCCAGCTCAAAGCCATTGTCCCTCATCCTGGTCCAAAGTCCCTCCCCAGCTCTCCTGGAGCCCTTCAGGTCCTGGAAGGCTGCTCTGAGGTCTGGCTGTGTGTATGTGGATATCACAGGACCCCAGCCTGGGGAAGGCTGGAAGTGACCTCTGGGGTCACCCAGTCCAAGCCCCCCTGCTCCAGCAGGGCACCCACAGCAGCTTGCCCAGGAGCACCATGCCCAGGGCGGGTTGGAAGCTCTCCACACAAGGAGACTCCACAGCCTCTTGGGCAGCCTGCTCCAGGCTCCAGCAGCCTCACATCTGCTCTGCAGCCCTGTTGCCCCCTCAGGCAGGAGCACCAAGGCCCCAGCACCTGGGGACAGCATTAATGCAAGCAGGGGCTGTAACAGAGCCACCTCAAGCAGCATCAAGACTTTGCTTCAGTGGCAAACATTTCCCACGGCCAGTCAGGGGCTGTGGGAACTGTGCAAGAGGGAACTGACTCCAGCCTGGGAAGCACCGAGGTGCCCAGGCCCAGGCCCCACTGCCCAGCACTTGCTCAGGCTCTGCTCGACTGAAGCAGCTCTCCCAAGAAACTGCTCTCACACATGCCTTCCAGCAAGGAGCTGAAGAAGAGATGTGGCTTTGATTCTTCCTGACTCCAGCTAGACCCCTCAGAGCTCTCAGGATCACCAAGTGCAGCCCCTGCCAAGCACCTCCCCACACCTCCACACCACACAGCCCTTGAGTGCTGCCAGCCATGGGGACTCCACCACGGCCCTGGGCAGCCTGGGCCAGGCCTTAACCACTTGTTTGGGGAAGAAATCGCTCCTCATGTCCTACCTAAACCTCCCCTGGGACAACTTGAGGACACTTTCATCCTGTCATTTGTTACCTGGCAGAAGAGCCCAAACCCCCCCTGGCTGCAGCCTCCTCTCAGGGAGCTGCAGAGAGCAATGAGGTCTCCCTCAGCCTCCTCTGCTCCAGGCTCAACACCCCCAGCTCCCTCAGCTGCTCCTCCCCAGCCCTCTTCTCCAGACCCCTCCCCAGCTCTGTTGCCCTTCTCTGGACCTGCTCCAGCTCTCCATATCATTGCAGTGAGGGGCCCCAAACTGAGCCCAAGATTCAAGGTGCAGCCCCACTCATGTCCCCACTGGTGGAGATGTTTTAGCACAAAAGCAAAGGTGCAAACCTCCCCCTGCCTGTCCCTGCTGGAGCAGCTGCCCACTGCACACCAGACTCTGTCATTTAGCTCTGATTTGCTCTAGCCCTTGACTGCCATCCCTGGATGCGATCTGTTCCTGAAGAGCAAGGCCCCTGCCTCCTGTTGCCATGCAAAGCTCTGGAATGAGGACACAGAGAATGTTTCAGAGAGTCTTTATCATCTCCCTTTTTCCTGTTGCTAATTTTGCTGCTCCTTTTATTTCAGCAAAAGGTGCAGGGGAGGGAGGGAAGGCAGCCCCAGCAGCTGGGGACGCAGCTCCCGCCCTGCTCAGTCGCCATCTTCTCCAAGCCCTTCTGCACAAGCCCCATGTGCAGTGTTGTGCTTCAGAGCCATGGTGGCTGCCGGTCCAGCACGGCAGATGGTCCAGAGCACGGCAACCAAGCAGGAGAGCTGAGGCAGGAAGCTCTGGGGAAGGCCAAATGGACATCAGGGATCCAGGTGGATATGGAGCCTGGGGCCATGTTCTGCCTGGCTCATGTTGTCTCTGACAGATGCTGCAGCCCTTCACCCTGCTCCCTGGTCTCAGGTGAGAGAAGGAGAGGAACTGGCCTGAAATTGTGCCAGGGGAGGCTGAGGTTGGAGAGGAGGAAAAATTTCTTTGCTGCAGAAGTGGTCAGGGCCTGGCAGAGGCTGCCCAGGGAGGTGGTGGAGTCCCCATGGCTGGAGGTGTTGCAGCAAGCTGTGGCCATGGCTCCTGGGGCCATGGTTGGGCTGATGGTTGGACTGGATGCTCTCAGAGGCCTTTTCCAACCCAAACAATTCCATCATTCTGTGATTCTATTTTTCCATCCCTGAGGCCAACACCATTTGTTCTCAAGCACCTGCAAGATCTCTGGCAACAGTGTGAGAACTCAGAGCAACAGAGATCTGGGAATCTTCTCAGTCTGCAAAGTTGTCCTCTTCTCAGCCAGCCATTCTCACCCCAGCACCCCAGCAGCAAGCTACTACTGCTGCAATCAGTCTGCCTTGCCTATCAGTGGGCTGAGGGTAAGCACCCACCAAGGTCTAAATTGTCCCCAGACATCCCATTGCCCTACACTGCAATGGATCTGAGCAGGCTCCAAACCACACAAGCAGCTGTGAATCACAGAATGGGTTGGGTTGGAAGGGACCTTCAGAGGTCATCCAGCCCCAGCCCCTGCCATGGGCAGGGACACCTCCACCAGCACAGGCTGCTCAAGGCCTCATCCAGCCTGGCCTGGAACCCCTCCAGGCAGGGCACAGCCACAGCCTCCCTGGGCAGCCTGTGCCAGGCTCTCCCCACCCTCACTGCCAACAATTTCTTCCTCCTCTCCACTCTCAGTCTCCCCTCTCCCAGCTCAAAGCCATTGTTCCTCAGCCTGGCACTCCCAGCCCTTGTCCAGAGTCCCTCCCCAGCCCTCCTGGAGCCCTTCAGGTCCTGGAAGGCTGCTCTGAGGTCTCCCTGGAGCCTTCTCTTCTGCAGGCTGCACAGCCCCAAGACTTTCAGCCCTGAGGATCTCAGAGGAGGTGCTCCAGCCCTCTGATCATCTTCATGGACTCCTCTGGAACCTCTCCAGCAGCTCCAGGTCCTTGTTCTGGGGCACTGGATTCTGGCCAGATGAGTCCAGCCCAGCCCAGGGTTTACCACCACATGAGCCTGTTGAAGCTCCTCAGAGGAGGCTCAGAGATGCCAGGCAGAAGATGCTGAGACTTGTGACACTGTCTGTGCCTGTCCAATGGAGAAGCTTCCCACTCCCTTCCCTCACACATTGTTTTGCTCGAGGTCAGTCGACTGCTCCCTGTAAATGTCTCAAAACACATCTAAAGTGTCTCTGCAGGCTTGGGGGTGTAAGACAGTTTTCTTACAGCTATGGCAGTACAAGCTGGTAGCAAAACCCTTTAAATGTGGAGGCATCCACTCAGACATTGGCTGAGAAGAGTTTCCAAGGATTTTGTGTTTCTAGGGGAAGGATGACAGAGAGCTGTGATGCTGAGGAACATGGTTCAGATCCAGACCTGGTGGACTTAGAGAATCACAGAACATAAGGGACACTCAAAGGCCATCCTGTCCAACCCCCTGCAGGCAGCAGGGACATCTCCAGCCAGAGCAGGCTGCCCAGGGACACAGCCAGGCTGCCCTTGGATGTCTCCAGGGGTGGAAGGGGTGGAGCCCCAACCGCATCCCTGGGCAGCCTGTGCCAGTGTTTCAGTCTCCTCATTGTGCAGAGCTTCCTGCTGATGTCCAACCTCAATCTAACAGTTGGACTCAAGGATCCTGAAGGCCTTTTCAAACCCAAACAGTTCTATGAGTCTATGGCTCTGTGGTGGGCTCTGTCTCTCTGCTTCCTACCTCACTCTTGCTGTCTTCAAGGAAGAAGCTGGGGGAGCTTTGCCTCAGCGTTCTGGAAGCTGCTCTTTAGGAGGCTGTGAACTGCAGAGGTGCTCTGGCTGCAATGCCCAACTCCCTTTTATCTCAAACCTGCTGCATGTGTGCTTTCCACTGAGGCAGTTCTTGCTCAGCCCATCAATTTCTGTGCTCTCAGGGCCAGCTGCTGTGGTGACTGCCACAGCATCAGTGCCAGGCATTTACCACTTTCAACGAGGATGAAAGAAGCACACAAATATCTGCTGTACCTCGAGCTGCAGTCAGCTCTTTCATATGTCCCTTTGGAGAATCTCTTTAAGACAGAGATCAAGAAGGGGAGAAGTACATCAGAAAAAAAAAGGCAAACATTTAGTGGCAGACTGAAGACCATTCAGCAGCCATTTGCTCTCTGAACCTCCCTCTGCCCCTTCTTAAGAGTACAGAGAAGCTAAATTAAACCCTGCCTGCCAGAGCAGCCCATTAGCATCTGAACAGGAGTTGGTTTTCCCAGGAGAAGCTTGAATGTGTAGACTTCAAGTACCAAGAGCCTTCCCTTTTCAAGGCTACATGATAAGATGCTGCACTTGTTTTGCAAGTGGTGGGTTTTTATCCCTGCTCACTTCTGATCCTGCTTTCACGGCATGAAAATGCTGCTCCTTGCTGGCGTACTTTCAGGAGCGACCTGGGGGCTGCTGTGGGCCAGGCTGAGGTGTTGGCATTCAGACAGACTTCCATAATCCCTTCTTGATGCAGATGTTTCATGCTAGAAGTGAACACTCCCTGGTACCTTAGAAACTGCATGTGCCCAGCGGCCTCAGCAGAGCTCCAGAAGCCCAGGCACAAGCAGAGCAGAGCAGTGGAAGTGCAGGCAGGGCTGTGCCAGGTCAGAAGCATCCCTGCTCCACTTCCCCTCAGGGCTGTGTTCCAACTCCACACCTCCAGCTTTGAGCTCTCTCCTCACTGCTGAGGCCTACCACAGCTCACAGAATCATAGACAATGGAATGGGCTGGGTGGGAAGGGACCCCAAAGCTCCTCCAGCCCAGCCCCTGCAGCCAGCAGGGACAGCCCCAGTCACAGCAGGCTGCTCCCAGCCCCAAACAACCTGACCTGCACTGCTGCCAGCCATGGGGCAGCTCCCAGCTCTCTGGGCAGCCTGGGCCAGGCTCTCCCCACCCTCAGCACCAAACATTTCTCCTTCTCTCCACTCCCAAGCTCCCTCTCTGAGTTCCAAACCATTCCCCCTTGTGCTGGCACCACAGGCCCTGCTCCAAAGTCTGTGCCCAGCTCTCTGCTCAGCCCTTGGAGCACTGCAAGGCCACCAGAAGGTCTGCCTGGAGCCTTCTCCTCTGCAGGCTGCCCAAGGCCAAGTCTCTCAGCCTGGCTCCCAGCAGAGGGCTTCCAGCCCTGCCAGCACTGCTGTGGCCTCCTCTGGCCCTGCTGCCACACCACAAGCAGGTGCCCTGCTCAGCTGTGTCTGGGGCATGCTGGCAGCTGGGTAAGGTCCCAGCCAGAGCCTTCCCTGTCAGAGCCATCAGTGCCAGTCAGCCAGCAGGCCAGCAGAGCTGTGTCCCCTCACGCCCCTGCACCCCTCCTGCCAAGGGAGTTTCTCTGCCTGTGAAGCACAGGGGGTGTGGGTGAAGGGAAAGCTCTGTGGAGCAGCCAGATTGGGCTGTGATGGAGCCTCACAACACACTGCCTCCGAAGCAAAGCAGCCACCCACCTCCTGAGCTGCTGCCACCAACAAGCTGCCTTTCACTACAGCATTTCTCCAGAGAGTCTGCATCCCTAGGGTCATGGTTAGGACAAAAGGTGAAATCAAACCCCAGCATGGTAGGGGCTGGAAGGGAGCTCTAGAGACCACCCAGTCCAACCCCCCTGCCAAGGGCAGCGTCAGGCAGGGCAGGCTATGCAGGAACGTGTCCAGGCTCAGAGATCCACATCTGACCCTCTGGAGGAGGCTCCTCCTGCTCTCACTCCCTGCTTACTTCACACCTCTGGACACCAGCTGCAGTGTCCGCAGGTCCTCAGACCTGCACAAGCCATCAGGGCTTCTCATTAACAGCAGTGAAGAGGAGGACTTCAGGAGGATGTCTGCTGCTGGACCAAATGGAGACTAAAACACAACTAATTTCCAGAGGAAACTGAAACAAGGCCAAGCAGGAACTTGCTCAAGGCCTCATCCAGCCTGGCCTGGAACCCCTCCAGGCAGGGCACAGCCACAGCCTCCCTGGGCAGCCTGTGCCAGGCTCTCCCCAGCCTCACTGCCAACAATTTCTTCCTCCTCTCCATTCTCAGTCTCCCCTCTCCCAGCTCAAAGCCATTGTCCCTCACCCTGGCACTCCCAGCCCTTGTCCAAAGTCTCTCCCCAGCTCTCCTGGAGCCCTTCAGGTCCTGGAAGGCTGCTCTGAGGTCTCCCTGGAGCCTTCTCTTCTGCAGGCTCAACAGCCTCAATTCTCCCAGCCTGGCCCCACAGAGGAGGTTCTGCAGCCTCTGAGCATCTTCATGGCCTCCTCTGGACCTGTTCGAACAGTTCAAGATTACCTCTGACTGCAAGGGTAGGCACAGCTCCCAGAGTGAAGGATTCTTGGGGCCAGATCTGCACAGGACTGCCCACAGGCACCAAAACCTCTCCCTGCAAGAAGAGCCTAACTGCAGGAATTGGTGGTGTTACACCAGCTGGGAAGCAGATCTGTGGGAAAGGACCTGGGGGTGACGGTGGGCAACAGGATCCCCATGAGCCAGAAGTGTACCAACATAGCCAAGAAGGCAAATGGGATCCTGCATTAATAAGAATGTGACCAACAGGTTGAGGGAGGATCTCCTCTTCTTCTCTGCCCCAGTGAGGCCACAGCTGGAGTCCTGGGGCCAGTGCTGGCTCCCCAGTTCCAGAGGGACAGGGAACTGCTGGAGAGAGCCCAGGGCAGGCTGCAGAGCTGCTGAGGGGCCTGGAGCAGCTCTGGGAGCAGCAAAGGCTGAGAGCCCTGGGGCTGAGAGCCTGCAGGAGAGCAGCCCCAGAGGGCAGCTGAGCAATGCTCAGCAAGAGCTAAAGGAGCTGTGGGGGGCAAGAGGCTGGGGCCAGGCTCTGCTGAGTGGTGCCCAGGGACAGCACAAGGGGCAGTAGGCACAGACTGAGCACAGGAAGCTCTACCTAATCATGGCCATGGTCACCTCAGTGAAGGAAGTGTTTGCAGGCAGGTGGAGCACCTGGAGATGAGGAAGAAATTGTTGGCAGTGAGGCTGGGGAGAGCCTGGCACAGGCTCCCCGGGGAGGCTGTGGCTGTCCCCTGCCTGGAGCTGTTCAGGGCCAGGCTGGATGAGGCCTTGAGCAGCTGTGCTGGTGGGAAGTGTTCCTGCCCATGGCAGGGGGTTGGAGCTGGATGAGCTTTGAGGCCCCTTCCAGCCCAACCCATTCTGTGGTTCTGATCTTGGTGCCCTGGCACAGCTGAGAGAAGCCATCTGGCTGCTCTCCCTCCTCTCAGCAGACAGCAGAGCAAGAGCCACCAGCGAGTGTGCCCTGCTGCAGCCCCCAGCTCTGTGTCTCTGTCCTCAACAGCCAAATGCACAAACCACACAGCAGCTGAAGGGGCTCCATGGAGCTCAGGGCGAGCTGCCAGCACTGTGCAGGCAGACATGGGCAAGATCTGCTCCAGACCAGTGCAGGTCAGAACAGAGCTCTCTGTGCCCTCTGATCCTCCTTTCTGCAATCGCTCTGCTGGGCTCAGGAGAGCTGAGTTCCCTCTGCCCTGTGCCAGTACTGTGGAAACCTGCTCACCATTGCTCCCTCTTTCACAACAACTTCCTCCCCTTCCTTCTCCCCTCTCTTGCTAAGCCTTTGTCATCCCCTGCTCCCTTCATCCCTCTTGTTCTCCATCACCTCGTGACTGCAGACCACAGAGGCCCTGCTCAGAGCAGCCCCCGTGGTGTCACCTGGCCATGAGCTGTGCTGAACAGATCACAGAGGGTGGCCTTGGCCACCTCCTCTCCTGGATCACTGCTCAAAGCACAGGAGGAATGATCTAGGTCAAGCTCTCTGCAATCCCTACAGGCCCCCAAGGCTTTTGTGCTGTTCCTGAAGGAGAACGAGCTCCCCACCTGAGCAGCCAGAGCCAGGTGTTGCCCACCTTGAGCCAGGCAGCCCTGTGGCGCTGGGGATGGCCTGACCAGCTGGGTGGCTCCACCAAGCACACAGCTCTTGCATACCTGACTGCCCAGGGCGTCAGAAACCGTGGTACTAACTCAGGCCAGGGGCACTGCCAAGGCAAGGAGGAACTGTGGCTCAAAACAGCAAGAGGAATGTTCCAGCTGGAAGCTTGGGAGTTCCTAATTTTCCTATTGATTTATTTCAGTGCGACTTCTGCCTTCTCAGCTTTCAGAGAGCACTTGTGTCACCCTTCCAGCCGTCATTACAACCAGGAAGGGTAAAAGCTTGATGTGGTGGTTTGGGCTGGGTGCCCTCTGCTGCATGGTGCACTTCCTGTGTCCAGCAGTCCAGCCCAGTGGGTGGACACAGGAACCAGGTATCTCCTACCACCCCCTGCACCGCTATAAGATCTCGCGCGGGGTCCGGCACTGCCTCTTTCTTCCCTCGCCGGCACCCGGGAACTGGGGGAGACGTCTCCCGGCCTTGGGCCTGGCTAGGGGGGATGGGCGGTCTCAGGCCTGGCCAGCTGAGACCAGCCTAGCAGTGGGGGGAAGAACGAGCCCTGGGGGTCTTGGGCCCACCCTCAGGTGGGGATGGGGTTCATCCGGGCGTGTTTTGGGGTTTCCTCTGTCACTGTTTCTGGTTCCTTTGTGCACCTTCACCTTTTTCTATTTAAACTTTTCCATCACTTCTGCAATCCCTTTGTCAGAGTCGTCATTTTGCCTGTGGTGGGGAGGGGGGCTGCCTCAACCCACTACACTTGATCTCCACAACTGAATGCTGGATCTCAGCTGAAAGCCTTGGCCAGGAACAGGCCCTTCTGGAAAATGATGCATGCTGGAAGGCTTCCACCACGTCACCAGAATGGGGAGCAGTTTACTGGCACTGGGTCTGTGTCAGTCCAAACTCACAGCCCTGCCAAAAAATACCCACTTAGTGCACAGCAGAGCAGACAGACCCAGAGCTGTGAACTGCACAGGTCCAGGCTGTGCTCCTGTGTCCTTCTGGACTTGGAAAGGATGGAGAGGCTGCAGCCAGCACCTGTGCTGCCTTTCCTGCTAAGTGACCAACAACAGCTCCTTTCTTTGACTGCTTACTCTGTTAACTGCAGCAGCTGCCATGGGCAATGCAAACCCCTTGCAAGCTGCAACAATCCCAGATCCCAGCAGGGGGAGGCTGGAAGGGACCTCTGGAGATCACCCAGTCCAAGCCCTGCTCCAGCAGGGCACCCACAGCAGCTTGCCCAGCAGCACAGTGCCCAGGGGGGTTGGAAGCTCTCCACACCAGGAGACTCCACAACCTCTCTGGGCAGCCTGCTCCAGGCCTCCAGCAGCCTCACAACAAACAACTTTCTCCTCCTGCTCAGCTCCAACCTCCTGGCTGCCACTCTGTGCCCACTGCCCCTTGTGCTGTCCCTGGGCACCCCTCAGCAGAGCCTGGCCCCAGCCTCTTGCCCCCCACAGCTCCTTTAGCTCTTGCTGAGCATTGCTCAGCTGCCCTCTGGGGCTGCTCTCCTGCAGGCTCTCAGCCCCAGGGCTCTCAGCCTTTGCTGCTCCCAGAGCTGCTCCAGGCCCCTCAGCAGCTCTGCAGCCTGCCCTGGGCTCTCTCCAGCAGTTCCCTGTCCCTCTGGAACTGGGGAGCCAGCACTGGCCCCAGGACTCCAGCTGTGGCCTCACTAGGGCAGGGCAGAGGTGGAAGAGAACCTCCCTGAACCTGCTGGCCACACTCAGCATAATGCACCCCAGGATCCCATTTGCCACCTTGACCTTGGGAGCAGGTTTCTGGCTCAAAGGGAACTTGTCCAGCAGCACTCCCAGGTCCAGCAGCACAGAGCTGCTTTCTAACAAGCTGTAAGAGGCTTCAGGAAACATCACTTTTAGGTTCTATTAAGGTAAAAAATGACTGTGTGAAGGTAAAATACAGCAGCACAGCGCTGGAAGGCCTCAGCAGCGACAAGCATTGGGGCTGACAGAAATACAGTGATGAGTTCATATTCTGCTGAGATGTCTAAGTAACAACACTTCCAAAGGGAGAGGATTAAATTGATAGGAAAATGAAATACCACACTTCTGCGGGGCTCCAAACACATCTGCTGCCTGGAGGAAGCATTTACTGAAGGCACTGCTTTGTGCAGGAATCAGCTCTGCTGCTCCACAGGGCTGTGCTGAACAGGTAGCCCAAAGAACCTGTGGACGACTCATCCCTGGCAGCTGCCAGGCTGGAGGAGGCTTTGAGCAGCCTGTGCCAGTGCAACTTGTCCCTGCCCATGGCAGGGGGATGGAACTGGGTGAACTTTGAGGTCACTCCCACCCCAACCCATTCAGTGAGTCTAGGATCTCTGTGCTTGCAGATCCAGCACTGCAGAGGGCAGCCATGCCCAAGGGGTCCTTGCAGCTTGGGCTGTCAAAAATTAATGGCACACCAAGCCCTCCAACCTTCTTCTGCACCCTGTAATTGCACTGCCACGGAAGCAGCCCAAGTTTTGCATGACTCAGGAGAGGGAGACAAAGTTTCCTTCTGTGCCTTTTTTGTGGGGCCATGAATCAGTTCCTGTCTCCCTGGCACTCAGCTGTTCCTGCTCACCACACAGCACCCTCCTAGAGAAGCAAAGGAGAGGCTGGGGCCCCCTTTTATCATCCTGCTGAATTCCCTAGCAAGCAGACAGTGGCTGTGGGCTGATTTCAACAACTCTCTAGCTCAGTCACGGTTAGTGGGAGGTGTCCCTGCCCATGGGGGTGGAAGTGGATGGTCTTTAAGGAGCATTCTGTGAGTCCGGGGCTGGACACGGTGGGGCTCACAGCCTCACAGCCACACAGCCCCAGTTCTGTGTGGTGCAGCCTGCTCAGCTTGCCCTGCAGAGCAGCAGCCTTCGCTGCTGCCACCAAGCACCAGAACACCAAGCCGTGGCTCTCCTGAGCCCTGAGAGGGGGATCTCAAGTCCATTATATTGCTTGTCCACCTAGCAGCACTCAGAGGGTGTTGACATCGTTTACTTACTTTTTATTATTTATGTATTAATTTACTTAAGCTTTGTATTGATTTAGTATGCCATTGATCCAGCAATCTGCCAGGACCTGGAGGGCTCCAGGAGAGCTGGGAGGGACTCTGGGCAAGGGCTGGGAGTGCCAGGATGAGGGACAATGGCTTTGAGCTGGGAGAGGGGAGACTGAGAGTGGAGAGGAGGAAGAAATTGTTGGCAGGGAGGCTGGGGAGAGCCTGGCACAGGCTGCCCAGGGAGGCTGTGGCTGTGCCCTGCCTGGAGGGGTTCCAGGCCAGGCTGGATGGTCTTGAAGGTCCTTTCCAACCTAAACTGTTCCATGAACCTGTGAAACGTAGGGGCGTGGGCAGGGCAGGGCAGGGAAAGGTTGTCCTCCTTAGGCAGTACTCAACTTGTGACCACTGAGCTGTGTCCCATGCAGCCACAGACTTCAGCCCCGTGGCAGGGGGCTGGAGCTGGATGAGCTTCAAGGTCCCTTGCAACCCAACCCATCCTCTGTCAACCAGGGGGACTTGGTGATATCCAGAGGTCTTTATTTGTGCCTCAGTTCTGCCTGAGAAAGGACTACACATCTCTCAGGCTTCAGTGCACAAATCCCTGCTGGTCTGTTGGGATCTGCCTAGCCCTTGGCAATCCTCTCTCTTTCCACCTACTTAACAGTAGGAAAGAAAAGAGAAAAAGAAAAGAACTCCCAAGAACACAACAGCAAAGAGGAGAAGGCAGCACGTCCTGGCAGGAGTCTGCAGGCAGCAGCTGCAGGGCTGTGACAGAGCAGAGGGTGGGAGATGCATCATCGGAGCAGCCTCATCTCCACAGTGACTCCTGAGCAGCATGGACCTGCTGCTGGCTGCAGTCAAGGTCACAGTGCTGCTGGCTGCAGGCCTCGGCCCCTCTGCTGGGGCAGCCCAGTACAGCCTGTGCCATCACCAGTAACACTCCCTGGGGTGTGCTGGGAGGCCTCCGGGGGCTGGGCTGGGGTGCCCTGGGCCTGAGCTGCTTTTGGCTTGCTCGAGCTGTGGTAGCAGCAGTGTCTGCCACCTACCCTGGGCTGGCTCTGCTCAGGGACCAGCCTCTGGCAGCAACCTGAGCAAGCCAGCCTGGCCCTGGTGACTTGGCAGAGCTAGCTAGTGGCTGGAGCTGATGATCTGGAGTTGAGCCTGGAGAAGGCTGAGAGGAGATCTGAGCAATGCTTAGAAATATCTGGAGTGTGGGTTCCAAGAGCCCACCCGGATGCATTCCTGTGTGCCCTGCCCTGGGTGACCCTGCTCTGCAGGGGGCTGGACAGGATGACCTCCAGAGGTCCCTTCCAACCCCTTCCATTCCATGGTTCTATGAACTTCTAGGTGCTTTCCAACCAAACTGATGCTATGTGACACACTGGTGACCCATCACTGCTGAGCCAGCCGGAGACACAGGAGTGAAGGCAACCCCTGAGCTCCTGAAGTAAGTTTTCCATGCCTGTTTCTGAGGCAGAATAAACGAATCTTCCTGGATGAACTGGAGCTGTGAGCACTGCTTCTGCTGTAGCTGAGTCCTGTGCTGTGATTAGAGTGCTAAAATGGTGAAGTTACACCCAAGATACTTTCAGCTCCACTACAGGGTGAGCTCGGGCTAGAAAGGATTCTGAGTGCAACACAGTGATGTCCCTCAGGGGCCTCTCCTGGGACCAGTGCAGTTCAGCATCTTCATCAGTGACACAGTGAGACTGAGGCACCTTCAGCAAGCCTGCAGAGGACACCAAGCTCACTGGTGTGGCTGGTAAGACTGAGGGATGGGAGCCATCCAGAGGGACATGGACAGGCTGCAGAGGTGCCTGAGGAGAACCTCAAGAGGTTCAATAAGGCCAAGGGCAAGGTCCTGCACCTGGGTCAGGGCAATCTTTCATATCAGTCTACACTGGGGCTGATGAGACTGAGAGCAGCCCTGCAGAGAAGGCCTTGGGGGTGCTGGGGGGAGAAGCTGGGCAGGAGCCGGCAATGGGCACTGGCAGAACAGGAGGCCAAGGGCAGCCTGGGCTGCATCCAAAGCAGTGTGGCCAGAGCTGGAGAGAGGATCCTGCCCCTCTGCTCTGCTCTGGGGAGACCTCACCTGCAGGGATGGGGTCAGCTGTGGGGGACCCAGCACAGGACAGACCTGGAGCTGATGGAGAGGCTCCAGAGGAGGACAAAAAGAAGCTCATAGGGCTGAAGAACCTCTGCTGTGGGGACAAGCTGGGAGAGCTGGGGCTGCTCAGCCTGCAGAAGAGAAGGCTCCAGGGACACCTTAGAGCAACCTTCCAGAACCTGGAGGAGACCTTCAGGCAGCTGGGGAGGGACTGTTCAGAGGGGCTGTGGGGATAGGCCCAGGGGCAATGGTTTGGAACTGGAGCAGGGCAGAGTCAGGTTGGAGCTCAGGAGGAAGCTCTGCACAGGGAGGCTGGGGAGACACTGGCACAGGCTGCCCAGGGAGGTGGTGGAGGCCCCAGCCCTAGAGACATTCAGGGTCAGATTTGATGTGTCTGTGGGCAGCCTGCTGTGGCTGGGGTGTCCCTGCTGCCTGCAGGGGCTTGGACCCTTGATGGTCCCTGATGCAATCTGTGAATCCATGAACTGTGAGCATGAATGTTTCCCTTTTCCCACCAGTCATTCCCAGCCTGGAATGCAGAAATGCAGCAGGCTCCAGCCAGAGGCTGCCAGCTCAGAGGCACACAAAGTCTTCTGCTAGACACATTTCAAGAATCCATCTTAATTCATCACCTGCTAAGCACTGGGGCTGCCCTCCCTCTGTCATGGTGGTGTTCTCCCCAGCAGTGTGGAGCAGGCTGGCTCCAGACCCCTCAGCCTCACAGAAGGTCCTGCTGGGAGCACTTCACCCTGCTTCATCACTGGCTTCTCCTCTGCTCTCTGCAGCCAGCAGCCCCTCGATGCTGAAGGGTGCTGAGAAGCGCAGCAGAACGGGGCCCTGGCGGTGCTGGGTTAAGGGCTGGGCTGACTCTTAAAGGCCTCTCCCAACCAAAGCAATTGTATGCTTTGAGTGAGTTTAGCTTGCAGACCACAGCGGGCAGCGCAGGCCTCTGCTGGTGCCTCTGCTCCCTACAGTCCCCTCTCACGCCCGTTTCACAGCCTTCTGATGGGCACAGCAACAGCTGCATGGGAAGGGACCCGAGGGACACGGCAAGAGCTCTCCCACTGACCTCAGTCCAGCCAGCCAGCCTGGCCAGGTCCCTGGCAGAGCTTCCTGCCCTCCAGCAGATCCACACTGCCACACAACTTGGTGTCCTCTGAAAACTTACTGAGGGGGAACTCAATTCCCTCACCCAGATCCTTGATAAAGACATTGAAGACCTGAAGACCTTGAAGACATTGAAGACAGGATGAGCTTTGAAACTAACTGCAAGAGCCATCAGACTTGTGCTGGGATTCTGTGTTGCACAGAGCTGTGCAGCTTCAGCCCTTCCTTCCCAACTAACCCCCTCTGGAGATAGCCCTGTGGAGCCAGGTTCTGCTTCACTGCTTTCAAAGCAGCTGGTTTAACTCAGTGTGGAGACACCCATTTCGGGAAGATTTCAGTTATCTGCATTTGCAATCATCTTAAGGCTACAAAGCTTCAGATGCAGGCCCCAGGTGCATCTGGCTTAGGGAGCTGCTTCTCCACAAAGAGAATGTTAGAAACCCATGGGGGTCCCTGTGCACAGGGACACTGCAGCTGCTCATGGTGCAGGAGGATGGGACTGAGCAAGAGCAACAGAGCTGGTGAGGGATCTGGAGGACAGGGCTGGTGAGAAGCAGCTGAGGGACCTGGAGAAAAAGAGGCTGAGTGGAGACCTTCTGACTCTTTACAGCTCCATGGAAGAAGGTTGGAGCCAGGTTGGGGTTGGTCTCTTCTCTGAATTAGCAAGTGACAGAATGAGAGGAATCAACCTCAGGTTGCACCAGGGGAGGTTTAGGTTTGGGAAGGCAAAGGGAGAGCCTCTGATATTCATCTGATGGCCAGGCCAGACCTAACCATGGCCAATTTGATGTCATGGTCACAGAATCATTAAGGTTGGAAAAGACCTCTAAGATCATCAAGTCCAATCTCTCCCTGAGTCATCTCAACATCAGGATAGAAGCATCAGAGAGGAGGAGAAAGGGAGAAGAGGGAGAGGGAGAGGGAGAGGGAGAGGGAGAGGGAGAGGGAGAGGGAGAGGGAGAGGGAGAGGGAGAGGGAGGGAGAGGAGAGGGAGAGGGAGAGGGAGAGGGAGAGAGGGAGAGGGAGAGGGAGAGGGAGAGGAGCATGGGGCTTGCACTGCTCTGACAGATGCCTGCATCTCATTGTGGAGCCACACAAAAGGTAGCTGTGGTGGAAAGTCAGCCTGTTGCCTGCCAGCTCCTCATCAAGCTCCTGAAGAGGACAGCAGGTTTAGGACTATGAAAGGGAAAACTTCAAATGCAGTGTCTCCTGCAGTGCTGTCTGCAATGTCCAAACCCAGGCTAAAAAACTTGCAGCCCTGGTATGCAGAGGAAGCAGAGAGAGGACCTGTGCCAGTGGGACTGGAAGTGAGCTGATTGAATCGTTTAAAAGCATGTAAGGAACCATGAGAAGGACCTGGAGCTGCTGGAGCAGGTCCAGAGGAGGCCACAAATATGATCAGAGGGTTGGAGAACCACCACTGTGGGGCCAGGCTGGGAGAGTTGGGGCTGCTCAGCCTGCAGAAGAGAAGGCTCCAGGGAGACCTCAGAGCAGCCTTCCAGGACCTGAAGGGCTCCAGGAGAGCTGGGGAGGGACTCTGGACAAGGGCTGGGAGTGCCAGGATGAGGAACAATGGCTTTGAGCTGGGAGAGGAGAGATTGAGAGTGGAGAGGAGGAAGAAATTGTTGGCAGTGAGGGTGGGGAGAGCCTGGCACAGGCTGCCCAGGGAGGCTGTGGCTGTGCCCTGCCTGGAGGGGTTCCAGGCCAGGCTGGATGAGGCCTTGAGCAGCCTGTGCTGGTGGGAGGGGTCCCTGCCCATGGCAGGGGCTGGAGCTGGACGAGGTTTGAGGTCCCTTCCAACTCAAACCATTGCAGTATTCAATGAATCAGGAAGCATTTGACAGCAGGGTGCAGGATGGCACAGTGGCTGCTGCATGTTTCAAGGGGCCAGAAAGCCTCAGTTCTGTCTTTTCTGAGCGAGTTAGCTAACTGAACACTGACCCTGACAGTGCAGGCATCTGAACTGCCAGCATGGTTTGGTGGCCGTGGTGGTGCTGGGCCGATTCTTGGGCTGGAAGATCTCCGAGCTTTCCCAACCTCTATGCCTGTAGAGTTCTGCTCTGACAGGCTTTCCTGCAGCTGCTTCCTTGCCTGTGCAGAGGAAGGTGGCTGTGCCAGAGGCATCGCTCGGGCGATCATTAGCAGTTGTCTGGTTGTTAATCGGGCCCCCGCTGGCTCCCACCCCTCCTGCCGGGCTCCTGTCAGCTGCGAGCCGCTGCCAAGCCACAGGAGCACGGCTCCATCCAGCTGCACGGGAGGGCGCCGCTTGGCCCCGGGTCGAGCCGCCCAGGGCAGCCGGGCGGAGGCGGCTGGGCAGCTCAGCAGGTGCCCTGCGGCAGGGCCGATGGGCAGGAGCGGATGCGCGGCGCAGCTGCAGGGGCGCTAACGAGCTACCCTCAGCCCGGGAGGCTGCGCCGGTGGGAAAGCCTCTGCTCAGCGCTCAACTCACCAGAACTGCCTGCAGCCGCCCCCACCGCCCCCTGCCAGGCTACTGCCTATCTCTGCTGGGCTTTGTTTCCAGCGCTTGGTCTGCACCACATGGTGAGGAGTTTGTTACTTGGGAACGGAGGATTCTGTTTGTCCTGCTGCTCTCCGTGCTGAGCAGGAGCACATGGCACAGATACCTGCTTGGAGTCACAGAATGCCAGAACCCAGCATGGGAAGGGACCTCTGGGGATCATCCAGTCCAGTCCCTGCTCCAGCAGGGCACCCACAGCAGCTTGCCCAGCAGCACAATGTCCAGGGGGGTTGGAAGCTCTCCACACCAGGAGACTCCACAACCTCTCTGGGCAGCCTGCTCCAGGCCTCCAGCAGCCTCACAACAAACAACTTTCTCCTCCTGCTCAGGTGCAACCTCCTGGCTGCCACTCTGTGCCCACTGCCCCTTGTGCTGTCCCTGGGCACCACTCAGCAGAGCCTGGCCCCAGCCTCTTGCCCCCCACAGCTCCTTTAGCTCTTGCTGAGCATTGCTCAGCTGCCCTCTGGGGCTGCTCTCCTGCAGACTCTCAGCCCCAGGGCTCTCAGCCTTTGCTGCTCCCAGAGCTGCTCCAGGCCCCTCAGCAGCTCTGCAGCCTGCCCTGGGCTCTCTGCAGCAGTTCCCTGTCCCTCTGGAACTGGGGAGCCAGAGCTGGACTGGGCTGTGGCTTCAGTAGGGTAGAGAGAGATGAGAACCTCCCTTGCTATTCTGGCCAGGCTCTTCTGAATGCACCCCAGAGCACCCCAGCAATGCCTCCCCACAGCTCCAGCACCCCTGCACCCTCACTGTTGTGTAACAGGAAGCTGTGTTGCCAAGGCTCCAGGCTGCACATTCCTAGAAGCAGCTCTGAGCTGCACCCTGCCATCTGTTTACTCATTTAAACGCTCACAAAGGTGGCTGCTGGGGACTGGAGCTGGTGTTGAACAACCGCCTCAGTGCTGACGTGTGAAGCCCTCCATGGCCAGGAGGAATCCTTCAAACCCACATTTACTGGGTGAGAAATGCAAGGATGTGCCAGGAAGAGGCTCCCAGGGCACAGTGAGGCAAGCTGATGGCACAGCTCGTGCTGGAGTCAGTGTGAGACACAAGGCCAGCAGGGCCCTGGGCTGTACCTGCCAGCAGCAGCTGTTCCCAGCCTCAGCCACCTGCTAGCCGTGCCTTGGCTCTGGGCAGCTGCTGGGGAAGGGCACAGGGGGACCAGTGCACAGTGCCACCAGAGCCCAGTCACCAGAGTCACCTGTGCCAGTGTCGCAGAGCACAGTGCCACCAGTGCCCAGTCACCAGAGTCACCTGTGCCAGTGTCCCAGAGCACAGTGCCAGCAGTGCCCAGTCACCAGAGTCACCTGTGCCAGTGTCCCAGAGCACAGTGCCACCAGTGCCCAGTCACCAGGGTCACCTGTGCCAGTGTCCCAGAGCACAGTGCCAGCAGTGCCCAGTCACCAGAGTCACCTGTGCCAGTGTCCCAGAGCACAGTGCCAGCAGTGCCCAGTCACCAGAGTCACCTGTGCCAGTGTCCCAGAGCACAGTGCCAGCAGTGCCCAGTCACCAGAGTCACCTGTGCCAGTGTCCCAGAGCACAGTGCCAGCAGTGCCCAGTCACCAGGGTCACCTGTGCCAGTGTCCCAGAGCACAGTGCCAGCAGTGCCCAGTCACCAGAGTCACCTGTGCCAGTGTCCCAGAGCACAGTGCCACCAGTGCCCAGTCACCAGAGTCACCTGTGCCAGTGTCCCAGAGCACAGTGCCACCAGTGCCCAGTCACCAGGGTCACCTGTGCCAGTGTCCCAGAGCACAGTGCCAGCAGTGCCCGGGGTGAGTGGGCACAGCCAGGCTCTGGCTGGCTGCTGGGGCTGGCTGCCCTCCTTCAGCATGGAGCCCGTTCACCCCTAGCAATCAATTTGCTCTCGGGGAGCTCCTCAGAGAGGAGAAGCAGCTCCTGATGGAACTGGGAGGCTGGGAGCAAGCGATCAGGGCAGAGGAAGGGCTGATCAGGGCACAGGAAGGGCTGCTCAGGGCAGAGGAAGGGCTGCTCAGGGCAGAGGAAGGGCTGCTCAGGGCAGAGGAAAGGCTGCTCAGGGCACAGGAAGGGCTGCTCAGGGCAGAGGCTGCTCAGGGCAGAGGAAGGGCTGATCAGGGCAGAGGCAAGGCTGCTCAGGGCAGAGGCTGCTCAGGGCAGAGGGAGGGCTGCTCAGGGCAGAGGCTGCTCAGGGCAGAGGAAGGGCTGATCAGGGCAGAGGAAAGGCTGCTCAGGGCAGAGGCTGCTCAGGGCAGAGGGAGGGCTGCTCAGGGCAGAGGCTGCTCAGGGCAGAGGAAGGGCTGATCAGGGCAGAGGAAAGGCTGCTCAGGGCAGAGGCTGCTCAGGGCAGAGGCTGCTCAGGGCAGAGGCTGCTCAGGGCAGAGGAAGGGCTGATCAGGGCAGAGGAAAGGCTGCTCAGGGCAGAGGCTGCTCAGGGCAGAGGCTGCTCAGGGCAGAGGCTGCTCAGGGCACAGGAAGGGCTGCTCAGGGCAGAGGCTGCTCAGGGCAGAGGCTGCTCAGGGCAGAGGCAGGGCTGCTCAGGGCAGAGGCTGCTCAGGGCAGAGGGAGGGCTGCTCAGGGCAGAGGCTGCTCAGGGCAGAGGCTGCTCAGGGCAGAGGCTGCTCAGGGCACAGGAAAGGCTGCTCAGGGCAGAGGCTGCTCAGGGCAGAGGCTGCTCAGGGCAGAGGCTGCTCAGCGCAGAGGAAGGGCTGCTCAGGGCAGAGGCTGCTCAGGGCAGAGGCTGCTCAGGGCAGAGGCTGCTCAGGGCAGAGGAAGGGCTGCTCAGGGCAGAGGCTGCTCAGGGCAGAGGCTGCTCAGGGCAGAGGCTGCTCAGGGCAGAGGAAGGGCTGCTCAGGGCAGAGGCTGCTCAGGGCAGAGGCTGCTCAGGGCACAGGAAGGGCTGCTCAGGGCAGAGGCTGCTCAGGGCAGAGGCTGCTCAGGGCAGAGAGAGGGCTGCTCAGGGCAGAGGCTGCTCAGGGCAGAGGCTGCTCAGGGCACAGGAAGGGCTGCTCAGGGCAGAGGCTGCTCAGGGCAGAGGCTGCTCAGGGCAGAGGCTGCTCAGGGCACAGGAAGGGCTGCTCAGGGCAGAGGCTGCTCAGGGCAGAGGCTGCTCAGGGCACAGGAAGGGCTGCTCAGGGCAGAGGCTGCTCAGGGCAGAGGCTGCTCAGGGCACAGGAAGGGCTGCTCAGGGCAGAGGCTGCTCAGGGCAGAGGCTGCTCAGGGCACAGGAAGGGCTGCTCAGGGCAGAGGCTGCTCAGGGCAGAGGCTGCTCAGGGCAGAGGCTGCTCAGGGCAGAGAGGGGGCTGCTCAGGGCAGAGGCTGCTCAGGGCAGAGGCTGCTCAGGGCAGAGGAAAGGCTGCTCAGGGCAGAGGCTGCTCAGGGCAGAGGGAGGGCTGCTCAGGGCAGAGGCTGCTCAGGGCAGAGGCAGGGCTGCTCAGGGCAGAGGCTGCTCAGGGCAGAGGCTGCTCAGGGCACAGGAAGGGCTGCTCAGGGCAGAGGCTGCTCAGGGCAGAGGCTGCTCAGGGCAGAGGGAGGGCTGCTCAGGGCAGAGGCTGCTCAGCGCAGAGGCTGCTCAGGGCAGAGGCTGCTCAGGGCAGAGGGAGGGCTGCTCAGGGCAGAGGCTGCTCAGGGCAGAGGAAGGGCTGATCAGGGCAGAGGCTGCTCAGGGCACAGGAAGGGCTGCTCAGGGCAGAGGCTGCTCAGGGCAGAGGCTGCTCAGGGCAGAGGGAGGGCTGCTCAGGGCAGAGGCTGCTCAGGGCAGAGGCTGCTCAGGGCAGAGGGAGGGCTGCTCAGGGCAGAGGCTGGGCTGCTCAGGGCAAAGGCTGCTCAGGGCAGAGGCTGCTCAGGGCAGAGGAAGGGCTGCTCAGGGCAGAGGCTGCTCAGGGCAGAGGCTGCTCAGGGCAGAGGAAAGGCTGCTCAGGGCAGAGGCTGCTCAGGGCAGAGGAAGGGCTGCTCAGGGCAGAGGCTGCTCAGGGCAGAGGGAAGGCTGCTCAGGGCACAGGAAAGGCTGCTGCTCAGGGCAGAGGCTGCTCAGGGCACTGCTCAGGAAAGGCTGCTCAGGGCAGAGGCTGCTCAGGGCAGAGGCTGCTCAGGGCAGAGGAAAGGCTGCTCAGGGCAGAGGCTGCTCAGGGCAGAGGCTGCTCAGGGCAGAGGCTGCTCAGGAAAAAGGCTGCTCAGGGCAGAGGCTGCTCAGGGCAGAGGCTGCTCATGGCAGAGGAAAGGCTGCTCAGGGCAGAGGAAAGGCTGCTCAGGGCAGAGGCTGCTCAGGGCAGAGGCTGCTCAGGGCAGAGGAAAGGCTGCTCAGGGCAGAGGAAAGGCTGCTCAGGGCAGAGGCAGGGCTGCTCAGGGCAGAGGCTGCTCAGGGCAGAGGGAGGGCTGCTCAGGGCAGAGGCTGCTCAGGGCAGAGGGAGGGCTGCTCAGGGCAGAGGCTGCTCAGGGCAGAGGCTGCTCAGGGCAGAGGGAGGGCTGCTCAGGGCAGAGGCTGCTCAGGGCAGAGGGAGGGCTGCTCAGGGCAGAGGCTGCTCAGGGCAGAGGGAGGGCTGCTCAGGGCAGAGGCTGCTCAGGGCAGAGGCTGCTCAGGGCAGAGGCTGCTCAGGGCAGAGGCAGGGCTGCTCAGGGCAGAGGCTGCTCAGGGCAGAGGAAAGGCTGCTCAGGGCAGAGGCTGCTCAAGGCAGAGGAAGGGCTGCTCAGGGCAGAGGCAGGGCTGCTCAGGGCAGAGGCTACTCAGGGCAGAGGGAGGGCTGCTCAGGGCAGAGGCTGCTCAGGGCAGAGGGAGGGCTGCTCAGGGCAGAGGCTGCTCAGGGCAGAGGAAAGGCTGCTCAGGGCAGAGGCTGCTCAGGGCAGAGGCTGCTCAGGGCAGAGGAAGGGCTGCTCAGGGCAGAGGCAGGGCTGCTCAGGGCAGAGGCTACTCAGGGCAGAGGGAGGGGCTGCTCAGGGCAGAGGCTGCTCAGGGCAGAGGAGGGGCTGCTCAGGGCAGAGGCTGCTCAGGGCAGAGGAAAGGCTGCTCAGGGCAGAGGCAGGGCTGCTCAGGGCAGAGGCTGCTGCTCAGGGCAGAGGCAGGGCTGCTCAGGGCAGAGGCTGCTCAGGGCAGAGGCTGCTCAGGGCAGAGGCTGCTCAGGGCAGAGGAAAGGCTGCTCAGGGCAGAGGCAGGGCTGCTCAGGGCAGAGGCTGCTCAGGGCAGAGGCTGCTCAAGGCAGAGGCTGCTCAGGGCAGAGGAAAGGAAGGGCTGCTCAGGGCAGAGGAAGGGCTGCTCAGGGCAGAGGCAGGGCTGCTCAGGGCAGAGGCTGCTCAGGGCAGAGGCTGCTCAAGGCAGAGGAAGGGCTGCTCAGGGCAGAGGCTGCTCAGGGCAGAGGAAGGGCTGCTCAGGGAAGGGCAGGGCAGAGCAGGGCTGCTCACACCAGGGCCCTGCTCCGGGCTGTGAGTGGCGGGGGGAGGCTGCTGCCCCCAGCTGCAGGGAGAACACGAGCAGTGACCGTGCCCCACGGCAGGCTGAGGCTCAGGGACCACCCTGCAGTGCTCTCTGAATGCCTTTGTGAGGGGCAGATGTGTCCCGCCGGAGCCCTTCAGACCCGCCTCAGGCAGCACCCGCTCTGTGCGGCCTGCACCTCAGCCCTGGCCGCCCCAGCCGGTCTCGGTTCTGATGCTCTTTAAGCCCCTCGGGAGTTTGTGCTTCCAGGACAGGGAGAACTGCCTGCAGGAGGAGGATCCCCCAAGGAGCTGGACACAGAGTTTAAGAAACACAAAGTGAAGAAGAGAAGGGAGAGGAAGAACTGGGACACAAGGAGTCCTTCAGAGTGCTGGACACCTCCTACAGGCACAACCCTGGCGGTGTTCAGTGATGAGATCAGCACCCAGCAGGCTGCCCCTGCCCCGGTGTGGAGCCGCCAAGTCGCAGCCTGTGGTCTCAGCTACTTTAGGCATTGATGCCCAGGCTCTGTGTTCCTGCACATCCCAGATGGAACTGGGCTCTGAAGCAGGGAGGAGACAGAGGGCCTGGGATCCAAAGTGTGCAGAAAGCCAGAGGCACCTTGTGACAGTTGTAGGCTGTGCCTGTGAGGAAGGACAGCTCCAGGCTGCTGCAGCTGCAATGGGTAGGTGCAAACAAGGAAGGCAAAGATAACTCTGAAGGAATTTCCTTGGCAGAGCAGTTAGAATGTGACTTCAAGAACTTCGTCTGAGCTCAGCCTGTTCTGCTTTTGGCCTCTGTTCTTGGCTGGGGTGCACACTGCTGACCTTGGACTGGTGAGACAAGAACCTAACCTCTCTAACAAAGCTTTGCACTGCCAGAACTTCCCCTCATAGCCATTTCTCTGTGAATCCTTTCTCCATCCAGTTAGCCTTGGCCAAGACAGGGGAAAAGAGAGGGGGTCTGGGGGAGGCTGGGGGGATCCTCCTGGGGGGTGTCTCTGTGTCACGTTCTCTGCTGTCTAGGTCCTGCACATTTTGTGCACACTGCTTGCATTCCATTCTGCTCGTACCAAACAGCTTCCCTTCGCTGCTCTGAGCTCAGCTGGGCTTTGGGGGGACAGGATTAAACCTTCCCACTCCCACACACCTGAACCTTTATCAGCCCTCAGCAGCAGGGAGAGGTTCCTGTGGCAAGGGTGGCTGTAGCCTCCTGGTCACTGCATGATCCAGGGACAGGCTGATGAGTGACTCCAGAGGCTGGTCAGTGGGCAGGAGGTGACACAGGATGCGTCCCTGCTCCCAGACTGCGGCTCCCCTTGGGAAGGCACACTGGGGATGAGGGAAGGTCTACATGGACAGGGGTCTCCTGGATCTCCTGCCCTGGGTGCCCTGCTCTGTCAGGGGGTTGGACTGGACGACCTCTCGTGATCTTCTGGGCTGAGGTGCTCAGGAGGAGACTGGATGGGGTGCTTGGTGCCATGGGTTAGGTGATTAGGTGCTGTTGGATGATAGGTTGGAAGCAATGACCTTGAAGGTCTCTTCCAACCTGGTCTATTCTATTATTGTGTTGTATTGTATTGTTCTATTCTATTCTATTCTATTCTATTCTATTCTATTCTATTCTATTCTATTCTATTCTACTCTACTCTACTCTATGCTATGCTATGCTATTCTATGCTATTCTATTCTGGTCTAGTCTATTCTATTCTGGTCTAGTCTATTCTATTCTATCCCTAGCATCACCATCCAGCTACCATGGTACCCCCTATCAAAAAAAAATAAGTGGACAAGCTGGAAAGGAGAAGGATCAGAGGCCTGGAAGCCCTCTGCCCTGTGGGGGAAGGCTGAGGGAGCTGAGGGTGTTCAGCCTGGAGGAGAGAAGGCTCAGGGCAGACCTTATTGCCAGGGAGCAGGACATCAAGGGAGGCCTCCAGCAACATGGAGACTCCCTTGGGACAAGGAGACCCATGGCAGAGCCAAGGCTGCTGGGGACAAGGTGCTGCTGGGGACACTGCATTGGGCTCCATGAGCACAGCTGGACACTGGGATCATCTCCCAAGGGCAGCGGTGGGGTCCCTGCAGTCCCTGGGCAGTTTGAAGGCTCAGCCTGACAGGGTGCTGGGCCAGCAGCAACTGGGCTGTGAGCTGGAGAGGTTGGAGGAGGTGGTCCCTGGGGTCCCTTCCAGCCTGGCAGGCTGTGCCCTGTGCATGCTGTGCCAAGTCCCAAAGTGGGAATGGCAGGAAATTGTGTCAGACTGCTGCCTCAGAGGAGGGTGCCAAAGCAGCAGCACTTAGCAGCCTGCCACAGATCTGCTCAGACTCTACTCACCCTCCTTGCTCTACTTACAAAACACTTAACACATCCTCCCATGGGAATTCGGCAGGCAGAGGTCAGGGGAAGCAGAGCAGAGGCTGGCTTTGTGCCCAGCAATTTGGTGCTCAGGAGACACCAGCTCCAGGGACAGTGACAAGCTCCCAGGACCATGCTGAACACTTGGAGACCACATCTGCCACGGCTGAGCATCCTGCCCCTGTCCTGTTTAATGATCAGTAGCAGGAGCTGGCTGAGAAGGCTTCCTATGCTAACACCACCTCAGAACTTCCCTGCTGAGTGAGGCCCCCTGGGCAGCACACCAGCACTCCTGCTCTGTGCCCCACACCTTCCTGCCTGAGCACTCACCTGGCAGTTAGTGAGAACTGCAGGCTGATGGAGGAGCTGATGGGGGCCACTCAGACCCCATCTCACTGCAAACCAGAGGCCTCCCTCCCCACACCACCCTTCACTATCAATAACCTATCTCACTGAGCTCCCACACCAGGAGCTGCTGCAGCCCAGGTGCATGCAGGCCTGCATGTCCCCACACAGACACCACCTCATGGGTCACAACAACCCCCTGCAACGCTCCAGGCTCAGAGCAGAGTGTCTGGAAGCTGCCTGGTGGACAGGGACCTGGGGCTGCTGGTAAAAAGCTGGCTGAAGATGAGCCAGAGCGTGGCCAGGTGGCCAAGAAGGCCACCAGCATCCTGGCCTGGCTCAACACTGGTGTGACCAGCAGGGCAATGGCACCAGCTGTCCCCCCATGCTCTGCACTGCTGAGGCCACGGCGCAAATCCTGGGTTCGGTTTGGGGCCTCTCACTCCAAGAAGGACATTGAGGGCTGAAGCAGGTCCAAAAGGAGCAACAGAGCAGGGGAAGGGTCTGGAGAAGAGGGCTGGGGAGGAGCAGCTGAGGGAGCTGGGGGTGTTGAGCCTGGAGCAGAGGAGGCTGAGGGAGACCTCATTGCTCTCTGCAGCTCCCTGAGAGGAGGCTGCAGCCGGGTGGGGGTTGGGCTCTGCTCCCAAGGAGCAAGTGACAGAACAAGAGGAAACAGCCTCAGGTTGCCCCAGGGGAGGTTTAGGTTGGACATGAGGAACAATTTCATCTCCAAAAGGGTTGTCAAGGCCTGGCCCAGGCCCTGGAGGGGATTCAAAGCCCTGGAGCTGTGGTGCTGAGGGCTGTGGGTTAGTGGCGACCTGGCAGTGCTGAGTTCATGGTTGGACTCAGCGACCTGAAAGGTCTTTTCCAACCAGAACTGTTCTGTGATTCTACAATTCCCAGCCAACAGAGAGGTCAAAGGTACCCCCACTCCTCAGCACAGACACCTGGGCCTGGAAATCGGCAGCAAACACTCTTAGATGTGTGTAAGGGAGGAGCAGAAGCTGCTGTGGGAAGAGCCAGGAACATGAGGAGCTCCACGACTGCCCCCCAGCTCGGGCTGCAGGCTGCTGCTGGCTCCCAGGCAGTCTGCCCCGAGGCTGTGCCTGGGACTGCCCCAGCTCCCGGTGCACCGAGCTGCTGGATCTGCTCAGGGACGCAGCGAGTGCTGCACACCCTGCCTCTGCCAGCTTGGAGCAGGGCAAGAGGGAGCCCTGCCTGTGCCGAGCTGCAGAACCAGCTGCTCTCACAGCGCTGAGCCCCACGGTGAGCAGCCAGATCATCCTGAGGGCCCCCTGTGGGACTGCAGCAGACCCCTGTCTCTTTTGAACTGGGGACACAGTATCCAGGAGTGTTCTCACCAGGGGAGGAGAACCGGCCTAGACCTGCTGGCTACACTTTTCACGATGCACCCCGGGAGGCCCTCTTGGCCACAAGGGCACATCGTGTCCCATGCAGAATCGCTGCCACCAGGGCTCCCAGGGCTTTCCCCGTGGAGCTGCTTTCCAGCAGGACAACCCTGAGCCTGAGCTTGCTCTGCAGGTGGGAGGTGTGAAGAGGGGAGCACGGCAGGCTGGGCAGCTGGAGAGGAATTCAGCAGCAAAGAGATCAGGCACTGAGGCCACAGAGCCCTCCCAGAGCCCTCCCTGGCAGTGACTGCTCAGCCCACAGGAACCTCTCCAGTCCCAGCTCCACCTTGGCTTTCCTGCTCCCTAGTGTGCTGCTTGCTTGGCTGCTTTGCTGGGCTCCCAGATTGATCCCTCTTGACCTCCTGAAGATGACAGCTGCGACACAGTGCTGACAGTGGTGACGATAATGACCAGCAATGATCTCTTGTGAGGAGCAGGCCCCAGCAGGCTGCTGCCTGCCTGCCCTCTTTGGCTCAATGGCTTCGAGCAAGGGGAGCAATGGCTTGTGGTGAGGCAGCAGGAAAAGCTTTGGAGGAGGAAGGAATTTAAAGTCCAGGTTGGTTTGGGACATTTTATTCACTGGCATGGGATGTTCCAGCAGGAGAGCAAAGATTTCTCAGTGGCCTATGGTCATTGGTGTCCTATCACTTCTCCTCCTGCCTTTTACTCTATCCAGTGCAGTGCTGTGGCTTTGTGGCTCCTTCACCAGGTGCAAATCCTCCCACGTTAAAGCTGTCAGCAGCTGGAACCTCACAGAATCTTTCCTTGACTGCTTACTCAGTTAACTGCAGCAGCTGCCATGGGCAATGCAAACCCCTTGCAAGCTGCAACAATCCCAGATCCCAGCAGGGGGAGGCTGGAAGGGACCTCTGGAGATCACCCAGTCCAAGCCCTGCTCCAGCAGGGCACCCACAGCAGCTTGCCCAGCAGCACCATGCCCAGGGGGGTTGGAAGCTCTCCACACCAGGAGACTCCACAACCTCTCTGGGCAGCCTGCTCCAGGCCTCCAGCAGCCTCACAACAATCAACTTTCTCCTCCTGCTCAGATCCAACCTCCTGGCTGCCACTCTGTGCCCACTGCCCCTTGTGCTGTCCCTGGGCACCACTCAGCAGAGCCTGACCCCAGCCTCTTGCCCCCCACAGCTCCTTTAGCTCTTGCTGAGCATTGCTCAGCTGCCCTCTGGGGCTGCTCTCCTGCAGGCTCTCAGCCCCAGGGCTCTCAGCCTTTGCTGCTCCCAGAGCTGCTCCAGGCCCCTCAGCAGCTCTGCAGCCTTTCTTGGAGCCTCTCCCTGTCCCTCTGGAACTGGGGAGCCCAGAACTGGACCCAGGTCTCCAGCTGTAGCCTCATAAGGCCAAAGGAGAGTGGGAAGAGAACCTTCCCTGACCTGCTGCCTCAATGCACCCCAGGATCTTGTTGGCCTTCTTGGCCACAAGGGCTCACTGCTGGCTCATGGTGAACTTGCTGCCCCCCAGCACTCCCAGGTCTGCATTCCTGCAGTGCCACAGCAAAAGTGCTGTGCAGCCAGGCAGCCTGTTTGGAGGCTATCACAGCCCTCATGGCCACCTTCCTCCATAAAGAGGACAAGAGACAAAGATAGATCCAAGTGCAGGGTGCAGCCAGCCTGCGTCACCCCAGATCAACCTCCCCTCTATGCTCAGTGTTTTGGCAGCAGGAGCAAAATAAGACCTGAGGTATTTGGAACCAGCATTGCTGCATCTCTTTACTTGAGGCTTTGTAGACCCTCCTGGACATGACTCTGAGCTGCTGTGGGTGACCCTGCTTGAACAGTGTGGGGGTGGACCAGGTGATCCCCAGAGGTCCCTTCCACCCCCACCATGCTGGGATTTTGAGCTGAAGTGACATTCAGCCGGTGAATGTGGGGGGATTTGCCTCTCTGGGCCTGACCCAGCAGCAAAAAAGGAAGCAGAAGACATCAAGAAGGCAAAGCTCTTTAATTCAGCAGAAACTTCTGGCTTTGGAGAGCTCAGGCAAAGCTGGTTGGAAAGCAGGGCTGGAATTGCCCAGAATGGAATTGCCTGGTCATTAGAGAGGAAAGCAGGGACCCATCAGGCCCATCAGACACCTCACTCTGCATTGCTATTATCTTTATACTATTTTTAGATGAGAGCTCGCTGAAGCCAGGACTTGTTTGGAGCAGGAAGCTTGTCCTCTTCACTTGGAGGAATCAACAAGAAGTGAGGCTGCAGAGCTGGGGGTTGGGCTCTTCTCCTTTCAATCAGATGACAGAAGGAGAGGCAGTGGCCTGAAACTGTGCCAGGGGAGGCTGAGGTTGGAGAAGAGGGAAAATGTCTTTGGTGCCAGAGTGGTCAGGGCCTGGCAGAGGCTGCCCAGGGAGGTGGTGGAGTCCCCATGCCTGGAGGTGTTGCAGCAAGCTGTGGCCATGGCTCCTGGGGCCAGGGTTTGGTGGCCATGGTGGGGCTGGGCTGGTGCTGGACTGGGTGAGCTCAGAGGCCTTTTCCAGCCCAAAAGATTCTGTGATTCCCTGAGTCTATGAAATCCCTCAGAGTGCTGAAAAGAAAACTCAAGAAAGAATACAACCAAACTTTGCTGCTCTGAGAGGTTGTCCTCGCCCAGGGCAGCCCTAAGGGACATGTCCCAGAGCCCTACAGCTGGCATCTGGCGAGAGCAACAAGCCTGCCTTCAGAGAATGCTTTAGCCTGGCAGAGGGCTTTAACTCACTGAGCACTAACCCAACACTACCACGTCCACTGCTCAACCATGGCCCTCAGCACCACATCTGCACACTTTGAGGCCCCTCCAGGGATGGTAATTCAATTATTTCACTACTTCATATTTCAGGGTAGAAATTGTTCTTCATGTACAACCCAAACCTCCCCCGGCACAACTTGGGGCCATTTCTTCTTGCTCTGTCACTTACTGCATGGAGAACCAAGCCACCTGTTCCCAGCCTGCAGCCTGTCCTGCTGTCACTGGATGGTAACCATAGATCTGAGAAGAGCAGAAGAACTTGTGCTTGATTGCCTATAGGAGAGGGGCAGGATCCTCCTGGAGGGGCAGATTATCATCAATCTGCAACTGGTCTGCAAATCATCCAGCTCCAGCCCCCTGCCATGGGCAGGGACACCTCCCACCAGCACGGGCTGCTCAAGGCCTCACCCAGCCTGGCCTGGAACCCCTCCAGGCAGGGCACAGCCACAGCCTCCCTGGGCAGCCTGTGCCAGGCTCTCCGCACCCTCACTCTCAACAATTTCTTCCTCCTCTCCACTCTCAGTCTCCCCTCTCCCAGCTCAAAGCCATTGTCCCTCATCCTGGCACTCCCAGCCCTTGTCCAAAGTCCCTCCCCAGCTCTCCTGGAGCCCTTTAGGTACTGGAAGGCTGCTCTGAGGTCTCCCTGGAGCTTCTCTTCTCCAGGCTGCACAGCCCCAACTCTGCCAGCCTGTCCCCACAGGGGAGGTTCTGCAGCTCTCTTGGTGGCCTCCTCTGGAGCCTCCCCAGCAGCTCCAGGTCTGGCAGAGCAGAGCAGAGGGGCAGAATCCCCTCCCTCGTCCTCAGCTGGATAGAATAAGCATCACTGAACCACTCCCATCCTGCTTTGCCATCAAATCCAGGACACTGCCAGTTTTCCCTAGAAGCAGCAAGTTGCAAGACAGTGCCAGGAAGAGTGTTTGACTGGTTACCTTGTGGGCATGGTGGCTGCAGGCACTGCTAAATCATAGACCAGAAGATCATTGGATCCAACCAGCAACCCAGCCCCACCATGGCCACCAAACCCTGGCCCCAGGAGCCACGGCCACAGCTCGCTGCAACACCTCCAGCCATGGGGACTCCACCACCTCCCTGGGCAGCCTCTGCCAGGCCCTGACCACTCTGGCACCAAAGACATGTTTCCTCCTCTCCAAATGTGGGACTCTGATGGCAGTGGAAGCAGCAGTGGGCTGTGATGAAAGGCAAGCTGACAGCCTGCTCTTGGAGGTGATGTCAGCCTGCTTGGCTGCTTAGGACAAGCCCTGTCTCCACCTGAGCTTCAGCTTGACTACAGGTAAGGGCTGCTAACGCTCCTTTTCTGAGCTGGGCTTTGGGAGCTGCCTTCCTGAAGTGGTGTGGTTGGAGCTGTGGGTGCAGAGCTGGGTGCTCGGGACCGACAGCCCCAGGTGCAGCTTGTTCCCTGCTGCCCACTCAGCTGGAGCCATTTGGGGACTCTGCTCTCACTGGCAAGCTAAGAAGTTAGCAACAACAACTCCACAGCTCCACTCCATCCCCAGTTAGGAAAGAAGAGTCAGTAGTGAGGAGGCAAATCTTGCTGACATTGGGAAAGCTGGAACAATCTCTTGCAGGCACTTCATGTGCCTCCAGCCTGCTGAAGCACCCAGATCCTTTCTTAACAGAGTATGGGAGGGGATCCACTGCACAGAGCCCACCAGAGCTACAGAGCTCCCCTCTGAATAAAGGCTGAGAGCCCTGGGGCTGTTTACTCTGGAGCAGAGAAGGCTGAGAGGGATCTGATCAGTGCCTGTAAGTATCTGAGGGCTGGGTGCCAGGATGAAGGGGCCAGGCTCGTTCAGCTGGTGCCCAGTAATAGGACAAGGAGCAACAGGGACAAGCTGGAACCCAGGAGGTTCCACCTCAACGTGAGGAGAAGCTTCTTTGGTGTGAGGGTGCTGGAGCCCTGGCTGCTCTGGAGGGGAAGTCAGCACTGCTTGAAGAATGGCTGTGGAATGAGGAGGATGCTGGCCCTGCATGGTTAGCAGGGATCCTCTCATGGGTTATTAGCTGATCACATTTCATGGAACTATTAAGGTTGCAAAAGGCCTGTTAAGATCAAGTTCAGCTGTACCCCAGCTACCATAACTGCTAAACTATAACCTGAAGTGCCACATCCGCAGCTCCTTGCACACCTCCAGCCATGGGGACCCCACCACCTCCCTGGGCAGCCTCTGCCAGTCCCTGGCAGTGAAGAAATTCTTCCTCTTCTCCAACCTCAGCCTCCCCTGGCACAGTTTCAGGCCAGTTCCTCTCCTATCACCTGAGACTGGGGAGCAGAGCCCAACCCCCAGCTCACTGCAGCCTCCTCTCAGGCAGCTGCAGAGAGCAATGAGGTCTCCCTCAGCCTCCTCTGCTCCAGGCCCAGCAACCCCAGGTCCCCCAGCTGCTCCTCATCTGCTGTGCACTCCAAACTCCTCACTAGCTTCACTGCTCTTCTCTGGACACCCCCAGGACCTCAATGTCTTTCTTATGCTGTGACCCCAATACTCAAGCTGTGGCCTCACCAGTTACCATTACTGGAGCACAATCGCTTCCCTTCTCCATACAGACCAGAGTGCTGGTGGCCCTCTTGGCCACCTGGGCTCACTGCTGGCCCATGTTCAGCCACCTCCAGCACCTCCAGATCCTTTTCCACCAGGCTGCTTTCCAGCCACTCTGCCCCAAGCCTGCAGTGTGCTTGGGGCTGTTGTGACCAAAGTATAGGACCCAGCACTTGGCTTTGTTAAACCTCAGCCCATCACTCCAGCCTGTCCAGATCTCTCTGCAGAGCCTGCCTTCAGTGCTTCCCTGATGTTCTGGGCTGGGTGGCTCTGTGCTGACCCTTGGAGATAGCTCCATCCTTCTACTGTGAGACACTGCCCTGCCCAGCAGTGCTGGGCAGCAGTGGGTGCTCATGGCACAGCCATGCACTTGACACACACCATGCAGACTGCTGTCCAGCATTGGGATCCTACCAGCAGCCCAAAGCAGACATCTCTGAGGCACAATGCACTCCACAAGTGTGGGTGGTGGTGTTCACACAGCCACTGGGTGCCTGGCCTGCGGCATTCCAAGTGGCAGCGTGGCTGTGCAGTGTGCATGCAGTGGGGAGCTGGTGACTGGAGATCTCAAAGTTAGTAGAACAGATGATCAAATCACATCACAGAACTGAGTGGGCTGGAGAAGACCTTTAAAGAGCTTAAGATCATCCAGTCCAAACATTAACCCAACACTGCCAGGGCACCACCCAACCACATCCTGCAGCACCACATCTGCACAGCTTTGAAACCCCTCCAGGGATGGGGACTCCCCCACTGCCCTGGGCAGCCTGGGCCAGGCCTGGACAAACCTTCCTCATGAACCTCCCCTGGGGCAACTTGAGGCCATTTCCTCTCATCCTGTCGCTTTTTGCTTGGGGGAAGAGACCAACCTCTACCTGGCTCCAACCTCCCTTCAGGAGGGAGCTGTAGACAACCAGGAGGTGTCCCCTCAGCCTGGGCACCCAGATCATCCCCACACCTTCAGCCTTCTGCTCAGCAGCCCCTGCCCACTGCACAGCAGCAGGAGAATGCTGTCACACAGATGAAGTGCTCAGGACAGCCACTGCTGGGTGGTGGCACCCAGGACTACCAAGAGGGATGCTGATCTGTGCTCTGCCTTTGCAGAGCTCCTCCAGAAGCACAGCAGCAGGCTGCTGAAGGCCGAGGCAGATGCTGCAGACGGGCAGTGCTGGCTTTGTTTACAGCTCCTCTCCCAGCAGGATCTCAGCCAGCTGCTTTCATCTCAGAGGTGACAGCAGTATTTTTCTGCCTTGCTTGAGTAAAAGTGAGCTCAGCCTTGGCCCCTTTTCCAGGCAGTTTTATTTGGGGACAAGAGTTTCCATGAGCTGAGTCACTCTGAGCCTGCCTTTTCCTAGTCTTGGGTCAGACTGCCACCTGAGTTTTTCTGTCTTCTGTCAGGGAAGACTTGGTGGCAAGCGCCTAACCAGTCACAACCGATAGGACAAGAGGAAGTGGCATTAAGTTAGATCAGGGGAGGTTTAGGTTGGACATTAGGAAAAACTTCTATACCAAAAGGGTTCTCAAAGACTGGAAGAGGCTCCCCAGGGAAGTGGTTGAATCCCCATCCCTGGTTTTTATCTCGAAGCCATCCTGATATGGTGCTCAGCAGTGTGGTGTAGCAGTGGCCTTGGTAGAGTTAAATGGTTGAACTTGACGATTCAAATGGCATTGGGTTGGAAGGGACCCTCAAAGGTCATCTTGGTCAACCTCACTGCAGTCAGCAGGGACATCTCCAACCAGATCTTGAAGGTCTTTTCCAACCATAGTGATTAGGAACAAGTTCTGCAGCAGGAGGCTGCTGGAGCACTGCAACAGGCTGCCCAGGGAGGTGGCTGAGGCTCCACCACTGGAGATATTCAAGGTGAGGCTCAGCAGGGCTCTGGGCAACCTGATCTGGTGGAGAATGTCCCTGATGCCTGCAGGGGGTTGGACTGGATGAGCTTTGGAGGTCCCTTCCAACCCCAAACTCCTTTGTGATGCTCTGATTCAGTGGAGAGGGCAAGCAGGGGCTCAGTGCAAACCTCTCACTGAGGTACGTGGAAGGAGGCCAGGGGCAGCTCGGAGAAGTCAGCTCTGGTCAGCAGCTTGGTCTATGCCATGTGCTCTGCCCCAGGCAGGGAATATCCACAAGGATGTGGCACACCTGAGTCTGTCCCTTCTGGAACCAGGCTGGGACAAGCAACTGGCACCACTGAACGAGCTCCTTGGGTTTAGGCTGCTCTCTCTAAGGGCTGTGTCAAAATCCTCTCCTGCTGCTTTACACTGGAGCTCAGCAGCAGTTTCCATTTTAACAAGCAGCTGGAAGCCAGAGAGGTGTTAACCCCTGCAACCACAGCTGGTGCCAGAATCTCTTCCTATCTCCAGGCTGGCACCATGAAGATAGAATCACAGACTGCATTGGGTTGGAAGGGACCCTCCAAGGGCACCTTGTCTAACCCCCCTGCAGGCTGCCCAGGGACACAGCCAGGCTGAGCTTGGATGTCTCCAGGGATGGAGCCTCCAGCACCTCCCTGGGCAGCCTGTGCCAGTGTCTCCCCAGCCTCCCTGTGCAGAGCTTCCTCCTGATGCCCAACCTGACTCTGCCCTGCTCCACATCCAAACCACTGCCCCTGGGCCTATCCCCACAGCCCTTCTGCACAGTCCCTCCCCAGCTGCCTGCAGCTCCCCTGCAGGGATTGAACTGCAGCTCTGAGGTCTCCCTGGAGCCTTCTCTTCTGCAGGCTGAACAGCCCCAGCTCCCAGCCTGGCCCTACAGCAGAGGTTCTGCAGCCCTCTGATCATCTTTGTGGCTTCCTCCTCTGGACCCCCTCCATCAGGTCCATGTCCTTCTTGTGTTGAAGACTCCAGAGCTGGAAGCCCAGAGGCTCTCTTGTCCTGATGGGCGGGACAGAGCTTGGTCCCTGCGCACGGCGGTGCTGGCACTGGCACTGGCAGTGCCTGGCTGGCATGGGGGTGGGCAGTGAGCTGGCCCCAGGGCAGGCTGTGGCACGCTGGTGGCTGCACTCTTTTCTGGATTGCTAATGCCAGAGTAATTACTTAGGAAAATTCCTTAATCAAAAGCACATTTGTGGAGGTAATGAGCAAATAGGTCAAGGAGAGCAATGTGCCTTGTAAGCAGGAGCTGCTTCCCTGAGCAGCTGCAGAGCTGGCTGCCCTGAAGGAGCATGGGGGAGGCCCAAGGGGCACAGCTTTATGTACATCTGAAGTGCAACCAGGCCAACCAAGACTGCTGCTTTGGGTGCTGGGTGCACTGGGGATGCTGCAGAACCACCTCCTAGGAGTGTGAGCAGCACAGACCTGACTCATAGAGCGCTCCTTGTTGCTGAGTCTTCCAGGAGAGACAGGGAACTGCTGGAGAGAGCCCAGGGCAGGCTGCAGAGCTGCTGAGGGGCTTGGAGCAGCTCTGGGAGCAGCAAAGGCTGAGAGCCCTGGGGCTGAGAGCCTGCAGGAGAGCAGCCCCAGAGGGCAGCTGAGCAATGCTCAGCAAGAGCTAAAGGAGCTGTGGGGGGCAAGAGGCTGGGGCCAGACTCTGCTGAGTGGTGCCCAGGGACAGCACAAGGGGCAGTGGTCTTGAAGGAATTCTGCCTGATAGAAGCTGTCCTGGACTCTTGGTAGAGTGAGATCGGTGAGACTTGGATGGCTTGAAACACTGCAAGCACGGAACAGCTCCTCCCCAGGCCGAGGTGCTTTAAACACCTAAATGCCAAGCTGAAGCAGTTGCCTGAGTCTCAAACCTCTGTATTCAGTATCCCCGGCCAGCTCCTTGCCCAACAGACAGCCTGCTGGCCTCCCTCTGGCTGATGGGACAGCACCACAGAATCACAGAATGGGTTGGAAGGGACCTCCAGAGAGCATCCAGCCCAACCACTGCCAGAGCAGGGCACCCAGGGCAGGCCACACAGGAACACAGCCAGGTGGGGCTTGAATGTCCCCAGAGAAGGAGACTGGGCAGCCTGCTCCAGCACCCTCACACCAAAGAAGTTTCTCCTCCTGTTGAGGTGGAGCCTGCTGGGTTCCAGTCTCTGCCTGTTGTTCCTTGTCCTATCACAAGGCACCACTGACAGGAGCCTGGCCCCTTCGTCCTGACAACCACCCCTCAGGTATTGATCAGATCCCCTCTCAGCCTTCTCCAGAGTAGAATAGAAGAGAATAGAATAGACCAGGTTGGAAGAGACCTTCAAGATCATCACAGCCAACCTATCATCCAACACCATCTGATCAACTCAACCATGACACCCAGCACCCCATCAAGCCTCCTCCTGAACACCTCCAGGGACGGTGACTCCACCACCCCCCTGGGCAGCACATCCCAATGGCCAATCACTCTCTCTGTGAAGAACTTCCTCCTCACCTCCTGCCTAAACCTCCCCTGGCACAGCTTGACACTGTGTCCTCTTGTTCTGGTGCTGCTTGCCTGGCAGAAGAGACCAACCCCCACCTGGCTACAACCTCCCTTCAGGGAGTTGTAGAGAGCAATGAGGTCTCCCCTGAGTCTCCTCTTTTCCAGGCTAAGCAACCCCAGCTCCCTCAGCCTCTCCTCACAGGGCTGTGCTCCAGACCCCTCCCCAGCTTTGTTTCCCTTCTCTGGACACCTTCCAGCAGCTCAACATCTTTCCTAACCTGAGGGGCCCAGAACTGGACACAGGACTCAAGGTGTGGCCTAACCAGTGCAGTGTACAGGGGCACAATGAGCTCCCTGCTCCTGCTGGCCACACTTCCTGATGCAGGCCAGGATGCCATTGGCCTTCTTGGCTGCCTGGGCACACTGCTGGCTCATGTTCAGCCTACTATCAACCAGTACCCCCAGGTCCCTCTCTGCCTGGCTGCTCTCAGCCACTCTGCCCCCAGCCTGTAGCACTGCCTGGGGCTGCTGTGGCCAATGTGCAGCACCTGGCACTTGGATGTGTTCAATCTCCTGCCCTTGGCCTCTGCCCATCTGTGCAGCCTGGCAAGGTCCCTCTGCAGAGCTCTCCTGCCCTCTAACAGCTCAACTCCTGCCCCCAGCTTGGTGTCAGCTGCAAACTTACTGCTGATGGACTCAATCCCCTCCTCCAGATCATCAATAGAGATGTTGAAGAGCATGGGGCCCAGCACTGATCCCTGGGGCACACCACTGGTGCCTGGCTGCCAGCTGGCTGTGGCACCATTCACCACCACTCTCTGGGCTCAGCCTCCAGCCAGTCCCTAACCCAGCTCATTGTGCTGCTCTCCCAGCCAGGGGCTGACAGCTTGGCCAGGAGCTGGCTGTGGGGGATGGTGTCAAAGGCCTTGCTGCAGTCCAGGCAGACTCCATCCATAGCCTGCCCCACATTGAGTAAACAGCCCCAGGGTTCTCAGTCTTCACAGCAGACATGTTCAAGTCCAGATGTTGATGAGGCTGCTGGAACACTGCAACAGGTTGCCCAGGGAGGTGGCTGAGACCCCACCCCTGGAGCTACTCAAAGTTAGGCTTGACAAGGCTCTGGGTACCTGCTCTAGCTGCTGACTGCAGGGGGTTGGACTGGATGACTTTTGGAGGTCCCTTCTAACCCAGACCAGTCTATGATTCTATGATCATCCCTCCCAGCTCTCCATTGGACTCTCCAGTAGAGAACTGAGGAGCCCTGAACTGGACCCAGGACTCCATCTGTGGTCCTACCAGGGCAGAGAAGAGGGGTGGAAGAACCTCCCTAGACCTGCTGGACACATTGCGTTACTGCGCCCCAGGATAACCTCTTGGCCTCAAGGGCACATTGCTGTCCACCAGGACTCCAAGGTCCATCTCCATGGAGCTGCTTTCCAGCAGGACCACCCCAGTCTGTCCTGGAGCCTGGTGCTGTTCCTCCCCAGATGCAGGACCCTGCCCTTGTCCTTGTTGAACTTCACAGTGTCAGAAATGGTTTCATACAGGTAAGGCCCTGCTGCCAGCCTCAGATTTGAGAGATCAGTACAATTCCTCATCACACACAACCTTTTGTCACCTCCCTGAGCATCTTCTCCAGATCACTCAGCGTTACCCTGAGCAGCTCTGGCCCCAGAGTTCTCCTTGGCCTAATCATTGGCTCCGTGCAGAAGGTGGCTGCTTGTCCTCACCCATTGATTTCTGTCACTTCATCTGCTTATTAATTCCCCAGCAGACCTCTCCTCTCATCCCACAGCATTCTCAGGCACTGACAGTTCCCTGAGGAAAATGGCTTTGCTGCCTTGAGAGCAGCACTCCCGTGCCCAGCTCCTCCCTTCGACTCCTGACGCCAGCTCTCCTCTCCCAGGAGCCACCTTGGCTCTTCTGCTTCAGCTCATTGTCGGCCCCCACACTGCACCAGCTCTGCCAGCTCGGCCCTCACATGCCCAGCGTCCTCTGGAGCACTGCTCCCAGCACCAGAAGGATATGGAATTGGTAGAGAGGGTCCAGAGGAGGCCATGAAGGTGGTCAGAGGGCTGGAGAGCCTCTGCTATGGGGCCAGGCTGGGAGAGTTGGGGCTGTTGAACCTGGAGAAGAGAAGGCTCCAGGGAGACCTCGGAGCAGCCTGCCAGTAGCTGAAGGGGCTAACAGAAGGCTGCAGAGGGACTGTTCCAAAGGCCTGCAGGGACAGGACCAGGGGCAACGGTTTGAAAGGAGAGCAGAGCAGATTTGGACTGGATGTGAGGAACAAGTTCTGCACCAGGAGGCTGCTGGAGCACTGCAGCAGGTTGCCCAGGGAGGGGGTTGAGGCCCCAGCCCTGGAGACATGCCAGGTGAGGCTGGGCAGGGCTCTGGGCAGCCTGCTCCAGGGGAGGATGTCCCTGCTGAGTGCAGGTGGTGGGCTGGATGAGCTGTGGAGGCCCCTTCCAGCCCAAAGCACTCTGTGACTCTGTGATCTGAGCCTCTGCAGCTGTGTCAGTAGGAAGGAATTAGTTTGTCTCAGTTTGACAATCTCTAGCTACAAAACAGGAGTTTACCAACAGAAAGCCAAGAGCAAGAGCAGAAAGATTTCCCAAAGCTCCCAGGGCAGACACTGCCTGGCTCCTGCTTTCTGCCAGGAGAGGAGACAGAAGCGCCAGCTGAAGGTAGCTGTGGTCTGCAGGCATTGCTGGAAAGGACATGTAAGGAGATTCTTTGAGAGGAAGACCTGTCCTGTCCTTCCTTCCCACTTCAGCCTTGCCTTGGGGAGGACTGACCTTCTCCACAGGCATGATAATGTCTGGACTTTGCCCTGGGGCTGCTGCCTACCCTCGAGCTAAGCCAAGCGGCTGCCAAGAAGCCAGAGCTGGAAAGGAGTCACAGAGTGGCAGCAGGGTGGGGATCTGCCTGAGCCCAGCTTGCCAAGAGCCCAGCTTGCCAAGAGCCCAGCTTGCCAAGAGCCCAGCACAGCTGCTGGACCAGCTCTCCTCCAAGACCTCTGGGCACTGAAGCTGATGGTTAGATTCATTCAGAAACTGAAGACATCTCTCCCAAAGCAGCATGATGGAATCACAGCCTGGTGGAGACGGGGAGTGACCTCTGGGGATCATAGAATCATAAAATCCCAGCAGGGCTCAGGTTGGAAGGGAGCTCAGAGCTCATCTCCTCCAACCTCCCCACCATGCCCAGGGACACCCCAGCCAGACTCAGCTGCTCAAGGCCTCATCCAGCCTGCCCTTCAACACCCCCAGGCAGAGGACAGCCACAGCCCCCCTGGGCAGCCTGTGCCAGAGCCTCACCAGCCTCCTGCTGCACAACTTCTTCCTCAGCTCCACTCTGACCCTGCTCTGCCTCAGCTCCAAACCCTTCCCCCTGGGCCTGTCTCAGACACCCTCCGGGAAAGCCTCTCTGCAGCCTCCCTGCAGGATCCTGGTAGGCAGCTCTGAGGTGCCCCAAGAGTCTTCTTCTCCAAACTCACCAACCCCAGCTCCCTCAGCCTGTGCTCATAGCAGCCCTGGGAGCATCTTTGTGGCCTTTTCTGGACCTGCTCTAACAGCTCCATGTCCTTCTTACGATGGTGAAACCAGAACTGGATCACCCAAGCCCTGCTCCAGCAGGGCACCCACAGCAGCTTGCCCAGGGGCACAGTGCCCAGGGGGGTTGGAAGCTCTCCACACCAGGAAACTCCACAACCTCTCTGGGCAGCCTGCTCCAGGCCTCCAGCAGCCTCACAACAAACAACTTTCTCCTCCTGCTCAGCTCCAACCTCCTGGCTGCCACTCTGTGCCCACTGCCCCTTGTGCTGTCCCTGGGCACCACTCAGCAGAGCCTGGCCCCAGCCTCACCCCTGGAATGCATGCAGGCATGCTGGAGAGCCCCAAAAGTGGGAGCAGGGCCATAGCAGCATGGCAGAGCCACAGTGCCAACCTGTCACCGGCGAGCTCAGCACACACTGTGACAGGGGGAGTGGAGGGAGTCTCAGAACAGGGAGGGCTGGAAGGGACCTCGAGGTCAAGGCCAACTTCCCTGCCAAGGCAGGGTCACCTAGAGAAGGTCACAGAGGAACATGTCCAGGTGGGTCTTCAACGTCTCCAGAGCTGGGTCTCTGCCACCTCTCTGTGCAGCCACCTGGGCAGGCTCTGGCAGGCTCCTGGGTGCTCAGTGCCTGTGCAGCCTCCACCTCCTGCTTGCTTGCCACGGATGCCCTCACCAGCAGGGCAGAGGAGTTCTCCTGGAGGTGCCCCAGAAGATCCCAAGCCCCTGACTGATGAAGGGCAGGGCCACAGCCTCATCAACCACTCAGGAGCGTGCCCCAGGAAGGGGCTGGCTGGCAGCAGCTCCACCCGCTCCACGGTGAACATTTTGTTAGCCTCAGCAAGCAGCATCCTGACAGTTATGTGGAGCTGGTGCTCACAGATGCCAGCCTGCAGCTCAGCACAACCTGCCACCCACCAGCACCCACCAGCACCCACCAGCACCCACCAGCCTGCACCAGCACACTGAATCCCCACCCAAGCCACTGGGCAGTCAGGGTCTGGCAGCACCTACAGAGGCGTCCTGTGAGCCTGGGCACACGTGGACACGGGAGTGGCAGCAGAAAGGGGAGAACAGAGCTCAGAAAGCAACATTTTGACACCTGGGGAGGAACCTGTGCTCCCCAGGCTGCCATGGTCTTGTAGGAGGTATCCCTGCCCAGGGCAGGGGCTGGAACTGGATGATCTTTAAGATCACTTCCAACCCAAACCCCTGAGTGATTCTGCTCTGCCCTGCTGAGACCACACCTGCAGTACTGTATCCCCAGTTGAAGAGAGACAAGGATCTGCTGGAGAGGGTCCAACAGGGAGATCACCCAGGGCCTTCTCTTCTGCAGGCTGCACAGCCCCCACTCTCCCAGCCTGGCCCCACAGGGGAGGTTCTGCAGCCTCTGCTCATCTCTGTGGCCTCCTCTGGAGCCTCTCCAGCAGCTCCAGGTCCTTCCTGTGCTGGGGGCCCAGAGCTGGAGGCAGTGCTGCAGGTGGGCTCTGAGCAGAGCAGAGGGGCAGAATCCCCTCCCTGTGCTGCTCTCTCCCTGCTCTGGCTGCAGCTCAGCACTCAGCTGGCTCTGGGCTGCCAGGGACCAGTGCTGGCTCATCTTGTATGGGGTGTGTTTGAAAAGGCAGCACTTAGCCACAGGAGTGACTGCACACCAGAAGACAGAGCTGCTGGCACAGCTGGCAGTGCAGGGCCAGGGCTGGGGAGGGGGCTGCAGAAGGCCCTCCACAGAGATCAGAATTCAGGGCAAGCTGAGCAGCCCCTCATGAGATGTGCACTGCTTGCTTTGCTAATGGTGCAGTTGAGAACCTTGGCCAAAGCCCAGGAGAGTCTGAAGGAATCTTTCCATTAGCTCCTCTGATTGTGAAGGGATTGTGACAGATTTATTCCCTTTTCCTTCCTCCTCCAATATTTTAACTCAAACAGAAGGGTAGTTAGAGCTGTCCCTCTGCAGAGGAGGACAAGGGTCCCTAGGTGTGCTCACACCAACAGCCCCACAGGAGGCTTTCCAGGTATCTACAGCAAGTAAGATGCAGGTGAGGCAAGACCCAGGGAACTCCCCAGCTGCTCACCATGGGTGATGTGCCAGAAGGGACAGGGGCTGCACAACAAGAGCTGGCTTCAGATCTTCAACAAGAGCCAAACTTTCCTCCTGGCTATCAACCAAAACACTCTCTTGCCAAAGGCCACCAGAAAACACCACTGGCACCTTCCAGAAGGTGGGAATGCCCTGAGAGGTGAGCATGGGGAAGGAGAAGACTAACACCTGCCTCTGTGAGAAACAGCAGCTCTGCAGAGTCTGCCACAAGCCTCTGCTCTGGCCAAGCAGAGCCTGAGACAGGACCATAGGAGACACCTGTTGAAGCCATTTAGAACAGAGATGCCTACAGCAGAGCACTGATCAAGCTGATTCTCAGAGGCCTGAGCACGTCTTCTGCTGGTAAATGCTCCTGATTTCCCTAGCCAGGGGCTTGCAAGATCTCTGAAAGCTCCACACCTGGATGTGGGATGAGCTCTCTGTCAGACACTGAAGGATTCATCTTGGACACCTCTCTGGTGAGGAAAGGCTGAGGTCTGAGGCTGTTTGTCTTGGAAATCAGGACAGCCCAATCACAGAATCACTCTGCTTGGAAACCCTTAAGATCATCAAGTCCAACCATTATCTAACTCTACCAACTCTGGTGCTAAACCAGGGAAGACTGAGAGGGGATCTGAGCAATGCTCAGCAAGAGCTAAAGGAGCTGTGGGGGGCAAGAGCTCTGCTGAGTGGTGCCCAGGGACAGCACAAGGGGCAGTGGGCACAGAGTGGCAGCCAGGAGGTTGGATCTGAGCAGGAGGAGAAAGTTGTTTGTTGTGAGGCTGCTGGAGGCCTGGAGCAGGCTGCCCAGAGAGGTTGTGGAGTCTCCTGGTGTGGAGAGCTTCCAACCCCCACTGGGCATGGTGCTGCTGGGCAAGCTGCTGTGGGTGCCCTGCTGGAGCAGGGACTGGGCTGGGTAAGCTCCAGAGGTCTCTTCCAGCTCCACCATGGTGGGGTTCTGGGACTGAGCCATGAGAAGTTCCTCCTGCCTTGCCCACCTTCCCCTCTAGTCCTACACTTCTGTAAGCTGAGCTGAGAGTTTTCCATGGCAGGGCTGCAAGAGCTTTGCAGAGCCCTCGTGCCACAGCTCCTCACAGAGCCCGGGGCACTGCTCGGCTCTGGAGCTCGCTGCTCCTGGTCCCGATGCCAGGAATGCCGCTGGGAGCCTTTCCTTCAGCACATTTTTGCCCAGTTTTGAAGTCAGCTAAGTGAACTGGGAAGCAAAGAAAGGAAGCTGGCAGTGCTGGAAGCACAGCAGAGATTGAGTTGCAATATTTGGGCAGGGGTCCAAGGAGAGGGGAAGGGAAGTTTACTGATTATGGCACACTCCTAATGGAGTATTGCTTCCAGCTCCTCACCTCCCTCCTATAGAGTGTGATGGGATCAGCAGTCATGAAATTGGAGAAGCTGAAGGAGGAGAATGTCCTTATAAAGATTTCATCCTTCACAGTGTCAGAAGCAACTGGTTGCATTGCTTTCTGGAGGCCAATTTAATTGCTGTCAATACCAGCTCCAAATTGGCTTTAACATTTCAAATGGATGTTTTCTGTAAACTGCTCTGATTAATGGAAGGAACCTTCTGCTCTGCCTTCCCTCCTCAGCTCTAATGCATTTTACAAACAATAATTGATCTACCAAGACACACTGAGGCAAACAGGGAGAAGCAAACCTTTGGCAGAAGTGATTTTCCCCTTCCCCAGCACCCAGCAGAGCTGCAGAAAGCTACAGCACAGAGCAGTGGTTCAGTGGTTGGCTGGTGGGGGTTTGTCCCCATGGAAACTCCTGAGCAGCATGGGCTGCAGGCAGGGTGCCTCTGGTGGCACATTGCCACCACACTGTCACACTGGAGACACCAAACCTGTAGGTCCAGACCTCAGCCCCCTTCATTTCCAAGTGCACAGAGTCCTGACAGTGCTACTCCTGGAATCACAGAACCACAGCATGGTTTGGGATGGAAAAGGCTTCTGAGCTCACCCAGCCCAACACCAACCCAGCCCCAGCATGGCCACCAAACCCTGGCCCCAGGAGCCATGGCCACAGCTTGCTGCAACACCTCCAGGCATGGGGACTCCACCACCTCCCTGGGCAGCCTCTGCCAGGCCCTGACCACTCTGGCACCAAAGACATGTTTCCTCCTCTCCAACCTCAGCCTCCCCTGGCACAATTTCAGGCCAGTTCCTCTCCTTCTCTCACCTGAGCCTGGGGAGCAGAGCCCAACCCCCACCTGGCTGCAGCCTCCTCTCAGAGAGCTGCAGAGAGCAATGAGGTCTCCCTCAGCCTCCTCTGCTCCAGGCTCAACACCCCCAGCTCCCTCAGCTGCTCCTCCCCAGCCCTGTCCTCCAGACCCTTCCCCAGCTCTGTTGCTCTTCTCTGGACACAATCCAGTACCTCAAAGAGTGAGGAGTGAGGGCCCAAAACAGACAGCCTGTCTCAGTTGGACAGCAAGTTCCAGGAGCACCTAAGCACAGGCTCTTCTACACTGTCATGTACAGACGTAAGTCCTCTGAGATCATCCAGTCCAGCCTCTCAGCCAGAGCTCACAATCTCACCACTGCTGCTGAGCCACTGCCACTAACCCACATCCCTCCTGCTTGCTCCCAATGCTGCTGAAGTCTGTGGCTGCATGGGACACAGCTCAGTGGTCACAAGTTGAGTACTGCCTAAGGAGGACAACCTTTCCCTGCCCTGCCCCTGCCCACGCCCCTACGTTTCACAGGTTCATGGAACAGTCTAGGTTGGAAAGGACCTTCAAGACCATCCAGCCTGGCCTGGAACCCCTCCAGGCAGGGCACAGCCACAGCCTCCCTGGGCAGCCTGTGCCAGGCTCTCCCCAGCCTCCCTGCCAACAATTCCTTCCTCCTCTCCAGTCTCAGTCTCTCCTCTCCCAGCTCAAAGCCATTGTCCCTCATCCTGGCACTCCCAGCCCTTGCCCAGAGTCCCTCCCCAGCTCTCCTGGAGCCCTTCAGGTACTGGAAGCTGCTCTGAGGTCTCCCTGCTGCTTTCTCTTCTCCAGGCTTTTTCATCACATCCTCCTGCTGAGCTGTATTTGCTGGGTTAATGAGTTCAACCAAGTGATGGAAGAATGTGACAGCATCAGAATCCCTGCAGAGGGCAATGGCTATGGGAGAGGATGCTGAGAAGAGGCCTGAGACCTCTGCTTCAATGGCAAAGAGACATTAGGTGACTCAACTGCCTGTGAAACTGGAGATGGAGAATGGACAAGCTTGCAGATGCAAAGCAGGACACAGGTCAGGGCTCCAGTCAAAACCCAGGCAGGAGCATGACTCTCCCTGCCGACTGCCCCCTCAAGCCCAGGCTGACCTTCTGCCCTCCCACTGCTGGGACTGGGGCTGAGCTTTGTGTTGCCCTCCTCCAAAGCCTCACCCCTGTCTGCCTGGTGCTCCCAGAGGACCTGAGAGTAAGCAGCTGTTAAGTGCTCAGGCACCAGGTGCTCCCCAGTGAAGGGATCCTGCCCCTTCCCCCAGCACCCCAAGCTCTCCAGAGTACCTGTCCAGTGTCTCTCTGCCCTCTCTCTGGAGGTGGAGGACAGAGCACAGGGTGAGAGTAAGCACCCAGCTTAGCCATCATTCCTGCCTGTCACCCACAACACAGAGACTGACCTGCCCTGGGTGCCCCTGCTCAGGCAGGGGGCTTGGACTGGATGATCCCCTTCCAACCCCACCCTGCTGTGTGACTGAGCAGCACGGGGTGAGAGCCTCCCCTTCAGGTGCTGTGCTCCAAAACTGTGGCTGTCCCTGCTTTTGTCCTTTGAGAACAGTGTCTTTGCCCTTCCCAGCTGTACAGATTCAGGAATAGGGGAAAGCATCCACGTGGATCAGGTTGAACTTCCTACACTCGGAGCTTCGCTGCTCCACAACTGCTTCTCCCTGCTCCTCGCCAGCATCGCTGTGACTCCCCTGCATCCATCAGGATCCCCTCAGGCCTGGCAGCCCTGGCCTTGCTCTTACACCCAGCAGCTGGCACAAAGCTGCAAGCCTGGCTCTGGGAAGGAGGTCCATGTCCTCCCACCCCTTGGTGTGTGGGCAGAGGGAGCTGCTGCAGCGGCTCAGTGTGATCCAGGGCAGCACTCAGCATGCTGCAGCTCTTGGCCAGCTCCTCTTTGGCCCTGCAGCATGCAGGGCCCTGCTGCTTAGAGGCCTCCCTTAGGTTCCCAGCTCTTCCCACTGGAATGCCTCTCCTCCACTGGAGCATGGTGCCAGAGAAACTCACTTCAGTTAATTTCCACATTCTGTGACTGCTGGGGAAGGGTCTGGAGAGCAGGGCTGGGGAGGAGGGGCTGAGGGAGCTGGGGGTGTTGAGCCTGGAGCAGAGGAGGCTGAGGGAGACCTCCTTGCTCTCTGCAGCTCCCTGAGAGGAGGCTGCAGCGGGGGGGTTGGGCTCTGCTACTAAGGAACAAGTGAAAGGATGAAAGGAACGGCTCAACAGCTTCCTCCTCCAGGCCTGGCCCAGGCTGCCCAGGGAGGTGGTGGAGTCCCCATCCCCGGAGGGATTTCAAAGCTGTGTAGATGTGGTGCTGAGGGCCAGGCTTTAGCAGTGGACTGGACTTGATGATCTTGAAGACCTTCTCCAGCCTAAACCCTTCTATGATCTCTGACTCTCCACCTGTTCACTGTGCTGCTTCCAGCAGGCTGAGATTCCCTGCCAGGCTCTCTTCCAAAGCAACTCTACATGCTTCATCCTCTCTCCTGCTCACAACTTGCATCAGTCTCTCTTAAAGAAAAACAAAAGCTGTTTCCATAGCAACCTGCAGCTTCTGGATGGCAGCATGGCTGGCAGCACTGCCATGCCTGGCCTGTGAACAGCACTGTGGAACCAACTCCACCACAGCTCTTGGAGCCAACACCTGATCTTTACCCCACAGCTCTAAGTGTTGCTACTCCCTCCTGGTGATGTGGTCCATGGGAGCATCAAGGCATTTACATGTAGACACCACACACAAACAGACACACAGACACATGGACACACTCCACCCACACCAGACAGTCACATTTGTCACTTGTTAGCTGCTTTGATGCACGAAAACCTCCCATGAGGAACGGGAGGTTTGGACCGGAGGCACGAGACACTGTCTCCAACACACACAAAGCTTATGGGGAGCAGCTGAGGGACCTGGGGCTGTGTAGCCTTTAGGAGAGCAGGCTGAGGGGAGACCTCATTGCTCTCCACAGCTCCCTGAAGGGAGGTTGGAGCCAGGTGGGGGTTGGGTTCTTCTCCCAAGGAAAAAGGGACAGAACAAGAGGAAATGGCCTCAAGCTGTGCCAGGGGAGGTTCAGGTTGAATGTTAGGAACAATTCCTTCCCAGCAAGGGTTCTCAGGGGTTTCAGAGCTGTGTGGCTATGGTGCTGAGGGCTGTGGTGCTGAGGGCTGTGGTGCAGTGGCAGTGGCTCAGCAGCAGGGCTGCTCTGTGAGCTCTGGCTGAGGGCTGGGCTGGATGAGCTCAGAGGGCTCTTCCAAGCTTCTGTGGCTCTCTGACTCTATCAGATGCTGTGGCTTTTCATTCTGCAGGAAATTCATCTCTGCAGTGGGGACACTTTGTGGTCCTGTGTGCCTTGTTAGTGGGGCAGTTTTCCCCAAGGTTCTTTTTTCACAGATTAGCTTAAAACTTTACAGCTCAGAAAAACACTCAGAGGAGCAGAATCAATCAGTAGCTGGAGGCAGAGGCAAGAGCAGCCCCAGTCTGCTGGAGGGGAGGAGGAGGTTGCGTGGCTCAGCCTGGTCACAGCTTGATCTCAGCAACATCTGTTAAACCCTTACAGCTGAACATCACCACAGCATCAGGATCTAACCTCTGGCAGCAACAGAAGAGGGAATTTGGATGTCCAAAAGAGCAAGATTAAGAATAGCAAAAAGGGCTGGAGCACCTCTGCTGCATGGCCAGCCTGAGGGATTTGGAGTTGTTGAGCTTGGAGAAGAGAAGGCTCCAGGGAGACCTCAGAGCAGCCTTCCAGGACCTGAAGGGCTCCAGGAGAGCTGGGGAGGGACTCTGGACAAGGGATGGGAGTGGCAGGATGAGGAACAATGGCTTTGAGCTGGGAGAGGGGAGACTGAGAGTGTAAATGAGGAAGAAATTGTTGGCAGTGAGGCTGAGGAGAGCCTGGCACAGGCTGCCCAGGGAGGCTGTGGCTGTGCCCTGCCTGGAGGTGTTCCAGGCCAGGCTGGATGAGGCCCTGGGCAAGCTGTGCTGGTGGGAGGTGTCCCTGCCCAGGGCAGGGGCTTGGGACTGGATGATCTTTGAGGCCCCTTCCAACCCAACCCATTCTCTGATTCTCTGATCTTGTGAACTATTTGACAGCTCAACAGAGCAGTTGGGGAGCAGGATACCTCACTGCACTGCAGCTCAGTCACCTGGCTTCCCAACCCATCCCTTCTCCTGGCTTCATGAGTTACAACTAGCTTGGGGCACAGTCTTTGCTTCCCAGTGTGAGTGTGAAAGCTCTGAAGTCCACTGCTAAGCTGTGGCCTTCAGCACCACATCTACAAAGCTTTTCAATCCCTCCAGGGATGGGGACTCCAGCACTGCTCTGGGCAGCCTGTGCCAGAGTTTCACAGCCCTGTCAGGGAAGTCATTCTTGGTCACGTTCAACCTAAACCTCCCCTGGCACAACTTGAGGTCATTTCCTCTCATCCTTTCATTTGCTGCTTCCCAGAACAGGCTCCAACCTCCTTTCAGCTGCTGTCCCCAGCCCTTAGGATACAGGGTTGGAGTCATGCCTGTGCCCAGTGAGGGTGGAGGAGGGAACATCAGGCCTGTGTTCAGCAGAATATGCAGGAGGGAGCAGAGCTGAGCACCCAGAGAAGGATTAAAGCAGCCCCCCAGCACACATCTCCTCTGAGAGGGTCCCAGGGCAAAGCTGCTCTCCCAGTGCCTGGGCACAGTGTATCAGTCACTGAGGGTCAGCTGTGCCCAGGGCTTGAGGCATGACTGTTGAAGGGGAGGGAAGATGGCAGCCCAAGTACCATTTCAGTAAGGTCCTCACCTCTCTGTGCTCTGTTTCCACATCTGTACAATGGAAACTGGCAGTGGCACCAAGAGTGGGAGTCAAAGGACTTCAGCTGCTCTGGTTTAGGGTGAGTGAATGCTCATGGTGTCCAGCACTGGGCAGGCTGACTTAGGTCCTAAAAAACTGAGGAACCCAGATCCTGCACACCTTTGGAATGTGGAGGGGAGCTGCAGGCAGGCTGGGGAGAGACTGTTTAGAAGGGCTTGGAGTGACAGGCCCAGGGCCAAGGGTTTGGAACTGGAGCAGGGCAGAGTCAGGTTGGAGCTCAGGAGGAAGCTCTGCACAGGGAGGCTGGGGAGACACCGGCACAGGCTGCCCAGGGAGGTGGTGCAGGCTCCATCCCTGGAGCCATCCAAGCTCAGCCTGGCTGTGTCCCTGGGCAGCCTGCTGTGGCTGGAGCTGTCCCTGCTGCCTGCAGGGGTTGGACAGGATGACCTTGGAGGCTCCCTTCTGAGCCAATGCAATCTGTGAAGTTGTGAAGCTAGCTCCAGAGTCCGACCTTCGCTACCCGGCACCAGGTCCAGCAGCACTCAGCTCTCCCCACTCACTGCTGGGCTGATGCCAGGACACTGAGTAACTCTTCCCCTCAGAAAGCTCCAAGATGGAAACTGGTGACTTTTCTGGTGGCTCACAAAGGGTTTAACCCATCTGGGATTTCTGTGGGAGGAAAAGCTGTGGGAAGATTGGAGCTAAGTGCAAAATGGCTTGGAGGAGAAAATGGATTGGCCTGGATCAGCAGTGGTGTGGCCAGCAGGACCAGGGCAGGTATCATACCCCTCAAATCCTGGGTTCAGTTTTGGTCTCTCACTCCAAGAAGGACATTGAGGGCTGGAGCAGGGCCAGAGAAGGGCAACAGAGCTGGGGAAGGGTCTGAAGAAGAGAGCTGGGGAGGAGCAGCTGAGGGAGCTGAGAAGAGGCTGCAGCCAGGTGGGGGCTGGGCTCTGCTCCCCAGTCTCAGGTGATAGAAGGAGAGGAACTGGCCTGAAATTGTGCCAGGGGAGGCTGAGGTTGGAGAGGAGGAAACATGTCTTTGGTGCCAGAGTGGTCAGGGCCTGGCAGAGGCTGCCCAGGGAGGTGGTGGAGTCCCCATGCCTGGAGGTGTTGCATCAAGCTGTGGCCATGGCTCCTGGGGCCATGGTTTGGGGGCCATGGTGGGGCTGGGTGGGTGTTGGACTGGGTGAGCTCAGAGGCCTTTTCCAACCCATTCTGTGATTCCACCTTCTAGAGATGCCAGAGTTCTCAAAGCTTGTTCTGTTTCTTTTCATGTGCCAGGCAACAGCAGCAAGAGTATGCAGTGAAGGAAAGAAAAACACTGTTCCTGGAGCTCTCTGGATGCTTTCCAAGTGGTTTTCCTAACTCTTCCCCCACCTGCACCTTAACCAGCTTCAGTTTCTCACCACACAGCACAGGGGCAGACGCTGCCAGGGACTGGGGGATCGTTCGACACCTGCCTTGTATTCCCTGAACAGCTGCAAATGACAACGCAAGCTGGGAAGCAGCAGGGAGCTGAATGCCTTCCACAGTCGTTTCTGCACGGATTCTGGGTAAATTAACTCAAAGAGCTGCTGGGGATTTGAGGGAGAATCTGGAGAATTCAGTGGGTGAATAAAGGAAGCAATGTGAAGCAAAGACCAGCTGGAGACCTGGGGGAAAAGGGAGAGGGGAGAGAAGGATGGACAGGGAGAAGGAAACTATCTGGATGGCCGGAGCCAGAGGAGAACCCAACCCACTCAGAGCTGTCCCTGCACAGCTCAGGCTCTGCTCTCTGAGGCACTGTCTGCACTTCAGGGCAGCTTGGCACAGCCAGGGGCTGCTGCTAGCAGGGAGCAGCTGATGGGGACAGCTCCTGCCAAGGGCTGGGCCGCAGAGAGCCTCTGCCTTGGACTTGCTCCTGGCCACAGCAAGGGCACTGCCACAGCTTGTGCCACACCTTGGGGGCAGGCAGGCAGAGGTGGCTCCTGTGGGGAGGAGCAGACAGCACAGGGCACCCTCAGCTGCCCACCAAGGGAGTGCAGCCATGGATGGCATCCTCAGGAGCAAGCTGAGGGATCCCCAGGGCCAAGCCTCTCCTTCCCTGGCTGCTGTCCCAGCAGGACTCTGTCCCTTCTGCCTTCCATCCCCATCCCTGTGATCCTCAACCCACCTCCAGAACCCAGCTCCTGGGTCTGGTTCCCATCTGCTGCTGAGTCCAGGCTGGGACTTGCCCAGTGCCTGCCCCCAGCAGCAGTGGTGCCAGTGGTGCCCTCAGGGCTTGGGTTCCACACTGGTTTGTGTCTCTGTGTCTCTGTGCCCTGGCATTGTTCTTCTCTCCATCCCAGCTGGGTCAGTCTCTTTCCCACCCCATCAGTCTCTCTCCCTGCCTCCCTTGCTCTTCCCTTTGGCAAGCAGAGGCTTCATGGAGAGCCTCTGGCACCCCTCTGGTGGGCAGCCCAGCCCTGGCCCTCGGCAATAAGCTGGAAGAAATGGGAGAAGGAGACCCCACTGTCTGCCCCTGGTCTTTAGAAAGCAGCTGGTGTCTGTCCTGGGCCCATAGCCCATAGAGAGCAGGGCCAAGTGCAGAGATCTCCACTGCAGGGTGAGCAGGGTGGAAGTGCTCCCTGTGCTGCTCTGCAGGTTCAGCCAGGGGCATGAGCTATGATTTCTGTGTGGATTAAAGGCCTCTGCTGCTCTGGTTCACATTCAGACCAAGCTCTGAATGTGCCTCTGGGTGGAAGGCACTGCTGAAAGCAGCAGTTTGAATACATCCATCTCTGGAACATCCTGACTCAAAGGGCTTATTAAAAGCCTTCCCCAGACAGATGAAGCTCATCGGAGCAGTGGGCAGTGTGGTTTGCTGAACTGGCAGCAGTAATCCTGTCACTGAGCTGCTCCTCACACCTGCAGGTGCCTCACTCCCTGAAGCAGGTGAGGAGATGATTGTTCACACTGGAACATGATCTCTGGTAGCCCTGCAGCCAGGTCCTGGCTGGCACATCTGGGGCTGGTTTCAGGCTGACACATCCTGTCACGAGGCACTTTGGCTCTCTGAGGCCAAAAGCACACAAAACTAGGCCAGAGTCTGTTCTCCAGCAAGTACACAGACCCCAGAAAGAGTCTTGTCACTGCTCTCACAGCCTCCTCATCCTGGAGGCAGTCAGAAGCAGCAGCATTCCAGGCACAGATTTTACCTACCTGCCTCCTGCTCAGGTAGGTGGCAGCTGTGGGCCTGGGCTGCTGAAAGCTTTGCATGGTGGCAGCAGGGACAGCCCCGTGCTGGGCAGATTCTCCTCCCACAGAGCTCTGCCACATGAGTCTAATGGTCCTGAGCACCCCCTCACTCCAAGGTTGGCAACACCGTCAAGGTGATTTGGCTCCGAAAGAACCAGTGGGGAAGGGCCAGAATGAGACTGGGAGAACAAAGGACCTGTTCAGACCACGTGGTGCCATGAATCAGAGCACCACAGAATGGTTTGGGTTGGAAAAGGCCTCTGAGCTCATCCAGTCCAGCCATCAACCCAGCACCACCAGGGCCTTCAAACCATGTCCCCAAGAGCCAGGGACACACATTCCTTGAACGCCGCAGGGATGGGGACTCCACCACCTGCCCGGCCAGCCTGTGCCAATCCCTGGCCACTCCTGAAATAAAGAAGACACTGTGGACCATCACAGATTTGGCCCACCCCTGAGTCTGGGTCATAAAACCTCCCTGATCCATAAGGATTTGGTGACTGGAGCAGGCTGCCCAGAGAGGTTGTGGAGTCTCCTGGTGTGGAGAGCTTCCAACCCCCCTGGGCATTGTGCCCTTGGGCAAGCTGCTGTGGGTGCCCTGCTGGAGCAGGGCTTGGACTGGGTGAGCTCCAGAGGTCCCTTCCAGCCTCTCCCTGCTGGGGTTCTGGGATTTACCTAGAGCAAGGCCACGTCCCATCACTCTGAGAGTCCCACAGTGTCTTACACCAGCCAAAGACCTGTTTCAAATTCTTACCTGGAGTCTTTTGTGTTTTGGAGACCAGTACTGCGATGGCTCCTGCATGACTGTTAGTCCTGACCTGGCTTCCTCTCTGTCACCAGTGCAGTCAGAAAACTCCCTTCCGACAGCTTCTGTGGGGCTGGGATCTGGCAGGTGCTTTGCCTAGGCACATTTTGGGAACCAAATCCTTGCATCCAACCTTCCAAAACCCAGGGTGGTGCTGGAGGGAGTCATCTGAGCCATTTTCTCACTAATGCTGATGTCCACCAGGATCACTGTCAGAGGAACTGCCCTCATCTTTCCTGACACAGCAGCAGCCTGTGGACTTTGCAGGAGCATTGCTTCTGGCTCCAGCTCTGTCTCTGGGCAAAGGTAGCACCTTCCTCTCTGGGAGCATCTTGCTGCTCACAGATGAGGTTTCCCAGGCCCCAGGAACTGTGAGCTTTCTCCCATCCGTCCTTGTTCTTGTCTCTGTTTGCTGGCCACCCACTGAACAAATGAATGGTGCTGACCTTCTCACAAGTGTCAGGAGGAGTAACACAGCCAAGGAGGAAAGACTGGGGAAATGCAGCCAGAGTTTGCCTCCTGACACCCCTGGAGGTGCTGCTGTGATGGACACATTACAAATGCCAACAGCTGGCTGGCTGCAGTGGATCTCCTCTAATCTCAGACCCCTCCTGCAGTACCTGCTCCTCACAACAGCAAACACTGAGCAACAAGAGGTCTGTGTGGGCTGGAGGAGAGTCTCTGTCTGCAGGGAGTGCTGCAGCCCATACTAATGAGGGGTGCTCAGCTGGAGAGGTGTGCTCTGACCCCAGCCTCCAGCTTGGCTTATCTGCAAAGATCCTACAGCACCACACCAGCAGCACCATGACGAAGCCATGAGCAGAATCATCAGGGGGAGCAAGGTGGGTGGAATGAGATGAACTGTCCCACACACCCCAAAAGGGCATGGGAACCACAGAATCATTCAGGTTGGCAAAGACCCTCAGGATCATGAAGCCCATCCACTGCCTCCACTCCACAAGGGTCACCCCTAATCCATATGCCCAAGCACCACATCCAAATCTCCTTTAAACACCTCCAGGGTTGGTGACTCCACCACATCCCTGGGCAGCCTGTGCCAGTGTCTGACCACTCTTCCTGTGAATAAGTCCTTCCCACTGTCCAGTCTGAACCTACCCAGAGGCAGCTTGAGGCCATCCCCTCTTCTTCTCTCACTAATGCCCTGGGAGAAGAGACCAGCAGCAGCCTCTCCACAACCTCCTTGCAGGTAGCTGTGGACAGCCAGGAGGTCTCCCCTCAGCCTCCTCTCTTTCACACTAACCAGCCCCAGCTCCTTCAGTTGCTCTCCAGCAGCTCTACTCTGCAGGCCCTTCCCAGCTTCCTTGCCCTGCTCTGCCCTGGCTCCAGCACCTCCCCAGCTCTCCTGTACTGAGTGCCCAGAGCCGGACACAGCACTCCAGCTGTGGCCTCCCCAGAGCTGAGTCCCAGGGGACAGTTCCTCCCTGCTCCTCTGGACACAGCGTTGCTGAGCCCAGCCAGGAGGCCTTTGGCTCTCTTGGCCCCCTGGGCACACTGCTGGCTCCTGTTCAGCTGCTTGGCCATCAGCACCCCCAGGTCCCTTTCTGCTGGGCTGTCTCCAGCCACACTGCCCCAGGCCTGCAGCACTGCTTGGGGTTGTTGTGCCCCCAGGTCAGGACCTGGCACTTGGCCTCATTGAAGCTCCTCCTGGTAAAGCTGGCTGTGGATCCAATCTATCCAAGTCCCTCTGCAGAGCCTCCCTGCCCTGGTGCAGATCCACACTGCACACAACCTGGTGTCCCCTGCAAATTGCTGCTGCCACACTCTGTGTCCTCATCAAGAGCATCAGGCAAGATGTTAAACAGCTTCATTCTCAGAGGTAAGCAAAAGTGGCAACAACCTCTGGAGAGAAGCTCTTCAGACACCTGGGATGCTCAAGCTCAGCAGAAGAGTGTGGGAGCTGTGTTCTGCTTCTGAGGAGCAGCTGGGCCCCACTGAATGACCTGGTTGGAAAGGACCTCAACATCCTCAAGTCCAACCATAACACAGCATCTCCCTGCACACAGCTCTTACACCACGGTTCCAAGCTCTTCACCCAAATATCTTCTAAACACCTCCAGGGATGTGACTCCAACACCTCCCTGGGCAGCCTGGGGAAGGTGCCCACAGCAGAGTAGCAGGCTGAAGGCTTCCTGAAACCAGCTGCCCAGTCTGAGCAATGGCAATGGTCTCTGTGTCTAGGACAGAGAGACTGCTGCTCTTACCTCCTGAAACAAGAATCTGTTAGACTCTGAGTTTTCCTTCTCAAAGCACAACCGAGAAGTACAGACAAAACCTAACACCAGGTCCTCCTGCCCCGCTGCAGAGCTGAGAGAGTTCTCAAACCCCCTGCTGGGAAGTGCCTGGGCAAACACACCAAGGACTTGGCTTTGCTCCTGAACTCTCCATCAGGCATCAGTGACAGCAAAAGCAGTGCCCATAGATAGGTGGACTACAGAATCCAAGAATCACAGACTGGCAGAGGCTGGAAGGGACCTCTGGAGCTCACCCAGCCCAAGCCCTGCTCCAGCAGGGCACACACAGCACCTTGCCCAGGGGCACAATGCCCAGGGGGGTTGGAAGCTCTCCACACCAGGAGACTCCACAACCTCTCTGGGCAGCCTGCTCCAGGCCTGCAGCAGCCTCACAACAAACAACTTCCTCCTCCTGCTCAGCTCCAACCTCCTGGCTGCCACTCTGTGCCCACTGCCCCTTGTGCTGTCCCTGGGCACCACTCAGCAGAGCCTGGCCCCAGCCTCTTGCCCCCCACAGCTCCTTTAGCTCTTGCTGAGCATTGCTCAGCTGCCCTCTGGGGCTGCTCTCCTGCAGGCTCTCAGCCCCAGGGCTCTCAGCCTTTGCTGCTCCCAGAGCTGCTCCAGGCCCCTCAGCAGCTCTGCAGCCTGCCCTGGGCTCTCTCCAGCAGTTCCCTGTCCCTCTGGAACTGGCCAGACCTGATGTTTCTCCTTCACACCAGGTGGGCAAAGCTGCAGCCAAGCAGAGCTCATCTCTCACAGTGATGCCTTCTCCTCCCAAGCCACTTTGGCTTGCTCATCTCATGTCCCATTCCTCAACAAGGACCAAGCAGACCTTTCACAGGGTCTGTCACTTTGCAGTCTGACAATCCCTGTGCTCTGCTCCTTGCAGCCTTGTGTGCCTCCACTGATCAAGTGGTTAAAGCTCACACAGGTCCATTGGAGCCAACAACTCGTAAGGGACATCACAGAAGATCCTGCAATTAGCAGGTCCCACTGCAAACATTCCCAAAGGCCTTTTCTCAGGCTTGACAGTCTATAAACACGACATCAAAGTCAGGAGAGCAGTGTCCAACTGGTCTATTCTGATGCAAGCAAAGAATTTCTTCTGCATTATCATTCAGGTTCTACCAGTCCTAACTGACCAGATGCTCCTGGGAGAGTTTGCACTTTCACAGAGCCACAGAATGGGTTGGCTTGGAAGGGACCTCAAAACTCATCCAGCTCCAAGCCCCTGCCATGGGCAGGGACACCTCCCACCAGCACAGGCTGCTCAAGGCCTCATCCAGCCTGGCCTGGAACATCTCCAGGCAGGGCACAGCCACAGCCTCCCTGGGCAGCCTGTGCCAGGCTCTCCCCACCCTCACTGCCAACAATTTCTTCCTCATTTACACTCTCAATCTCTCCTCTCCCAGCTCAAAGCCATTGTTCCTCATCCTGGCACTGCCAGCCCTTGTCCAAAGTCCCCCCACAGCTTTCCTGGAGCCCTTCAGGTCCTGGAAGGCTGCTCTGAGGTCTCCTTGGAGGCTGAACAACTTGATGATTCCCAGAGGTCCCTTCCCACCCCTGCCACTCTATGATTCTGAACCTGTTCACTGGCCATGAATCTGTATGTCTTACATTTCCCCCTGGGCAGAAGCACAGAGACTCTCAAGAGCCAATCCTAAGCCCTAGATATGCAAAAGCAGCTTCTCCTTCCAGCCAGCTCCCCTCCTGCTCTCTGCAGCCCAGCTCTTTGTCACAGCTCTGACTCTGGCACTCACAATTACAGGGTTCAGCAGCCTCTGAGCAAAAACCAGAGAGCAAAGAAATCCCTCTGGGTTTGCAGGGAAATTGCTTTGTTCCAGCAGCAGGGGAGGCTTCCAGTGAACATGGTCACCTGCTCTTGCCTCCAGAGGGTGGTGAACTACATTGTGGCAGAGCCCTTCTAACAGTCACTGCCAAGAGGCTATAGAAAACACAGTCACTGCCCTCAGTCACTGGCCCTGCACAGAGCACCTCAAGCCTTGCAGGTCCTGGAGCACTCTGAGCTCCTGATGGCTTCCTTCAGCAGGGACCATCTGCAAAACCTCTTCTGATCACCAGGTGACACAGATCAGGAAAGGCCACCCAGACCCTTCGAGGTGAGGCTGAACAGCTTGGGACTGAGTGAGGGTGCACCTCTGTGGCACACCTTCAGTCCCAACCCAGAGGTGCCAAGTGATGGCAGCTCCACCACACCCCACCCAAGAGAGGTGCTGAGCCCCCATCCAGATGTGGCTTTGAGAGCTATCAATATCAGCAGCACGCACTCGGTCAGAACAAAGCCTTTAGCTAGGAGCCTGTGCCACTGGGGCAACCAGGGCAAGAAGCAGCCCAATGGTTTGACCAAACTCACGAAGCCCACGGAAGCCCCCCCAGAACGGGCGGGCCCCAGGTCCCAGCTCAGGGCTGCCGGAGGGCCTGCAGTGCCTTTTAGCTCTTGGGACACCCTTCAGGTCATTTGCCACACCTGAAGTTCACCTGGAAGAATGAGGTGGCCTCAGTGATGTGGATTCCTTTCATCTCATCTGCTGCGTGCAGAGACTTCCCAAGGTGTGCTGGGGACACACCAGGCCCAAGCCTGCCACCACCACTCGGCTCAAGCTGACCTTCTACCTCACTCATGCTCAAAGCAACCCTGCAGAGAGCAGAACCATCACCACGGGCCCCCGAGTTCCTCTGCTCCGTCACATTTCCTCTTCACTCCATTTGCCACGCCCACGCCAGCTCGCCGCCCCCGAGCCCCCCCCGAGCTGCCGCGGGCGCGCACGGCCGCGCTCACCTGGGTTGCTCTTGGAGCTGCGCACGGGCGTGAAGTGGTTCTTGGAGGCGGTCCTGACCGGCGTGCTCTCCTTGGGGAGGTATCTATGGCCGAGATAGTCTCTCTTTCACAGTGTGCTATTGGGATGGGTCCCTGCTGCCGTAAGATGTCAGCCAGAGCCCTGGGGAGAGAGAAAGAAGGACGCAAAGGAAAGGTTTAAAGGGGCTGTCAGAGTTTTCACCGCTGCGGCCGGCAGGGGATCCAGCCGCAGCCGAACCGCTGCCGCGAAGAGCAGAAAGCAACAACCACAGCAAAATCTGCCTCGGGAGCTCTTCGCTCTGCGTGGGGCTGCTGCACTATTGCCAGGGCTGCCTGACTATTGTTGGGCTCTGCCTGCGCTGCACTAATTCACCTCGCCCCGGGGTGATGTCTTCTCTCCATCCCTTTCCTTGCTGTCCCTGGCAGCACAGATGAGCTGTTCCCCACAGCCCAAAGCAGTGACCCCAGCAAGTGTCACCACCCACCACCCCATAGCCCTAGCACCCAGCTGCTTCTGAAGGTTGCAGAAAACTGCCCTGCTAAAGCCAAACCCCTTCCAGACCAAATGAGATGAGCAGCATGGTGCCCGCAGTCCAGAGCACAGAAGCAGAACCCCAGCAGGGTGGGGTTGGAAGGCACCGTTGGGGATCACCCAGTCCAAGCCCTGCCTCCAGCAGGGCACCCACAGCAGCTTGCCCAGGGGCACCATGCCCAGGGGGCTTGGAAGCTCTCCACACCAGGAGACTCCACGACAGCCTGGCAGCCTGCTCCCAGACTGAGGGAGACCCCAACCCTCTCTGTAGCTCCCTGAGAGGAGGCTGGAGCCAGGTGGGGGTTGGGCCTTTCTCACATGTAGCAAGTGACAGGACAAGAAGCAGCAGCCTCAGGTTGTGCCAGGGGAGGTTCAGGTTGGATGTTAGGAACAATTCCTCCCCAGCAAGGGCAGGTGGTGGAGTCCCCATCCCTGGAGGGGTTTCCGAGCGGTGTGGCTGTGGTGCTGAGGGCTGTGGGGCAGTGGCAGTGGCTGAGCAGCAGGGGTGGCTTTGTGAGCCGTGGGTGAGGGCTGGGCTGGATGAGCTCAGAGGGCTCTTCCAACCTCAACAGTGCTGTGGTTCTATCAAAACCAGATCTAGCTCCTAAGTGTGTGGCACTAAACCACTGTGAATTCAGCCATGCTGAAGGTGTTCCTCTGCCCTAAGCACACCACACTGTGTCTCCTGAGTGCTCACTTCTCCTCTTTAATGGCCATGCAGAGAGAAAAGTCTGCTCAGTAGCAGCAGAACAGAACACAGTAGGCGGGGAGAGAGTCGACCTCAGATGCCCCTGCTGAGCTCTCTGTCAGTTCCATCCCTGCTCTGTGTGCTCCAGGTGATTTCCATAAGGCACCAAGGGGAAGGTCAGAGACACCTAACAGAGAAAGGCTTTGGGCAGCAGAAGTCTCCTGGGTGCTGCTGTCTGTCCACTGCAAAAGCTTCAGTCGTGACAGAGCCATCACCTCAGTGTGGGTCCTGTGTGTGCAGCCACTGGGGCACAATTAGCCTGACTGATGTCACCTGCAGCGGGCCCTGAGACACTCCAGCAACCCTCCTGTGACACCAGGGCTCTTATCTCAGGAACACAAAGCTCTCTGGCTGGATCCTGCTACCTGTGGCAGCAGTGCTGGAGCTGCACAAGGGCAGAGGCACAGCCAGAGAGAAGCACTTCTGACAGCTCCCCACCAACCCCAGCCCCGGCACAAGGCCGAGGCTGCTGCCCACGCCAGCACAGGACTCACCTGCTGACACCAGGGATGCTCCAGACCACTGCAGGCAGAAAAACCACCTGATGTCTGGCCTGGCAGAGGACAGGGGCTGCCCTCAGCTGTGCCAGCAGGGAGCTCTGGCCTAAGTGAGTGCTTTGGACACACACAGGGCAGGGTGAGCACAGGCACTCTACAGCAGTGAGACATTTGGGGCCACCCACAGCCTCCCTGGGCAGCCTGGTACAGGCTGGGGGACACAGAACAGGCTGCCCAGGGAGGCTGCGGCTGCCTCCTCCCTGGAGGTGTTGAGGGCCAGGCTGGATGAGGCCTTGAGCAGCCTGTGCTGGTGAGAGTATCCCTGCCCATGGCAGGGGGCTGGAGCTGGCTGAGCTTTGAGGTCCCTTCCAGCCCAACCCACGCTGTGATCCTGTGGTTTGATATTTTTTGCAAGGACAGAAGAACAAAAATTCTTACTGGAAATAGAAAAGGCTCAAAGGGAGGGGGTAAGCAGTAGGGTGGCAAGCTGGGGCATCAGCTTGGGCCCTGATGTTGACAGATTAGATCAGAAGACTTTGCTAAAGAGAAAAGAGCCTGAAAGCAAAGTGGGAGAGGAGCAATAGCAGGGAGTGACAGAAACCCCAAACAGAACAGGGAGGAAGAGAGCAGAGGAGTAGAGAATGGAGGACACAGGAACAAACCTCAATAAAGACCAGGCAGCTGTGAAGTCCAGGAGCTCAGAGAGACACAGAATCCCAGCAGGGTGGGGTTGGAAGGGACCTCTGGGGGTCACCCAGTCCAAGTCCTGCTCTAGCAGGGCGCCCACAGCAGCTTGCCCAGCAGCACAGTGCCCAGGGGGGTTGGAAGCTCTCCACACCAGGAGACTCCACAACCTCTCTGGGCAGCCTGCTCCAGGCCTCCAGCACCCTCATAACAAAGAAGTTTCTCCTCCTGCTCAGATCCAACCTCCTGGCTGCCACTCTGTGCCCCACGTGGGCACAGGTATCCCTTCTGCTGAAGGCAAGGGGAGCTTGGGTGGCAGAACCAACAGGGTGGGATGTGGCCTGTGGAAAATAAGATAGAATCATGGAATCCCAGATGGTTTGGGTGGGAAGGGACCCCCAAAGCTCCTCCAGCCCAGCCCCTGCAGCCAGCAGGGACAGCCCCAGCCACAGCAGGCTGCTCACAGCCCCAAACAACCTGACCTGCACTGCTGCCAGCCATGGGGCAGCTCCCAGCTCTCTGGGCAGCCTGGGCCAGGCTCTCCCCACCCTCAGCACCAAACATTTCTCCTTCTCTCCACTCCCAAGCTCCCTCTCTGAGTTCCAAACCATTCCCCCTTGTGCTGGCACCACAGGCCCTGCTCCAAAGTCTGTGCCCAGCTCTCTGCTCAGCCCTTGGAGCACTGCAAGGCCACCAGAAGGTCTGCCTGGAGCCTTCTCCTCTGCAGGCTGCCCAAGGCCAAGTCTCTCAGCCTGGCTCCCAGCAGAGGGCTTCCAGCCCTGCCAGCACTGCTGTGGCCTCCTCTGGCCCTGCTGCAGCAGGTCCCTGTCTGTGCTGAGGGCTCCAGAGCTGCCCCAGCACTGCAGGGCTGTGAGCAGAGCCCAGCAGAGGGGCAGAATCCTTCCCTGCCCCTGCTGCCCACACTGCTGGGGCTCAGCCCAGGGAGAGCAGAAGGTCTCAGATGCTGGCAGGAAAAGCTGCTGGGCGGACCTGAGTGTTTCCTGGGGAGCAGGTTGTACACACCCAGAACTCCACCCAATTACCTTCTGAAAATGCCCTCCTGGGGCCCTCCTGTGCATGCTGCTAGCAGACAGTTGCCTTTTCCAACTCACTGTGAACTTGGGGAAGAATGGGAAGAATATGACCAAATGTAGCTGGCAAGGCACAGTGAAAGGAGCTGAGCTAAAAGCCTGCTCAAGGCAGAGCTGTGATGGAATCTGTGGCAGAACTCCAACTGACTTCAGCACAAAGAGGGATTCACTTCAAGACCTTAAACAGAGGTGAGGTTTGAGTCTCCCCTGTGCTCCCTGACTAACCCCCACGGCAGGAGGCACTGTCTGAGAGAGGTGATTCAAGCAGCCGTGGAGTCAGCCCAGCTGGAAGGGTCCTGAGGGAGAGGAACTTCAGACACCACAGGCTGAGCAGGCCAGGACTGAGCATTATTCATGGTTTGGGTTGGATTCTGTCCCCAGAACTGCTGCACCTTCTGAAGCTTCAAGCACTGCCCACACTGAGGCACCTGCCACCCTGGACAGAGCTGGGGCTGTGCTGTCCCAGAGGATGGCTCCCGGGCTCCCTGCCCCACCTCCTCCCCCACCTTGGCTGTGAAAGTGCAGACTGCCTGCCAGCAGCTCTCCCCATCCCTGCCAGCTCCTTGATATCACCTCCAGCACACTGCCTGGCCATGCTCTGACCTCACACCAGAAAGATTTGGGTCTCTCACTCCAAGAAGGACATTGAGGAGCTGGAGAGTTTCCAGGAAGGAAAACCATGCTGGGGAAGGGTCTGGAGAAGAGGGCTGGGGAGGAGTAGCTGAGGGATCTGGGGGTGTTGAGCCTGGAGCAGAGGAGGCTGAGGGAGACCTCATTGCTCTCTGCAGCTCCCTGAGAGGAGGCTGCAGCCAGGTGGGGGTTGGGCTCTGCTCCCTAGGCTCAGGTGAGAGAAGGAGAGGAACTGGCCTGAAATTGTGCCAGGGGAGGCTGAGGTTGGAGAGGAGGAAAAATGTCTTTGGTGCCAGAGTGGTCAGGGCCTGGCAGAGGCTGCCCAGGGAGGTGGTGGAGTCCCCATGGCTGGAGGTGTTCCAGCAAGCTGTGGCCGTGGCACTTGGGGCCAGGGTTTGGTGGCCCTGGTGGGGTTGGGTTGAGGGTTGGATGATCTCAGAGGGCTTTCCCAACCTAAACCACTCTAGGATCCTGTAAGGATGGAACTTCAATTGTTTATTCATCAGCAAATTTGCAGATGACACCAAGTTGGGAGCAGATGTTGGTCAGTCAGAGGGCAGAAGGGCTCTGCAGAGGGACCTCGACCGGCTGGACAGATGGGCAGAGGCCAACAGGATGGCATTCAACAAGTCCAAGTGCCAGGGGCTGCACTTTGGCCACAGCAACCCCATGCAGAGCTACAGGCTGGGGTCAGAGTGGCTGAGAGCTGCCAAACAGAGAGGGACCTGGGGGTGGTGATTGACAGCTGCCTGAACATGAGCCAGCAGTGTGCCCAGGTGGCCAAGAAGGCCAAGGGCATCCTGGCCTGCATTAGGAACAGTGTGGCCAGCAGGAGCAGGGAGGTCATTCTGCCCTGTGCTCAGCACTGGTTAGGCCACACCTTGAGTCCTGTGTCCAGTTCTGGGCTCCTCAGTTCAGGAAGGACATTGAGACACTTGAATGTGTCCAGAGAAGGGCAACGAGGCTGGGGAGAGGCCTTGAGCACAGCCCTGTGAGGAGAGGCTGAGGGAGCTGGGGTTGCTTAGCCTGGAGAAGAGGAGGCTCAGGGGAGACCCCATTGCTCTCTCCAACTCCCTGAAGGGTGGTTGTAGCCAGGTGGGGGTTGGTCTCTTCTCTCTAGCAACCAGCACCAGAACAAGAGGACACAGCCTCAAGCTGTGCCAGGGGAGGTTCAGGCTGGAGGTGAGGAGAAAGTTCTTCACCGAGAGAGTGATTCGCCATTGGGATGTGCTGCCCAGGGGGTGGTGGAGTCACCGTCCCTGGAGGTGTTCAAGAGGGGACTGGATGTGGCACTTGGTGCCATGGGCTAGTCATGGGGTCTGTGGTGACAGGTTGGACTCGATGATCTTTGAGGTCTCTTCCAACCTTGGTGATTCTGTGAGACTGTTTACACCAACACCACTGAAAAATGATCCAGGGAGGAAGACACAGGGATGCTGCCAGCAGCAGACTCCTTTAGGAGGAAGCTTTCTTCATGTGGAAGCCACTCTACAAAAGCAGAGCTTCTTGCTGAAATCTCAGGGCTCAGCACTGTCCTACATCAGACAAAGACACAACCAGTTCCTGCAGGTAACAGCAGCAAAGCAATCAGAGGTGGGGCTGCCCAGCCTGGAGAAGAGAAGGCTTTGGGGAGGCCTTCCAGTACCTGAAGGGCTCCAGGAGAGCTGGGGAGGGACTTTGGACAAGGGCTGGGAGTGCCAAAACTAGGGACAATGGCTTTGAGCTGGGAGAGGGGAGACTGAGAGTGGAGATGATGAAGAAATTGTTGAGAGTGAGGCTGGGGAGACTCTGGCACAGGCTGTGGCTGCCTCCTCCCTGGAGGTGTTCAGGGCCAGGCTGGATGAGGCCTTGAGCAGCCTGTGCTGGTGGGAGGTGTCCCTGCCCATGGCAGGGGCTGGAGCTGGATGGTCTTGAAGGTCTCTTCCAACCTGAATTGTTCCATGAATCTGGGAAATGTAGGGGTGTGGGCCAGGGGCAGGGCTGGGAAAGGTTGTGGATGATTACAAGGTCCCATTCTGTGACTATGAAAACTCAGCTGGTGCTTCAGAGCTCTGGAAATGGTTTGTCAGAGCAAGCTGAGCTGCTGTGTGTGGTGGATGCCTGGGTGTGTGCCTGCTGTGTAGGAGACTTGCACCGTGGAGCTCAGAAGAGACAAATACAAGGCACTGGGACACTCCTCCAGGGGCAATGCCTGTGTGCCCCTGCAGCCAGCACCACTCAGGCAATGTTCTTCCTGGAGATAAATGATACAGGAAAAAGTCAGAGGTCTGCTGAGAAATCTTCCTGCCAAAGACAAGGATGGGTTGTGAGGCTCCTGGATTTACTGTGACTTCAGCAACAGATCCCAGTGAAAGCTTAATCAGGGCTGTGCTGGGACCATGTTGCTTCCCCAGACGCCACCAGCAGACTGAGGCTGGCAGCTCGCCTGACTCACTGCTCTTGGGGGCTCCAAGCTGACACAGGGGCAATGTAGCTACCTCAGAGACACACAGCCAGGGCATGGCTGCATGTGTGGGAAACAGCTCTGCTGAGGGAGCAGCGGTGCAGCAGTCCCACAGACAAACCAACAGCACAGCTGGCACTGGCAGCTCATCACTCCTCCTGGCCCTACAGCCTGAGGTGGAGTCAGCAACTGGCAAGCAAAGCTCTTGTCTTTGGGACAGGATCTCCAGGCTGTATACTATAGAATCCCAGAAATCCCAGAATCCAGCAGGGAGGGGTTGGAAGGGACCACTGGAGCTCACCCAGTCCAAGGAGCACAGTGCCCAGGGGAGTTGGAAGCTCTCCACACCAGGAGACTCCACAACCTCTCTGGGCAGCCTGCTCCAGGCCTCCAGCAGCCTCACAACAAACAACTTTCTCCTCCTGCTCAGATCCAACCTCCTGGCTGCCACTCTGTGCCCACTGCCCCTTGTGCTGTCCCTGGGCACCACTCAGCAGAGCCTGGCCCCAGCCTCTTGCCCCCCACAGCTCCTTTAGCTCTTGCTGAGCATTGCTCAGCTGCCCTCTGGGGCTGCTCTTCTGCAGGCTCTCAGCCCCAGGGCTCTCAGCCTTTGCTGCTCCCAGAGCTGCTCCAGGCCCCTCAGCAGCTCTGCAGCCTGCCCTGGGCTCTCTCCAGCAGTTCCCTGTGGCTTTTGAACTAAGGAGTCCAGAACTGGGCCCAGCACTCAGAACCACAGAATCATTCAGGTTGGCAAAGACCCTCAGGATCATGAAGCCCATCCACTGCCTCCACTCCACAAGGGTCACCCCTAATCCATATGCCCAAGCACCACATCCAAATCTCCTTTAAACACCTCCAGGGTTGGTGACTCCACCACATCCCTGGGCAGCCTGTGCCAGTGTCTGACCACTCTTCCTGTGAATAAGTCCTTCCCACTGTCCAGTCTGAACCTACCCAGAGGCAGCTTGAGGCCATCCCCTCTTCTTCTCTCACTAATGCCCTGGGAGAAGAGACCAGCAGCAGCCTCTCCACAACCTCCTTGCAGGTAGCTGTGGACAGCCAGGAGGTCTCCCCTCAGCCTCCTCTCTTTCACACTAACCAGCCCCAGCTCCTTCAGTTGCTCTCCAGCAGCTCTACTCTGCAGGCCCTTCCCAGCTTCCTTGCCCTGCTCTGCCCTGGCTCCAGCACCTCCCCAGCTCTCCTGTACTGAGTGCCCAGAGCCGGACACAGCACTCCAGCTGTGGCCTCCCCAGAGCTGAGTCCCAGGGGACAGTTCCCTCCCTGCTCCTCTGGACACAGCGTTGCTGATACTCCAGACACCAGCAGCACAGCTCAGACTCTGACCTCACACCTCTCACACCTATGCACAAACTGAGTACATCTCTTACTGCTGCTGGGATGCAGGGAAGGAATTCACCACAATTACTAATCCCACACCATAGCTGCTTTGAGTGGTTCTACAACAGGTTCAGAGAGAAATAAACTGCTGGGGGAAGCTTTTGCAAGTGAAAAGCTAAACTAAACCCTTGCAGCTGAGGTTTCTTCACAGAGCTGTTACTGCAAGGAGAAAGCAGCCAAAGCAGCGAGGGTCAAGATCTTCAAGCCCTGATGAGGCTGTTCAGGCGCAGGAGTGGCAGGAGGAGGCCGGTGGCTGCAGGACCCTGTCCCCAGCTGCTCGTAGGGTGCAGGCTGGGCACAAGCAGAGAGCAGGCTGCCACCTGCTGACTGCTGCCGCCGGGCCGCGGAGCAGCGCAGAACCCGAGCTCCACAGAGCTGCTGAGCCGAGATCACCAACTGCTCAGCCAGAGCTCACAAAGCCAGCCCTGCTGCTCAGCCACTGCCACTGCACCACAGCCCTCAGCACCACAGCCACACCGCTCGGAAACCCCTCCGGGGATGGGGACTCCACCACCTGCCTGGGCCAGTGCCTGAGAACCCTTGCTGGGAAGGAATTGTTCCTAACATCCAACCTGAGCCTCCCCTGGCACAGCTTGAGGCCATTTCCTCTGGTCCTGTCACACATAGTTCCCCTCCCTCTGTCCCTTACACTGCTCAACCCATTAGGTGTCCCTTGGCTTGGGTGAATAAAAGGGGGCTCGGTAAGAGCGGAGCACCCAGCACAGCAAGCAGGGCTGCCGGGAGGACTGGAAGCAGTGAGCATTACTGCACAGCAACGGGACTAAAGGGACTACAGAAGTGAGGCCAGCAGATGGAGAGAGATGATCCTGCCCCCTCTGCTCTGCTCTGGGGAGACCTCACATGCAGGGATGTATCCAGATATGGGACCCCCAACACAAGAGGGACCTGGAGCTGCTGGAGAGGGGCCAGAGGAGGCCACAGAGGTGATCAGAGGCTGAAGAGCGTCTGCTATGGGGACAGGCTGAGAGAGTTGGGGCTGTTCAGCCTGGAGAAGAGAAGGCTCCAGGGAGACCTCAGAGCAGCCTTCCAGTACCTGAAGGGGCTACAGGAGAGCTGGGGAGGGACTGTTCAGAAGGGCTGTGGGGATAGGCCAGGGGCGATGGTTTGGAACTGGAGCAGGGCAGAGTCAGGTTGGACATCAGGAGGAAACTCTGCACAGGGAGGCTGGGGAGACACTGGCACAGGCTGCCCAGGGAGGTGGTGCAGGCTCCATCTCTGGAGACACCCAAGCTCAGCCTGGCTGTGTCCCTGGGCAGCCTGCTCCGGCTGGAGGTGTCCCTGCTGCCTCCAGGGGGTTGCACAAGATGCCCTTGGAGGGTCCCTTCCAACCCAATGCAAGCTGTGAATCTGTGACTCTGTGAGATGTGCCTCACAACACTGAAACAGCTCTTGCTCAGGAAAAGAAGAGCAAATAAAAATAGCTGGTCCTGCTGGGCATGTCACAGGCATGGAGCTCTGCAGGGATGATGCCAAGAGCTGGGCTGGTGCAGGGGTTTAGCCTGGCACTGGCTGTGGCTGTGGGTCTGCTTGCCCCCAGCACCAGCCCTGGGGCAAGCAGCTGCGACAAACACGAATGCAGACAGACCTGTCATGCACAAGGGACCTATCTCACACCATTCCTAGGTTGTAAGCACCATTAAGGGGCCTTGAACTCATGGAAGTGAAGGGTACTTGCTCTGAAGGGCAGATCATGGCAACAAAGGAGGTTGGGGCAGGAGCTGAGCTGCAGCAGAACATTCACTGGGCGGATCCCAGCTCACCGCTGCGCATGGAGGCACCAAGACCTCCGGCCCCGCAGCGCACGAGGCTCTAAGGAAACACTGAAACACCATGACCTCATTTTCCTGGCAAGGTTCAGATCTTATGCTCTGAAAGAGAAGTTTGAAAAGGCTTCTGAGCTCCAAAGACACCCCAGTTCAGCTGCTAGTTAAGGATGTGAGAGACTACAAAACTAAGACATAGAAGTTCAGAGCTAGGCTGGATTCCCTTGACATCTTATGGTGGAAGGTTACTAATAGGAAAAGTTAATTAGGAAGCAGGAAAATATCAAGTAAGTGGGAACTGGAGACACTGAAATGACTTGGTGAAGGCAGCACACTCTGTGGGAGCAGCTCCTCATACTGGGAGAAGTTCAAATTGAAAGGAGGGTGAGGAGCAGGCGGTGGAAGGCTGTCTCCAGGCAGGCTCCACCAAAACCACTCTTATGAAAGAGACTCAGAGACAAACCCATGGCAAAAAACCTACCCAACTGCAAACTCTGAGCAGAGCTTGAGGCTGAAGCTGCCCCAGTACCTGTAAGTGCCACCAAACCCCCACATTTGGAGAGGAAGTAAAATTTCTTTGCTGCAGGAGTGGGCAGGGACTGGCAGAGGCTGCCCAGGGAGGTGGTGGAGTCCCCATGCCTGGAAGTGTTCCAGCAAGCTGTGGCCATGGCTCCTGGGGCCAGGGTTTGGTGGCCATGGTGGGGTTGGGGTGGGGTTGGGTTGGTGTTGGACTGGATGAGCTTGGAGGACTTCTCCAACCCAAACAATTCTATGATTCTTTGATTCTAGTCATGAGTAGCTTCCCTGAGGCCATGAGACTGTGCCTTTTTCTGATTTACCTTAATTAAGCCCAAAACACACTGGTGCACCCATGTTCTGTGCCCCAGGGAAGGACAGAGCACTTTGGAGAAGAGACTCAGAAACTATCAGGAGAAAACAAGAGAAAGCAGGACAAAGTGCAGCTGAAAAGCATGTGAGTGATGATGAATGCGTCAGGGGGAACAAGGAAAACCAAATCAGAGAGGAAAGCAAGCAAGCAGCAACAGCATCCAGGAAAGAACATCCTCTCCATAGTCCCTGAGGCCAAGTGTGTGTTGGTAGCACCCTCTGCCTGCCCTGGGGCGCGCAGACAGGCCAGACCTAGAGATCTGGAGAAGAGGGCTGGGGAGGAGAGGCTGAGGAACTGGGTTTGTTCAGCCTGGAGCAGAGGAGGCTGAAGGAGACCTCATTGCTCTCTACAGCTCCCTGAGAGGAGGCTGCAGCCACGTGGGGGTTGGGCTCTGCTCCCTAATAACAGGGGATAGGATGAGAGGAAATGTCCTCAGGTTGCCCCAGGAGAGGTTTGGATTGGACATTAGAAGAAACTTGTTCATTGAAAGCATTCTCCAAGGGTGGAACAGGGTCCCCAGGGGTGTGGTTGAATCTCCATCCCTGGAAGTATTTAAGGAAGCAGAGATGTAATGTTGAGGGACATGGTTGAGAACCAAACTTAGTAGAGCTAGAGAAGGGTTGGACTTGATAATCTGAAAGGTCTTTTCCAGCCAAAACAATTCCAGGATTCTATAAGCAACACACATTAGCAGAGAGCAGAGCTGAAGGAGCCAGCTGGGATCACAGCTTGAGAAACTAAGTTTAGAGATGGGCAGTTTTCACAAGCCCCACAGCAGAGATGAGGTCTGAAGCCCTCCAGTGACCTCTCCAGCAACCACACTGCCCTGCAGCCTGCAGGAGAAAACCTTTTGTATTTTAAGTTAGCTTCATGCAAGCCAGAGCATGCAGCCTTCCCAGAGCATGCAGCCTTCCCAGAGCATGCAGCCTTCCCAGAGCCACGGCCAAAGAGATCCACTGCCTCTGCTCCCTGTTGAAAATCAGAGCTGCAGAGCGAAAATGGCAAGAAATGGATCAACTGAACCATGGTCTCCCCAAGGGAGTAGGACACTGAGCTGTAGAAGCAGCCACCGTTGCTCTCCAGGGAGCAGAGGGTGCAAAGAGAAGAGCAGCACAGGTACCTGTCCCCTCCCTGGCAACGGCGACGCACCCGAGCAGGGCGAGCACCCGCAGGGGCTTGTTTCCCCTCTCCCTTCCAAAAGCCCAACTGCTCCTCAGCCATGCTCCACACAAGGACAGACAGGAGATGGCCTTGTAGCAGAATGCAGAGCTTGTTTGCCGGGCAAAATCCCAGTGCTGCTTCTCGAGAACAGCTGGGCTTAACCACAGCCCCAGGGCTATCACCACCACTGTCCTCCTCTGGCCTGCAAGCACAGGCTTCAGCTGCCCATGCAGCCTGCGACCGGCAACGTCTCCAGCCCTGCCCAGTGCCCAGGTTGTGCATCCCCAGCTCGTGGAGTGCACTGGCTCCTGCTGCTGAGGGCTAAACAGGGGTCATGGAGTGATACTACTAGCAGTGCATTATTTATGTGCTGGAGCATGGGCAATCAGGGTCATGGCCATGGGAAGAAAATATTCTGGGTCACCCCTCCTTGCTAGCGAAAAACATACCCAGCGTTGCAAACCAACAGCTGATACGTCTGCTCGCTGCCAGAGACTCCTTAACTCATTCCTCTACAGGAAGCACAGCAAATACTCTGCCCACTGAAGACAGGCTTGAGCACAAAAAACCCTTTGGCGAACTGATGAGAACAAACCACCCCCCCAGTGCAGTCAGAGAGCAACAGCAGACACACCACTGGTGGGGACAACCCCCAGAAATCAGCCCTAGTTCCTCCCTGCAGCCCAGCATGTGTTAGCTCTGGCTGCCAACTCCACAGCCAGATCCAGACAAGAGGCAGAGAATCAGAGAATCACAGAATGTATTTGGTTGGAAGAGACCTTCAAGGATCATCCAGTCCAGCCTTCGACCCGGCACTGAAGGGTCAGCACCAAACCACGTGCCTAAGCACCAGGTCCACATGGGACTTGAACCCCAGGGATGGTGACTGCAGCACTGCCCTGGGCAGCCTGTTCCAGTGTCTGAGAGCCCTTCCAGGGCGGAAATATTTCCTAATGTCCATTTCCACTTCCTAATATAATTTTGGTTGGAAGACATCTTTCAGTTCATCAAGTTAACCCACCACTGCCAGGGCACCACTAGACCACATTCCTCAGCATCTCTGGCCAGGCTGAAAGATTCCATAATCACACCAAAAATCAGCAGCCCAGCTGAGAGCATTCCAAATGTTTCTGTAAAATGTGAATATTTTAGGGGCTGTTTTTTGAAGCACTTCCACTTATTGCTCTTAGAAACGAACTTAAGTGTCAGCTGCTGTCACTGCTCAGCCCAGAGCCTCAGCAGAGCCTCTGCTTTACAGGTCCACGGCAGAGCCTGCAAACAAGCCTGGCTTTTCAGCTCTGAAGGCACTTGCATATCTCGGTGCACAGCCAGCCTGTCATTTCACAGGAGAGTGACAGCTCTCCAGTGAATTCCTAAACCCTCCTCTCCATCAAAAGACACCAAATGAGCCCTGCCTCCATCACAATGATCTTTCTAACCCAGTTAATAAGGATTTGCTCTAGAAGCTGGAGACCTTCACAGAGAAGTAACATCCACACACGGCCCTTGACGAGGGGATGAACTGCCAAGTGTCATCTTGCTCCTGATGAAGCCTTGCTTCACCTTCCCAAGCCCTGGGGTGCTGCTTACCACAGACCATCTCTAACCCACTGTCCTAATTTCTCTTGTTCTGCTGTTCTCCACCCCCAGAGGGTTTGGTGGGCTGCACACTGAGATGTAGCCGCTGATCAGTACAGCACACCACCCTGGATGTGCACTTCACTCCAGATGACACAAGCTCAGGCAGACACAGCCGACTTCAGGCTGACCTCCTTCTGCTCTGTTACTGGGCAGCAGCTCTCAGGGACAAAGCAGCCCACTCCTCGGATTCACATCCTGCTTATCACAGTGCAGACCCCATCTAGCTGGAGGCTGTTCAGCCTGGAGAGAGGCTCCAGGGAGACCTCAGAGCAGCCTTCCAGTACCTGAATGGGAGCCCTAGGCAGGCTGGGGAGGGCTGTGGGGATAGGCCCAGGGGCAATGGTTTGGAACTGGAGCAGGGCAGAGTTAGGTTGGAGCTCAGGAGGAAGTTCTGCACAGGGAGGCTGGGGAGACACTGGCACAGGCTGCCCAGGGAGGTGCTGGAGGCTCCATCTCTGGAGACACCCAAGGTCAGCCTGGCTGTGTCCCTGGGCAGCCTGCTCTGGCTGGAGGTGTCCCTGCTGCCTCCAGGGGTTGCACAAGATGCCCTTGGAGGGTCCCTTCCAACCCAATGCAGTCTGTGAGATGTGCCTCACAATATTGAAACCCTGGTGCAGTGTTGATCAAGTTGAGGTAACGGAGCCCTGAAGGGTGTAATCTTTTACCAGCTACCATATTATAGAAGTCAATCAACTCCTGCAAATGCTCTGCAAGTCGACCTCCCGAGCACTCAATCTGCCATTCATACTCCTGCACGCAGGTGAATCACTTCACTAGAACTCATCTAAATAAAGGAAAGTAAGCATCAAAGAAATGAAAACACCAGGAATAATCCAGACACGTCTGGCAACACTCTGTCTGATCTCAAAGGAGGCAACCTTGTAGCACGCTGGAGCTAGAAGTGAAACCCACCCAGGAGCCAGGTGCTGTCAAGTCTGTTCTCCCAAGCAGCAAGTGATAGGACAAGAGGAAACAGCCTCAGGGGAGGTTCACGTTGGACACGAGGAACAATTTCATCCCCAAAAGACCTGGCCCAGGTTGCTGAGGGCAGCGCCGAAGTCCCCATCCCTGGAGCTGTGGAGAGGTGCTGAGGGCCGTGGTCAGTGGTGTACTTGGTGGTGTCGGGGTACTGGTTGGACTGGAGGATCTTGAAGGTCCTTTCCAGCCTAAACAATTTTATATTCTACCACAGGGGCACCCCAGTCCTGTTATGTGAATTGAGTGTGAAGGTAAGGCCCAAAGCTGCCGTGAAGCCAAAGGAGCAGCCGGGGAACCCCTTACTCAAGACAGTGCTTGCGAGACAGCAGCCCTTGCCAAAGCCTCCCAAGCGCCCCTGTCCTGACTCAGCTGCTCTCAGGACCCTATACCACACCGACAAAGCAACCGAACGACATCGCAACGCTCTGAGCACCCTGAAGCTATCTCCTTGCCAAGGCAAAGAGCAGGGGCAGGTGGGTTTGTGGTGGAGCACATGCACCAGGCCCCCAGCAAGTGGAAACCAGCATCCCTTCGAGTCCTGATGGCAGCCACAGTGGTTCCTCACAGCCACATCCTCCCCAACAAATAGAAACTGCGTCACTCAGCTCTCGTTCTCTGTGGAGAGCTCCAGTTTCTGCCCTCAGACTCTGGTGACTGCCACTGAAATTGAGCCCTAAAAATGTGGTCAGTGCTTTTAATTGTTTTGATTAAAATTCCTTCATTAAAGTCATTTTTCTGAGGCTTAATCTGCAGGAGATAAAGGTTTTCCCCACTCATGCTCCCAACTGTTCTTTTAAAGAAGCTCCTCTAACATTTTTTTATGCTTAAACATCAGAACCTCTTGGATCAGTAGCACAAAAGTAAGCAAACATCATTCAGAGGGAGCTTTTCACCCCAAAATAAACAAGAGCTGAGGGAATAGAAGCACTTGAACAGCAGGAGAACCGTGATGGAAGCCTCAGCTTGTGCTTTCAAACAGGATTTTCTCTGGCACCTCGGGAGTGTCGTCTCTGATGACAGCAACGTGGAAAACCACCACCAAAAGGAACCAAGCTACTTCCCTGGCAGCCATCCGGGCAGGACAGGCTGTGAGCTCAAGCTAGCTGGTCTTAGAAGGGAAAAGAAAGAAAAAGCAGGGAAAGAGAACACTCCCTGTTGCCACTGCCCCCACAATGCCCCCCATGAGCAGCTGGCACAGAGAGGGAGGGCACAAAGCAATTTCCTTTTCTCTTATCAAACTCCTGCCTCCTTGGGCCGTCGGAGCAGGACCTGGGGGTCCAGAGAAATTCTACTGCCCCTGGGGTCACTGTGGGTGTGGAGCACAGCGGGGAGCAGAAAGGGCAGGATCGAGAAGGCAGCTCAGGGCTGTCTGCAGAGCTGGTGCTGAATCAGGGGAAGGGGAGAGGTCCAACGGTGCTGCCTCAGGGATGGGAGGGTTGAGTGGGACACCAGGATGGGATGTGGGAGAGGGTCGGGAAGGATGGTCCAAAGAGTGGGGTTGTTCCTGGACAGACCATGCAAAGGAGGAACTCTTCAGTAGGTGGAAAGAGAAAATCCTTTGGAGATGGTGCAAAGAGGCAATTCTTGGACAGTCCTTACAAAGGAGAAAACCCTTGGATGAGTGGCTCAAGGGAGGACCTCTCAAAGTGATCAGGCAAGAGAAGAACATAAGGGCAGCCCTTAGCCAGCCATTGCAAAGGGGAAAGCCTTGGAAGGATGCTGCAAGAGGGAAACTCACAGTCAGCCAGCGCAAATGATCAAGACTTGGGGAGGTAGTTCAGGCGGAGCCCCTTGGAGAGGTACTGCAAACCCTTGGACAGCAGTGGAAAGGAGGACCCTTGGACATCGGTGGAAATGGGGAACCCTGGGAGGGTGGTGCCAAAGGAGAACCCTTGCACAGCCAGCTCAAAGGTGGAATTCTTGGAGAGGACACGCAACAGGGAACCCCCTGTGCAGGCTGCACAAACGAGAAGCCCTCAGACCGGTGGTTAAAAGGAAGATCCCTTACATAGGTAGCAGAACGGGAAAACCCCCGGGCAGTGTGAGAGGGAAAGAAACCCCTGGAAAGGCAGTGGAGAGGAGGAAGCTCGGGCGAGCAGGGTGTCCCTGGGCACAAGGGGAGCTGGAAGCAGGGGGAGCAGCGCACCTGTGTATGTTCATCTCCCGGGGTGGCCGCCGCGCCTTGTCGTAGGCCACCTTGGCGAAGACGCCGGCAATGAGCACGAAGGCGATGGCCCCGCACGAGATGTAGACGGTGGCGTTGGTGCTGTCCTTGTCCGGGTCGTACTTGTTGGCGTCCCCGTCGGCTCCGTTGCCGCCGTCGGCGGGCAGGAGCCGCTGGCCGTGGTGGGGTGAGCCCACTCGGGGCTCTTGTAGTTGCGGCAGAGGCTCTGGTTGAGCTTCTCGGCGCGCTTGTTGCAGCAGAAGCGGTAGAAGCAGGTGCCGCAGCAGTAGCGGAAGCCTGTCAGGCTGTTGTTGCACTCGAACTCCTTGTCCCACTGCCCGCTCACGTCGTAGTACCCCCAGCACGTCTCATGGGCCGGGGCCGAGCCGCCCCCACCACCGCCGCCGGGGGGCTCCTGCCGCCTCCCGCTGCCTTCCCTCGCCCGGGCAGCACCGTGGGGGCGGCCGCCCCCGGCCCCGCTAGCGTTTGGTTCAGCAGCTCCTTGCCCGGTTTCGGGGTCCGCCGTGGAGGAGCCGCCGCCGCCGCCCCCTGGGTCCGGTTGCCCTTGGCGCGGGGGGCCCGGCCGCCTGCGCGGCCAGCAGCAGGGCCAGCAGCTGCAGGGCCAGCAGCAGCAGCAGCGGCAGCAGCAGGTGCCGCGGCCCCATGGCGGGGCGAGGCGGGGGCCGGCGGGCGCGGTGCGGAGCTCGAACGGCGGTGCGGGGCTCAGCGCCCGCGGCTCTGCCCCATGGAGGGGATGTGGGGATGTGGAGGAGCTTGTCCCGCTGCTGCCGCTCGGCTCTTCAGCGGCGGCTGCCCGGCGCCGGCAGCTTCATGCCGGGGCGCAGCGGAGCCCGGCGGAGCGGGGCTGGGAGCAGCGGGGTCCGGAGCCGGCCGGCGCTCCTCCGGCGAGGGGCTGCGAGAGACGGGGAAAGAAGGGTCAGAGCACGCCGCGTCCCCCGCGCCCCGGGCACCCCGGCCCGCCCCCGCCCCCGCCCACGGTCTTACCATGCCGAAGCGGGACTGCAGCGGGGCCGGGGGCCGGGCTGCCCGCGCTCCGAGCCCAGGCGGGGGCGGAGCGGCGCGGAGCCGGGCGCGGAGCAGGGGCGGGCGCTGAGCCGAGCCGAGCCGCGCCGGGCGCTCCGGATTAGACCCGCCCACCGCTGCCGGGCCCGCTCCTGACATCACTCCCGGGCCGCCGCCGTCACCCTGCGCGGGGTCCGCTTCGCGAACGCGCTGGACCGGAGACCTCCGAGGCTTCCCCGCAACCCGCCCGGGGCAGCGCGCACCGGCCCCGGCTCCGGCTGCTCGGGAGGCATCGGCATGAGCGGGCTGGCTGCCTGCGGTGCCACCAGGAAGGGAACCTGTAAGGGGGTGCAGGGCTTTAGGGGATGTGCAGGTCTATGGTGAGTGCAGGGCTCTGGGGCAGTGCAGGGTTATGGGGGGAGAGGGCGTAGGTCCATAGGGGCGTGCGGGGCTATGGAGGAGTGCAGTGCTATAGGGGTTACAGGGTTATGGGGATGTGCAGGGCTATAGAGGGGTGCAGGGCTATAAGGGGGTGCAGGGCTGTAGGGGTGTGCAGGGCTATAGGGGGTGCAGGGCTGTAGGGGGTGCAGGGATATAGGGGTGTGCAGGGCTATAGGGGGTGCAGGGCTGTAGGGGGTGCAGGGATATAGGGGTGCAGGGCTGTAGGGAATGCAGGGCTATAAGGGGGTGCAGGGCTGTAGGGGGTGCAGGGATATAGGGGATGCAGGGCTGTAGGGGGTGCAGGGATATAGGGGATGCAGGGCTGTAGGGGGTGCAGGGCTGTAGGGGGTGCAAGGCTGCAGGGATTACAGGAGGTGTGGTCCCCATCAGAGCAAGCACAATGTGGTGCATGAGGTTATGGTCTCTATGGAAGTGGGCAGGGGTGTGGTCCCTATAGATGTGTGTGGGGCATGCCCCTCTACCCATCCATGGAGATGTGTCTTTCCAGGGGTAGGTACAGGGGATGTGGTCCCACTGGGCCAGCTGTCTGTCCCTGTAGGTGTATGGGGCACAGCAGGGCCTGTGGGGGCTGTGGTGCACTCGAGGTGGTTCCTGTAGGTGTACCAGGTTATGGATTGGTGTGTGCAGGGAATGTGGTCCCTGTGGGTGTCTGAGGGCCACATAGACCCTACCCTGAATGCACACAGACAGTAATAGATGTTCTGCACCACAGTGTGTGGGGGATGATCCTCATGAAGATGTGTGAGCAGCCCTAGAAACATGCACGAGCTGTTCGGGTTGGTGGCCCAGAGACACACACAGGGGTTGTGACCGGTTTAGGCTGTGCCTTTAAGAAAGGGACAGTTGCTGAACACTCTGGCTGAATGTTTTGGGACCCTACCACAGGGGTACTGGAGCCTGGGTGTGCAAGCAGGTCTGCCCAGGTAGGAAAGGGGCAGAGGTCCCTCCCTTCTGCAGGAGGTTCCCATCACAGGGCAGTCTCAGGGCAGTGCAGCAGCACAGCCTGGTGCTGGGCAGATGCTGTCCCCAGGGCTGTCCTGCTCACCAAGGCTGGACTGGCCCCACCCCCTGCACACGGAGAAGCCTCTGGCGCTTCGCAGGGATTGCCACACTAGCCTGGGCTTGTCCACAGCTGCCGAGGAAGGTGCCCTGAGTCCAGGTGAGTCCCAGCTCCCTGCTGGAGAAGAGGGCACTCCCCACCCCAACCTGTCTGATCCGGTGCCTGCTTCAGAAGGGTTCCCCTCCAGGGCATCTCTGGGGTGCTGTAGGGATGGGCTAGCAATGCCCTGGGCTGGCCAGACTGGGTGACCCAGGCACAGCCACCACACAGCTTGGTGCAAGCTTCCTGCAGATGCAGGTTTCACTGCTGTGAGCCCCCACAGTGGATTTTCCTCAAAGTCCTGGTGCTTCCCCCGTGCTCCCTTGCAAACCAAACTCCAGGCTTTCCAAACATTTCCTGAAGACACAGGAGGCTTTGCCAGCTGTAAGGACACACAGAGGACAGAGGCATCGCAGCCGAGGAGCACATGGAACAGAAACTGAAGTGCTGCCCTGTAGCTGTAGGCAAGCAGCTTTCAGGAGAGTGAGGAGGCTGATGGAGGGGGAAGAGAGCAGTGGAGAGAAGGAGAAACCACCCCTGAAAACCCCTTCCCCTGAGAATCATCTTCACAAACTACCCAGGTTTGAATGCCCACAGCTTGTGGCTAGAGGCATCTTATAGCTCTCTCAGGAGATCTCATGGGCTGTGAGACTACAAGGAAAGCTTTAGCTCTGCCATCTAAAGCTGTGATGCTGGAGGGCACCTGTGAATATCACACAACCACTTCATTCCTCAAGAAGCCTCACTTTGTGGTGCCCCTAGGAGTCCTGTGTCTAAGGGATGTGTCCAAGTCTCATGGTAAATCAACACCATGGGGGCTCCAGGCCTCAGCAGTACCTGACCCCAGACTCAAAAGTGATGCCTAAGACCAATGTGGTCACCCAGATGGGAGTCAGAGCTGGTTTAATGCAGGTCCCCTTCTAAACCTTTAACACTGGGAGCCCAGCTCATCTACTTCCCTTGGGGGCTTATGCTGCCACTATAGGTGTCCTCCAGAACCTTGCATCTAACATTGTAAAGTAGGTGTGGCTGATACTGGGAGGTCATCTGCAAGTGTGGAGCTTCCAGCTCCCCAGCACGGCTTGGTTAAAATCACCACAGGGAGCACCCTCAGCCCTGAGCTGCCTTCTGCAGGGTAGGTGCAAAGGGTAGGAGGCACCAGAGTGTAATAATCCGCATCTTCCCCTCCTCTGGTTGTTCCCTGCACACTTCTGGAGGTGCTGAGGTCTCTGCTGAGGTCCTGCTCTGGAGAGGGGAGTTGTCACTCTAGAGGAAGCCCAGCAGCCCCTCCCTCGTGGGGAAGCTCACCTGCTGAAGGCAGTCCTCAGGGACAAGATCTGTAATTCCTGAGGCACGAGCTATTGGCACTCAGCTGTGCTGGTGCCAAAGGGCACAGAAAATACCTAGACGTGCAACATCTCCTGGGGGCAACACTAAGTGTTAAGTATTCTGCCCCACAGAATATCTGGGGTCAGAAACCTGACTTCTCAGTGTGTCTGCAGAGCCTCTAGCACTGCCCGAGCCATGGCTTCCAGCTGCTCCTGTGATGCTGCTATGGATGTATCAGAGCAAGGTGAAAGATCCAGGTGTCCCTGCCCCCTACTGCCCCATCAATCAACACCAAAAGGGAAGCAAAGAAGGACAAAGTCTCCATGGATCTCCTGTATAATCTCATTGCATTGCCCAGGGCCAAAACAGAATCAGAGATTCATGGAATGGGTTGGGTTGGAAGGGGCCTCAGAGGTCATCCAGCTCCAGCCCCCTGCCATGGGCAGGGACACCTCCCACCAGCACAGGCTGCTCAGGGCCTCATCCAGCCTGGCCTGGAACACCTCCAGGCAGGGCACAGCCACAGCCTCCCTGGGCAGCCTGTGTCAGGCTCTCCCCACCCTCACTCACAACAATTTCTTCCTCCTCTCCAGTCTCAGTCTCCCCTCTCCCAGCTCAAAGCCATTGTCCCTCATCCTGGCACTCCCAGCCCTTGTCCAGAGTCCCTCCCCAGCTCTCCTGGAGCCCTTCAGCTACTGGAAGGCTGCTCTGAGGTGTCCCTGCAGCCTTCTCTTCTGCAGGCTGAACAGCCCCAACTGTCACATCCCATAACAGGATGGGAAGAGCTAAAGCAAATGTGGGAAGAAGGAAACAGTCACTGAGGAGCAGGGTCAGGGCTCTGGGGCCTGCAGCTTTGTGGCTGGCTGCAGAAGGAAAGGACAATGGCAAAGACACTGATAGGGCAGAATCACTGTACCCCACACCAACCTTCACTGATGACAGCTCCACTCCTGATCTTAATCCCCACCTTGAAGTCAAAACTAAAGCTCCAACACATTATCTTCTCACAGAACCACAGAATTGTTTGGGTTGGGGAAGCCCTCCAAGCTCATCCAGTCCAACACCAACCCAGCCCCAGCATGGCCACCAAACCCTGGCCCCAGGAGCCATGGCCACAGCTTGCTGCAACACCTCCAGGCATGGGGACTCCACCACCTCCCTGGGCAGCTTCTGCCAATCCCTAACCACGCTGGCAACACAGGAATTTTTCCTTCTCTCCAACCTGAACCTCCCCTGGCACAACTTCAAGCCATTTCCTCCCATTCATCTCCAGTCCCATCCCCCTCGGCAGCCTTTCCCTGCTCTCCTGTTTCCTGGTTTGTCTCCTTGGCTGGGAGCTTTCACCTCTCTGCTGGAAACGCCACAGCTGCTGGCACTGGGGGAAGTGCAGGATCAGGAGCTTCTGTTCCATCCCTTCCCATCACTTACCTTCATCCCTTTTCTCCTGCCACCACTTGTGGGACTCTGATGACTTTGTGAGGAGTTTCTAATGAGTCTGCTGTGCCCAAAAGCCGACTGCTCCTCGCCGAGGGACTCCTGCTGACCGCGAATCTTCATTGAAATGAGCCCAGCACTTCGGACCTAATTTTCCTGCTAAAATTAATGTAGATACCAAGAGCTAATAATAGGAGTGGGGAGGATTATTGCTGTGAACCTGAATTCTCTCTTGCTTGACTAGAAATGGGCTGGCTGAAGGGGCTCCAGGAGAGCTGGGGAGAGACTTTGGACAAGGGCTGGGAGTGCCAGGATGAGGAACAATGGCTTTGAGCTGGGAGAGGGGAGACTGAGACTGGAGAGGAGGAAGAAATTGCTGAGCATGAGGGTGGGGAGAGCCTGGCACAGGCTGCCCAGGGAGGCTGTGGCTGTCCCCTGCCTGGAGGTGTTGAAGACCAGGCTGGATGAGGCCTTGAGCAGCCTGTGCTGGTGGGAGGTGTCCCTGCCCATGGCAGGGGGTTGGGACTGGGTGAGCTTTGAGGTCCTTTCTGACCCAAACCATTCTGTGACTCTATGATATGTAGAAGGTGCAGAGTGGGTCCTGAGTTTGCTACAAGCAGAAAGCTGCTTAAAATGGCACAGTGAATGAAAACCAGTCAGGGAAAGGTGAGGGGGACAAATGCAGTGACAGCAGACACCAAGGTAGCTCCAGCCCTGGCAGTGCCACATGTGGGCAGCGGCTTCTGCAGTTTCCCCAGCAGCTGCTTCAAAGGCAGGGACAAGAAGCTGCCTGAGAACAAGGGACACCTCCTCAGCTTTTGTTTCCTGGTGCCTGGGAGAATTCGTGCTGTGGATGGGTTGGTACAGTCGGAGGGACTGTGATTATCTGTACCCTTGGGAACATCTTGTTTCTCATTCTTCCTCTCCATCCAGCCGGGGTGGCAGTGAATGTCAGCGGCTGCTGCTGTGCTCCCGCAGTGACGTAGGTGCCTGTCTTTGGGGCATTCTCAGAGCTTCAGTGCTTTCTGTCTCGGGCAGGGGGAGAGGGGGAGGAGGGCCCTGCCGGATCTGCAGGCAGTTCTGCAAACACTTCACCCTCCTCTGCCAGCCGGGGCAGCGGGGCGCTGCTGCTGCCTGCAGCGATGCCAGCAGCGGGAGGTGCCCCCAGCCCGGGCAGCCAAGCACTGCTGGGGCGGCTCCGTGAGCTCGCTGCCGTCTCACCGGCTCTGGCCGGGCACTTCATCAATGCACTTGCTTGAGGTGGCCGTGTGGGGCCGTCTGTAAACAGAAGACAAAGAAACTTCTCCAGCAAATGATTGATTCCTCTTTCTTTATGCAGGTCTGCTTGCAGAGAAAGCTTCAGAAAGTACTTTTACCACTGCGCCTCTGCAAACCCTGTGCTGCTGGAGTCAGGTGGAGGGACATGGGCTCAATATCTTCTCCAGGTGGAAGAAGCTCTGACACAAACCTGGCTGCCAGACCCCAGTGTTCCTCCAGTAGTGCTCTGTGCTGTGCAGGGGAACAGTGCTGCTGCCTGCACAGCTCCCACAGCTGTTTTCTGTCGTTTCCCACACAGCCCTCCCCCCTCTCCAGTTTCAAACTCCCCAAGAAAACCCTTACAGAACAAACAAAATTCTTTCCAGTGAGGCTGGGGAGAGCCTGGCACAGGCTGCCCAGGGAGGCTGTGGCTGTCCCCTGCCTGGAGGTGCTCCAGGCCAGGCTGGATGAGGCCTTGAGCAGCCTGTGCTGGTGGGAGGTGTCCCTGACTGTGGCAGGAGGCTGGAGCTGGACGATCATTATGGTCCCTTCCAACCCAACCCATTCCATGAATCCCTGAAGCTGTTGTGGGGGCACCACACCTCCATGTGCAGGTGGAGATCTGTATGCAGAAAGTCAGCTCCAAGCTCACTGCTGTGGCCCCTTTGTAGCTGGCAGAGACTTGTTTCAGACAAACAGAACTCACCTGGTGGTGTCTCTGCACTTGGTGAATTCTTGTGAGGACTTTGTTTGAATCACAGGACGGCTTGGGTCGAAGGGGCCCCCAGAGGTCCTGCAGTCTGCTCCTTGATGGGAACAGACCAGAAGATCCATCACAAGGGAAACCTCCAACTGTTCCCTGTGGCATCCCTTGGGGCTCAAGGCAGAGTGATGGGGACACAAGAGACCTCACCATGGGCTTCTCCTTCACTGGTACCTACTGTGCCCACAGCTCCTCCAGGCCTGCCCACCAGTTCAGTAAAGACATTTTAAGCTGGTTTGGGTTTTGTCTTTGTCACTGCAAACTGGGGGCTGCTACAGGTTGATTCTCTCAGTCCGTGAGAGATGCAGGTGTCTGGCCCCCATCTTGGACAGTGGTGGTTGACGTCCTTCATCTTCCTCTGTGTGCACAGAAGGGAAAGCAGTGAGAGCTTCCTTTTTCCATATCATTACCCTCACTCTCGTGATTTCCATCACCATTATGGCACCAACCTGTCCCACTCTCACAAGGGCAGGCCCCTCCTTTTCCCAGCACACAGCCAGGCACTGCTCCATCAGTGCCCAACAGACTTTGCTATGGAAGCTGGCAAACCCAGCAGTCACTCTTCCATTCTCATTGTCCTACAGCTCAAGGCACTTCATCACCAACCAGCATGACCCAGGAGAAATTCTCCAAGCCAGCAAAGAAGCAGATGGAAGGAACCAGGTTGCATGCATCCAACACCTTGCACAGTCGTTACCTAGCCAGGGACTGGGTGCAGGTAACACCAAATGAGTGCTGTTCACACTGGTGCTGATAATCAGAGGGCTGGCGCCTAGCACAGCAGTGTGATGAGGCACTTGGACAGCTTCCTCCACTGAGATGGAACAGGCTGCCCAGGGAGGCTGTGGCTGTGCCCTGCCTGGAGGTGTTCCAGGCCAGGCTGGATGAGGCCTTGAGCAGCCTGTGCTTGTGGGAGGTGTCCCTGCCCATGGCAGGGGGTTGGAGCTGGCTGAGCTTTGAGGTCCCTTCCAAATCCAACCATTCCATGAGTCCATGAAAGTCCGTCCACAGCCTAACACCTCCCTGTGTACAACTGTCAGACCATGTCCTTAGGCTCCTCAGCCAAATGTCTTTGAGACCCCTCCAGGGATGGTGGCTCCACCACTGCCCTGGGCAGGCTCTTCCAGTGCCTGATGACACTTTTGGAGTAGAATTTTTTTCTAATACCCAACTATTTTGGTAAGACCCTAATATTGCTGCAATCAGAGCACAGGAGTCACTGCCTGGAGGGACCTGCTCCCAGCGCTCACCCTCGGGACGTAAGCATCATGTGTCCATGTCCTTGGGTTCCTGACACCTGTGTTGAAAGAGCAAAGAGGATGGAAGCCACAGCTTGAGGCTCCTGCAGTACTGTGTGGGACATGCAAGCTAAATGTGGTGACTCACCTGCAGCAGCCTCTGTGGCTGTGCTCCCGACCAAGAGCATTCCTCTGGCATGGAATCACAGAACGGTTTGGGTTGGACCTCAAAGCTCATCCAGCTCCAAACCCTGGAGGAGAGGTTGGGAGAGGTTCGGAGAGGAGAGGTTCGGAGAGGAGAGGAGAGATTCGGAGAGGAGAGGAGAGGTTCGGAGAGGAGAGGTTCGGAGAGGAGAGGTTCGGAGAGGAGAGGTTCGGAGAGGAGAGGAGAGGAGAGGAGAGGAGAGGAGAGGAGAGGAGAGGAGAGGAGAGGAGAGGAGAGGAGAGGAGAGGAGAGGAGAGGAGAGGAGAGGAGAGGAGAGGAGAGAGGAGAGGAGAGGAGAGGAGAGGAGAGGAGGCAGTGCTGTTCAGCAGAAGTAGGCCAGTGGGACCAGCAGGATGCTAACCTACAGCTTCTCAGACGCTGGGGTTCCTTTGTCTCATACCCAACCTCTCAGCCTTGCTCTGTAGCTGGCACACAGAGGCAGGGGGAGGCTGCTGCATGAATGTGCAGCAGATCTGCAAGGAGAAACCAAAGTCTGAGGCACTTAGGGAGGGTGTCACATGGATGGCAACTGCTGGGGCCGTTCCCACCCTGCTGAGCCCTGTGGCTGAGGCAGAGCCCACGGGAGGAGAAGGGGCAGGGATATTGGCCCAGGCTCCCTCAGCCAGGACTCGTGCTGGAGAATTGTCTCTCTCTTCCCCTGTGCTGTAGCCAGAGCAGACTCCTGCTGGCCAGCCACATTTGGTGCCAAGGGGAAGCAGCTGTGTCCAAGCCTCTGGGGCCTTGCTGGAGCCTGCTTCCAGAACCAGCATCCCTGGGAAGGCTGAAGGACCTTGGGTCTGTCTCAGTGTGTGCACCAACCAGCCTCCTTCAGCTGCCTGCTTGGAAGAGCTCAGCAGCAGCCTGGTCACTGCTTGGTTTCTCCCCATCAATGAGGACTCTACCCTGGGGGTTCCCTGTGCTCCCCCACTGCTGGTGGGGTGGTGTGTCCCAGCTCTCCTACCAGCTGCAGCATTGCCCTTTCCTTGGCAGGGCTTTGCCTGGGCTCCTCTCGTTGCTGCCTCTGAAGAGGGAAACTGCAATAAGACTGTGGAGGAGGAGAGGCTGAAATGCCTTCACACCTGAGGATCTCCAGAGGCTTTTCCTGACCTAACACTACTTGTGTTCTCTGCAGGGGGACTTGCATTGCCATCATGATCCCATGACCCTCATCTTTCCATGAAACTCGCTATCCAGCCTAGGCAGGAAGCACGATCCATGGCCAACTGCCTATTCAGCAAGTCAGTCTAGGAGAAATCCAGGGCATCACATCTGTGTGGAGATCCTCACTGCAGCAGCTCCCCTTGTACCCCACTCTCAGAGCACCAAGCTAGAATGAGTGTAGAAGAGGAGCATGACAACAAACCTTCATCTTCCTTGCAGGGGTCAGATGGTGGAAATGGGGCTGGTCAGTCTGGAGAAGAGAAGACTCCAGTGAGACCTTAGAGCAGCCTTCAGTACCTGAAGGGGCTACAGGAGAGCTGGGGAGGGACTGTTCAGAAGAACCTCTGGGGACAGGACCAGGGGCAATGGTTTGAAACTGGAACAGGGCAGAGTTAGGTTGGACATCCGAGGAAGTTCTGCACAGGGAGGGTGCCAAGGGGTGTGGTTGAGACCTTATCCCTGGAGACATTCAAGGTCTCGTTGGACCTAGCTGGAGGTGTCCCTGCTGCCTGCAGGGGGCTTGGACAGGATGACCTTGGAGGATCCCTTCCAGCCCAGTGCATTCTGTGACTATGTGAAGCAGCTCAAGGGGAACACATTGAAGAGTGGCAGCAACAGGGCAGTGGGAAGAGCTGTCCAAAAGGGACACTGCCTAACATTTTGGTGTTGGAGTGAGCAGCAGGGCTCAGGCAGTGACCTGCTGAAGGTCAGAGAGGCCACGCAGGAGAGCAGTGCCCATCTGGCAGCGGGAAGGTTTCTGAACAGAGCACACAAGTCACTGAGCAATGAGAGAGCTTTCAGTGTGACACATCCTGCCCCTCGCCTCCAGCACTCCCTCTGGTTCCCTTTGCAGTTGCACTTTGCTCCTTGGCTAGAAGCCCCAGGGAAGGAGCCAGCTCTTCCCAGCAATTCAGCAGCAGGGTGAATGACTGGAAACAGGAGTCAACAGTCATAGAAGCAGAGAAAGGTTTGGGTTGGAAGGGACCTCAGAGCTCAGCCAGCTCCAGTCCCCTGCCCTGGGCAGGGACACCTCCCACCAGCACAGGCTGCTCAAGGTCTCATCCAGCCTGGCCCTGAACACTTCCAGGCAGGGCACAGCCACAGCCTCCCTGGGCAGCCTGTGCCAGGCTCTCCCCACCCTCACTGCCAACAATTTCTTCCTCATTTACACTCTCAGTCTCCCCTCTCCCAGCTCAAAGCCATTGTCCCTCATCCTGGCACTCCCAGCCCTTGTCCAGAGTCCCTCCCCAGCTCTCCTGGAGCCCTTCAGGTCCTGGAGGGATGATGATGCTTCCTGGCAGACAAAGCATCTTCTCTCTATTTTGAGAGGTTGGAGATTCTCTCTGGCTGCTGTTTCATTTCCTTTCTCATTCACTTTGTTTTGATGCTTTCTCGTGGGGTTTTTATTGGGTTTTGTTTTGTTTTGAGTTTGGTTTTGGTTTTCCTTCACTGGAAAAAAGAAAGCAAAGGCAGACAGAAAACCTTTAGTTCTGAATGGTTCTTCAACCTTCACCATCCCTTGGCCTGTCGCCATTGGGAGCCCAGTTGCCCTCACCTGCAGACCGACTGGGAGGAGCTGGTGCCGGCAAGCAGCAGGCACTGCCTGTCCTCCTCCTCCAAACACCATCCTGCTGAGCACAGGGAACTAGTGCAGAGCTTGACTGAGTTTCTCAGGACTGGAGCCAAAGGGGAGCTGCCTGGGAACAGAAGGTCCTTGGAACATTTTCCTCCCAGCTTTGGTGTATCCCAGATGTGAAGCTCAGAGGAATTTGCAGTCTGATGTCTGCTGCATCCCACCGTGGTGTTGGTGCAACTGGGAAGGCAAAGAGTGAGCTCCTGACAGGAGCTGACTGAAGTTATGCCAGGGGAGGTTCAGGCTGGTGATTAGAAACAATTTCTTTGCTGCCAGAGTGGTCAGGGCCTGGCAGAGGCTGCCCAGGGAGGTGGTGGAGTCCCCATGCCTGGAGGTGTTGCAGCAAGCTGTGGCCATGGCTCCTGGGGCCAGGGTTTGGTGGCCATGGCGGGGCTGGGCTGGTGCTGGACTGGGTGGTCTGGGAGGGCTTTTCCAACCCGAATCATTCTGTGATTCTATGATCAGGGACAGCACAAGGGGCAGTGGGCACAGACTGGAACCCAGGAGGTTCCACCTGAGCAGGAGAAGAAAGTTGTTTGTTGTAAGGCTGCTGCAGGCCTGGAGCAGGCTGCCCAGAGAGGTTGTGGAGTCTCCTGGTGTGGAGAGCTGCCAATCCCCCTGGGCACTGCGCCCCTGGGCAAGCTGCTGTGTTGGCCTGAATGATCTCCAAGCCCTACCATGCTGGGTTCTAAGTCAGTGCAGGCCTGTCTTTGGAGCTGGCTGGTGGCTGGGAATTCACCAACTCTGCTGGAGGAGGAAGCCTTTAAAAATGCAAAAGCCTCAGTGAGGCAGAAGATGCCACAGATGCTGCACTCCTCCAGCTCTGGCCCAGGCTGTCTCTCTGCAGAGCCTGGCAGCCTCTGCAGCCCCTTCAGCCCCTGCAGCTTCTCCCAGCAGCCAGATTCAAGGACAGAGTCCATGTCCCTGACAGCTCCTGTCTTGGAGCATGGCAACACCGCTGTCAGGTTCTGGTGGGCCATATGGAGCAGTGGGTGTGGGGTGACTGGAAGCCACCTGGTAGCCAACAGCTCTCCTGTCTCTTCATGGCTGTTTATTTTAATAGATGTCAACCCCCTTAGTGTACCAGAGACTCTGAGGCTACAGCAAAAGCATTCTGGAGAAATGGCTTCTTCTCTTCACACCATCAATGGCCTCCTGTGAGGTGGGCTGCAGGTACCTCAGCCTCTCCCCTGGGCCTGGTTGGGCAGCAGTGGAGCAGTTGTGATCTGGATGTCTTGGGGCAGTTTTTTCCCATGGGGAGTAAAGGCAGAATGTGTGTCCCTGTCCCAGACCCTGCTCCACTCTAGTGAGGACCACAGGCCAGTGGACAGGAGCCATGGCTGTGTCCCTGGGACAGACACAAAGGCACTCGAGCCCTTCAGCTTCTCCGCCTTTGCTCTCTGTGTCACTGCTGAGGACCACCTGGTGCCAGGAGTGGGAATACTCACTGGCAGTGGGGCACTGCAAGCTGGTACCTGATCGGACCCTAAATTCTTCTTCACATAGGCTGCTGATGGCAGAATCTGCCTGAAAGTCAACTCTTCCCCTCCCCTCCTTCCCCTCCCCATTCTCCCCTCCTTCCCCTCCCCATTCTCCCCTCCTGCTGTCAGCAGTCCATGTCCCAGAGCAGGAAGCAAAGCTCCATTCTGAGGGCTTTTGGCCATTTTCTCTCTGCCCCACAGAGAGGACACCCTGTGTGTTCAGGCTGATGCCTGCAGGGAGGTGGGGTGGGGCATGATTTTGGTGAAGATGAGGGTGGGTTACAGCTCCACAGCCTTCATCCTACTATTACCTTTTGCCCACCCCTCTCGGAGGCCCATGGAGTGCAGCACAGTGCTGGGATCAACAGCGATCCTTTTGTGTCTCACCAAACAAGCCTGGCTCTGGGGAGAACAACATGTGATGAAGAGAAGGACACCTTTCCCTTCACTGAGGCTAGGAAGCCAAACAGAACATCTTTAGTTGGCAGTGGAGGAGACATTGAGCAGCAGAACTGCAGTAACCTATGCTGGGGTCTGCCCAAGAGTCCAGATTGTATGAAGCTGATGACACTCGAGCATGAAACCACGAAAGCAAAGCCTGTCTCCTTGGCAGGGATTCTGAGGCATTTTCTGCACCTTGGTTTGCAGAGAAGGGGTCAGGATGTCTCCCCAGCCCTCCTGGTTTTGAAGAACAACAAAGAAGCTTTCCTCTGTCTGTGAGGGCAAGATCGAAGCTCTCATCAGCCTCAGAAACTTGAAGACTTTGATGTTTCCTAAACAAAGTGGGAGGAAGGAGGTGGGAATGGAGGATTTTCAGGAGCTGTGCCACCCCAGCTGGTGAGATACTCTGCACCTCCCCCAGGGACATTCACCTGGGAGTGGAGATGGGAAAGACTAGTCTGAATTGCTGTGTGGAAGCTGGCATGAAGCAGCAGAGCTGTGTGGAAGTGCTGCTCCTCAGGGCTCAGCACTGGCACCACTTCTGTTTGACATCTTCATCCATTATCTTGACAAGGAGATACAGGGCACCCTCAGTAAGTTTGCAGAGGACTCCAAGTTGTGTGGCAGTGGTGATCTGCTGGAGGCCAGGGAGGCTCTGCAGAGGGATCTGGCCAGGCTGGAGCCGTGGCTGAGCTCAGTGGCATGAGGTTCAACAAAGCCAAGGGCTGGGTCCTGCCCTTGGGGCACAACAACCCCATGGATGCTCCAGGCTGGGGGCAGAGGGGCTGGAAAGTGCCCAGCAGAGAAGGCCCTGGGGGTGCTGGGTGCCAGTGGCTGAAGGTGAGCCAGCAGTGCCCAGGTGGGCAAGAAGGGCAGCAGCAGCCTGGCCTGGAGCAGCAATGCTGTGGGCAGCAGGAGCAGGGCAGGGATGGTGCCCCTGGGCTGGGCACTGGGGAGGCCACAGCTTGAGCCCTGGGATCAAGCAATTTGGTGCTAGGCTTTTCCCTTTAGGTTTTACCCCAACAATGTTTTGGTTAGAAGCACAGTCTCACAGAAACCTGCACTCATTTTGAAAGCACTAGATTTCCAGTCTCAATCTCTAGATTTCCGGCTGAAACTTGATTTTCTCCAGAAACCAGCAGAGTTGCACTCCAGACGAGCTGATTTCTTGCCAAAATCGACAGATATCCGGCAGAAATCTACTTTTCCACCACAATCCAGTAGATTTCCAAATGAAAACAAAGATTTCCCCATGGGAATGTCTCAATTTCCAGATTAAATTTGTTGATTTTCTCCAGAAACCCGCCAAAATCCACTTCAGACGCGCCGATTTGCCGCCTACGTCGTCACATAAGCAGCAGAAACCTATTTTTCCTCCATGGTCCAGTAGAGTTCATTTTGAAAGCAACAGAATTCCATTCTGAATCACTAGATTTCCGGCTGAAACTTGATTTTCCCAAGAAACGCACCAAATTCCACTTCAGACGAGCCAATTTGTTGCCTAAATCTTCACATAACCAGCAGAAACCTCCTTTTCCACCACAATCCAGTAGAGTTCCAAATGAAAACACATGATTTCCCGATGGACTGTCTCAATTTCCAGATTAAATTTGTTGATTTTCACCAGAAACACGCCAAATTCCACTTCAGACGAGCTGATTTGTGGCCAAAATTCTCACATTACACGCGAAAACATACTTTTACACCACGATCCAGTAGAGTTCAGTTTGAAAGCACCAGATTTCCAGTCTCAATCTCTAGATTTCCGGCTGAAACTTGATTTTCCCAAGAAACCCACCGAATTCCACTTCAGATGAGCTGAATTGTTGCCAAAATCGTCACATAACCAAGTGAAACCTACTTTTCCACCACAATCCAGTAGAGTTCCAAACGAAAGCACATGATTTCCCGGAGGACTGTCTCAATTTCCAGATTAAATTTGTTGATTTTCACCAGAAACCCACCAAATTCCACTTCAGATGAGCCGATTTGTTGCCAAAATTGTCACATAACCAGCAGAAACCTACTTTTCCACCACAATCCAGTAGAGTTCAGATTGAAAGCACACGATTTCCCTATGGAATCTGTCCATTTCCTGATTAAATTTGTTGATTTTCATCAGAAACCCGCCAAATTCCACTTCTGACGAGCCGATTTGTTGCCAAAATCGTCACATAACCAGCGGAAACCTACTTTTCCACCACAATCCAGTAGAGTACCAAATGAAAACTCATGATTTCCCGAAGGACTGTCTCTATTTCCAGATTGAAATTGTTGATTTTCACCAGAAACCCGCCGAATTCCACTTCAGACGAGCCGATTTGTGGCCAAAATTCTCACATTACAAGTGAAAACCTACTTTTACACCACAATCCAGTAGAGTTCAGATTGAAAGCACTAGATTTCCAGTCTCAATCTCTAGATTTCCGGCTGAAACTTGATTTTCTCCAGAAACCAGCAGAGTTGCACTCCAGAGGGGCTGATTTCTTGCCAAAATAGACAGATATCCAGCAGAAACCTACTTGTCCACCACAATCCAGTCGAGTTCCAAATGAAAACACATGATTTCCCTATGGAATCGGTCCATTTCCTGATGAAATTTGTTGATTTTCTCAAAAATCCGCCAAATGCCTCTCGAGACGAGCCAATTGGTTGCCAAAATCCTCACAGAACCAGTGGAAACCTCCTCTTCCACCATGATCCTGTAGAGTTCAGATTGAAAGCACAATATTTCCAGTCTCAATCTGTAGATTTCTGGCTGAAACTTGATTTTCTCCAGAAACCAGCAGAATTGCACTCCAGAGGGGCTGATTTCTTGCCAGAATTGACAGATATCCAGCAGAAACCTACTTTTCCACCACAATCCAGTCGAGTTCCAAATGAAAACACACGATTTCCCTATGGAATCTGTCCATTTCCTGATGAAATTTGTTGATTTTCTCAAGACACCCGCCAAATCCCACTCGAGACGAGCCAATTTGTTGACAAAATCCTCACATAACTAGTGGAAACCTCCTTTTCCACCATGATCTTCTAGAGTTCAGATTGAAAGCACAAGATTTCCAGTCACAATCTCTAGATTTCCGGCTGAAACTTGATTTTCTCCAGAAACCAGCAGAAGTCCACTCCAGACGAGCTGATTTCTTGCCAAATTGACAGATATCCAGCAGAAACCTACTTTTCCACCACAATCCAGTAGAGTACCAAATGAAAGCAAAGATTTCCCCATTGGGAATCTGTCGATTTCAAGATGGAATTTGTTGATTTTCATCAGAAACCTGCTGAATTCCACTTCAGATGAGCTGATTTTTTGCCAAAATCGCCACATAAGCAGCGGAAACCTACTTTTCCACCACAATCCAGTAGAGTTCCAAATGAAAACACATGATTTCCCGATGGACTATATCGATTTCCAGATTAAAAATGTTCATTTTCACCAGAAACAGACCAAATTCTACTTCAGACGAGCCGATTTGTGGCCAAAATCATCACATTACAAGCGAAAACCTACTTTTACACCACGATCCAGTAGAGTTCAGATTGAAAGCACCAGATTTCCAGTCTCAATCTCTAGATTTTTTCTCCAGAAACCAGCAGAGTTCCACTCCAGAAATTTTTTGCCAAAATTGATTTTCCACCAGAAACCAGCAGAGTTCCACTCCAGAAACGAGCTGATTTTTTGCCAAAATTGACAGATATCCAGCAGAAACCTACTTTTCCACCACAATCCAGCAGAGTTCAGATTGAATGCACAAAATCATCACATAAGATTTCCCTGATGGAATCTTTCCCTATGGAATCGATTTCCAGATTAAATTGGTTGATTTTCTCCAGAAACCCGTGAAAACCTACTTTTCCACCACGAATTCCACTTCAGACTCTAGAGCAAATTTTTTCTCAGTTGCCAAAATTCTCACATTACAAGCGAAATCCTTCTTTTCCAACATGATCCAGTAGATTTCAGATTGAAAGCACAAGATTTCCAGTCTCAATCTCTAGATTTCTTGGCTGAAAACCCACTTGATTTTCTCCAGAAACCAAGAAATCAGATTTCCACATAACCAGCACCACAGGAGCTGATTTCTTGCCAAAATTGACAGATATCCAGCAGTAACCTACTTTTCCACCACAATCCAGTAGAGTTCCAAATGAATACACATTATTTCCCGATGCACTGTCTCAATTTCCAGATTCAATTTGTTGATTTTCACCAGAAACGCACCGAATTCCACTTCGGAGGAGCCGATTTGTGGCCAAAATCATCACATAAGCAGCGGAAACCTACTTTTCCACCACAATCCAGTGACAGTTCCAAAGAAAACCACAAGATTTCCCCATGGAATCTGTCGATTTCCAGATAAAACTTGATTTTCTCAAAAAACCCGCCAAATTGCACTTCAGATGAGCCGATTTGTTGCCAAAATTCACATAACCAGCGTGAAAACCTACTTTTCCACCACAATCCAGTAGAGTTCAGATTGAAAGCACACGATTTCCCCCTATGGAATCTGTCCATTTCCTGATTAAATTTGTTGATTTTCATCAGAAACCCGCCGAATTCCACTTCAGATGAGCTGATTTGTTGCCAAAATCGTCACATAACCAGAGGAAACCTACTTTTCCACCACGATGCACTAGAGTTCAGATTGAAAGCACAAGATTTCCATTCTTAATCTCCTGATCTCCAGCTGAAGATTCATTTTCTCAGGAAACCAGCAGAGTTCCAGTTCAGAGAAGCCGAATAGAGTCTAAAATCGTGACATAAGAAACGGAAACCTACTTTTCCACCACGATCCAGTAGAGTTCAGATTAAAAGCTCAAGATTTCCTCTCTCAATCTCTAGGTTTCTGGCTGAAAACTTGATTTTCTCCAGAAACCGGTAGAGTTCCACTTCAGACGAGCAGATTTCTTGCCAAAATAGACAGACAACCAGCGGAAACCTATTTTTCCACCACAATCCATTAGAGTTTAGATTGAAAGCACACGATTTCCCTATGGAATCTGTCCATTTCCTGATGAAATTTGTTGATTTTCTCCAGAAACGCGCCAAGTCCCACATCAGATGAGCCGATTTGTTGCCAAAATCGTCACATAGCCAGCGGAAACCTACTTTTCCACCACAATCCAGTAGAGTTCCAAATGAAAACTCATGATTTCCCGATGGACTATCTTGATTTCCAGATTAAATTTTTTGGTTTTCACCAGAAACGCACTGAATTCCACTTCAGACGAGCCGATTTGTTATTAAAATCATTACATAACCAGTGTAAACCTGCTTTTCCACCACGATCCAGTAGTGTTCAGATTGAAAGGACGTGATTTCCCTATGGAATCTGTCCATTTCCTGATGAAATTTGTTGATTTTCATCAGAAACCCGCCAAATTCCACTTCAGACGAGCCGATTTGTTGCCAAAATCGTCACATAACCAGTGGAAACCTACTTTTCCACCATGATCCGTTAGAGTTCAGATTGAAAGCACATGATTTCCAGTCTTAATCTCCTGATCTCCGGCTGAAGCTTTATTTTCTCAAGAAACCCTCCGAATTCCACTTCAGATGAGCCGATTTGTTGCCGAAATCCCCACATAAGCAGCAGAAACCTACTTTTCCACCACGATTCACTAGAGTTCCAAATCAAAACACAAGATTTTCCCATGGGATTCTGTCAATTTCAAGATGGAATTTGTTGATTTTCACAAGACTCCCACCGAATTCCACTTCAGACGAGCCAATTTGTTGCCAAAATTCTCACATTACAAGCGAAAACCTCCTTTTACACCACGATCCAGTAGAGTTCAGATTGAAAGCACCAGATTTCCAGTCTCAATCTCTAGATTTCCGGCTGAAACTTGATTTTCTCCAGAGACCAGCAGAGTTCCACTTCAGACGAGCCGATTTGTTGCCAAAATCGTCACATAACCAGCAGAAACCTACTTTTCCACCACAATCCAGTAGAGTTCAGACTGAAAGTACGTGATTTCCCTGTGGAATCTGTCCAATTCCTGATGAAATTTGTTGATTTTCACCAGAAACCTGCTGAATTCCACTTCAGACAAGCCGATTTGTTGCCAAAATCCTCACATAACCAGCGGAAACCTCCTTTTCCACCACGATCCACTGGAGTTCAGATTGAAAGCTGGCTGTGGCACCATTCACCACCACTCTCTGGGCTCAACCTCCAGCCAGTTCCTAACCCAGCTCAGAGTGCTGCTGTCCAAGACAGGGGCTGACAGCTTGGCCAGCAGTTTGTTGTGGGGGTGTGGTGGTGATAGAAAGTTCTCCCCCCACACAAAAGAAACCACAGCTAACTCAGCTGGAGCAGCAGAAATGAATATGAGCTCTATTTACAAGCAGGATGAAATGCAGATGGATATGTACACAATATACAGTATTTACAATATATACAGAAATATACAGCAAAGAACATAATACAGCACAAAACTCCCTCCTCCAGCCAGGAGGGTGTTCCGCCCTGTACCTCCTCTCTCCCCCTACCTCCCTTTTTTCCCAAAAAGGGTTAGAGAGAGAGAAAAGGTGATTATTAAGGAGGAAATTCTGTTAGCTCAAAGCGTGTGCAAGGATTATTCTTATCTGTTAGTTCAAGGTTAACTCCGTCCAGCAGCTGTTGCCCAGAGGGAGACTGAAAACAGACAGGCAGACAGGAACAGACAGAACAGAACTGAAATTCAAACAGAACTAAACTTAAAGTTGCATTCTACCAATCTACCAATGAAATTCGTTTAGTCTTTATCTTTGTTTTCAAAACATTCAGCCAGAGTGTTCCAGCAACTGTCCCTTTCTTAAAGGCACAGCCTAAAACGGTTACAGGGGGATGGTGTCAAAGGCCTTGCTGAAGTCCAGGCAGACTACATCCACAGCCTGTCCCACATCCACCAGGCAGTCTCCTGGGCATGGAAGGAGGTCAGGTTGGTGAGGCAGGACCTGCCCTTCCTGAATCCCTGCTGGCTGGGCCTGAGCCCTTGGCCATGCTGTAAGTGCTGTGTGGTTGCACTCCAGATGACCTGTTCCATACTCTTGCCTGGCACTGAGGTCAGGCTGACAGGCCTGGAATTCCCTGGCTCCTCCAACCTGCCCTGCTTGTGGATGGGCATCACCTTGGCAGCTTCCAGTCATCTGGGACCTCTCCAGTGAGCCAGGATTGGTGAAAAGTGATGGAGAGCAGCTTGGCAGCTCATCTGCCAGCTCTCTCAGCACCCTAGAGAAGGAGACTCCACAACCCCCCTGGGCAGCCTGTTCCAGGGCTCTAGAACCCTCAAAGGGAAAACATTTTTCTTCATGTTTCCATGGAACTTCCTCTGCCACAGCTTCCACCGCTGCCTCTTGTGCTGGCATTGGGCAGCACCCAGCAGAGCCTGGCTCCATCCTCTGGAGCTCCCTTGGGCTCTCCTTATAGGGAAGACGTTCCACTGCTTTCATCTGTGCCTCTGTGCTGAACTCTTTCAAGCAGTTCCCTGAGGTCCTTCCTGAACTGAGGGGCCCAGAACTGGACACAATATTCCAGACGCAGCCTCACCAGGGCAGAGTAGAGGGGAGGAGAACCTCTCTAGACCTACTCACCACAGCCCTTATACTCCACCCCAGAAGGGCACTGGCCTCATTGGCCACCAGAGCACATTGCTGGTTCATGGTCAGCCTCCCATCCACTAGGACCTCTAGGTCTTTTTCCCTTCACTGCTCTCCAATGGGTCAGTCCCCAGCCTATACTGATCCATGGGGTTGCTCTTTCCCAGGTGCAAGGTGATGTTACTGTAGGGGTCTGTTGTAGGACCACCTTCTCCGTGCCCAGGAGCAAAGTATACCCACAAGGAGGAAAGCAGGAAAGAATGGCAGGAGACCTGCCTGGATGAGCAAGGAACTCCTGAACATGCTGGCACATGAAAAGAACTCTTTCACTCTACAAGGAGTGAAAGAAAGGAGAGCTGGAATGGGAGCATGTAAGGAAGCTTCCTGAGCAGCAAGGGACCTGGTTAGGAAAGCTAACCTTTGCTGTTTTCCTTGTGGGTGCCCCAAACATATTTTTCCCAGAGTTCAAAACCTCCCTGATTGCCTTGAGGTTGCAGCCCCTTTGCTTTAACTCTTGTATGAGTTACTGAGTTAGAACAACAGAAAAAGAACATCTCTGTCTGGAGAGAGGACAAACTGGCAATGCAAAGCTTTCTGTGGCTTTTCGGGCAGAGGCCCAGCGCCTGTAGCTGTGGCTTCCACCTGAGGCAGTTTTCAAGCACAGTCAAAATTCTCCTTTCCCCCTGAGCAGAAAGTATTAGAAACAAACAAAGCAAGCTTAGAAAGCTTGGAGGTGAATTGGTTATTTTTAAGCATCTCCAGTGCTGACACCTGCAGTGATTTTAATTGCATGTTCTGCCATGCTGGGTATTTCTTTCAGTCCTGAGATCAGATCCTGGTTTGTCTTTGAGAAGTGGGGATGCAGAAAGTCATGTGTGAATGCTCTGACAGCAGCACAGTCACCAAGGGTGGGCTGAAGAGGAATTTCTTCCCATATCATGAAATCACAGAATGGTTTGGATTGAAAGGGACCTCAAAGATCATCTAGTTCCAGCTCACCTTCCACTAGCCCTCATCCAACCTGGCCTTGAACCCCTCCAGGGAGGGGGCATCTACATGATCTCCCAGCTCCACCTCATAGCTTATAAATGAGGTTTGCATGGGTGTCTTAACCCCTACAATGGGATGGATTACCTCTTTCAGGCAGAACCATAGTCCAGACAGTCCAGCTCAGACTTCTCCCAAGGGCAGGAATCACCAACCAAAGGGTCTGTCCATGGATGTGGTGGTTCAGGCTGAGTGCCGGCCCCTGATGCCACCACACAAGCCACACCTGGGATGTCGCAAAAGGGGTCCAGCCCAGTGGGTGGGCACAGGAAGCCAGGTATTTCATCCCATAATGCCCTGCTCCCCTATAAAACATCAGTGGGGGGTCCTCACTCTCTCTTTCTTCCCTCGCTGCTGCCTAGATAATGGGGTGAGCCACCTCCCTTGGGACTAGCTAGGCCCAAGGCTGGGTTGGGGGCAGAAAGAGCCCTGGGGGTTTTGGTTGTACCCCCAGGTGGAGGTGGGACGTTCTTGGGTATGTTTTGGGATAGCTCTCTCTTTTGTCACAGTGCTTGTGGTTCTCTGTAAAACTTTCATTGTTTTTTCATTTAAACTTTCCACCATTTTTGCAATCTGTCTGTCTGAGTCTGTCCTTTTTCCCTGGTGGGAGGATTAGTCTCTCAACCTACCACAATGGGACAACGGGCTGCAAATAGGAAGAGATAGTGAGGCCAAGCAAACCCTCCTTTACTGAGGACAATGACAAGAACCAACCCTTGAAGGAAGGAAGTCTAGCATGCTGTTCCTAGCTCTGCTGGGTGGCCTAGTGAAGCAGAACTGCTGTCCAAAACCTGCTATGCAGGGAGGAGCCATCGGGGAGGGGTGGTGGTGGTGGTGAGGGGAGGATCTTGCAGCAAAGGCTCATCTCAAAATGCAAGGTCCTGAACTTGGGGTGGGACAATTCTCATTATCAATCCAGGCTGGCTGATGATGAGACTGAGAGCACCCATGCAAGGACGGCCTTGGGGGTGCTGGTGGGGGAGAAGCTGGACAGGAGCCAGCACTGGGCACTGGCAGCACAGAAGGCCAAGGGCAGCCTGGGCTGCATCCAAAGCAGGGTGGCCAGAGCTGGAGAGAGAGGATCCTGCCCCTCTGCTCTGCTCTGGGGAGACCTTACCTACAGGGCTGTGTCCTACTTTGGAGCCCCCAACACAAGAATGACCTAGAGCTGCTGGAGAGGGTTCAGAGGAAACCACAAAAATGATCAGAGGGCTGCAGAACCTCCCCTGTGGGGACAGGCTGGGAGAGTCGGGGCTGTTCAGCCTGGAGAAGAGAAGGCTCCAGGGAGACCTTAGAGCAGCCTTCCAGTACCTGAAGGGAACTTGCAGGAAGGCTGGAGAGGGACTGTTCAGAAGGGCTGTGGGGATAGATGAGGGATTGAAACCGGAGCAGGGCAGAGTTAGGCTGGACATCAGGAGGAAGTTCTGCACAGTGAGGCTGCGGAGACACTGGCACAGGCTGCCCAAGCAGGTGGTGGAGGCCTCACCCCTGGAGACACTGAAGGTCAAAATTCATGAGGCCCTGAGCAACCTGATCTAGTTGTAGATGTCTCTGTTGACTGTAGGAGGGTTGGATAAAATGACCTTTGAGGGTCCCTTCCACTCTGCTGCATTCTGGGATTCTCTGATCTCTCCACAGGAGCTGAGCTCTTGCCTTCCCAACCAAGAACCTAAGGAGAGCTTCTTCAGTTAACCAAAATCAAACCAATTTTGAACTAGTTCCCATCTGTGGGCAGTTAATGAATCACGATTCATTCAGCCCAACTGGATTTGATGCCCCCACATGGTGAAGAGGAGCCCACGTTAGCCTCGCAGTGATGAGTCCTGGGCAGACCGCAACAAAATTCATTTTCCTTGAACCAAGCTCTGCCTGCAGTAAGAAAAGTGAGGGGCCATAGATGTTGCTCTTGCTGGAGCTGGAGTCAGCATTAGGCTCTTCTCTTTGTGACACCACTGATACCACACAGCAAAGTCTGAAGCAGGTTAGAGGAGCCTGGCAGAGTTTGTGACAAGACAGATGGACTGCTGGGAGAGCACAGCAGGGTCACTGGATAATGACCAATTTTACGGATGTTGCTGGCTCTTGAAGAAAACAGTTTTCCCTCCTCTCCCTGCTTGGAGGATTAATGAGTCAGGTCACATTTTAACTCCAGCCTCCTCCATCTTTATCTCTATGGAGTTATCTTTCCCAGTGCAATGAGAAGTGTGAGGAAAGCGTTGTCCAAACTTGGGCAATGACCACAGTTCCAGCCCCACCAGCAGCTTCACAGCAATTTCTCTGCATCAGTGTTCATCACAGAAGAGGTAAAACAGAGTATGGAGCAAGGCACTGAGCTGAGTTTGGAAATGCGTGCGGTGCAAACTTCATCCATGAGATCTCCCTGAAGGTCTGGGGACAGCAGAAGGGAACCAGGATCTATTTTATTCTGTAGACAAAGGTAAGGGAGAAAGTTCAGAGCTGGTGGTGAAGCAGAGAGTTTTAAAGTGAAGTCCTGCAAAAGTGTGGGGATGGCCTCTTCTGAGGTGGGCTGGAAAAGAACTCCTCCTGCTCAGAGCTGTCCCTGCCCAGCTCAGGCTCTGCTCACTGAGGCACTTTCTGCACTTCAGGGCAGCTTGGCACAGCCAGGGGCTGCTGCTAGCAGGGAGCAGCTGATGGGGACAGCTCCTGCCAAGGGCTCTGCCTTGGACTTGCTCCTGACCACAGCAAGGGCACTGCCACAGCTTGTGCCACACCCTGGGGGCAGGAAGGCAGAGGTGGCTCCTGCTCTATGTTCTGTGTCCTGGACTGATGTCAAAAACATGTGGTGGTTTTAGGCTATGCCTTTAAAATTTAGTTATAGATTTTGAGCAGAAAAGTAGAAAAATATGAACAAGTCACTCTTGGGTGTAAAAAGGAAAACAAAAGATTATTCTAAAGAAAATCATTGAATAAATATCTAGAATAAGATGAGCTGTACCAAAACAATTCTCTCTTCTTTCCTGATCTCTGCTGTTTTTGCTTTGCTTGGGAGGGATTAACCTGCTTGTCAGCTGGCCTTGGCTGAGCTGTTTAGTTAAGTCTAACCCACTGCTTTCTCTCTGCTTCTCTCTTTTGGGACAGGGGAGTGTTGGTGGGGGCAGTGGAACAGCTTCCCTGGTCTCTGGCCAGGGGGTTTTTGTGTTGTTTGTTAATTGTAAATATCTGTATAATGTTGTAACTCCTGGGTATTTTGTACACATTCAGTGCATTCCATTGCAGAGTGTAGTTCTTGCTTGTAAATACAGCTTCATTTGCTTCTGACTGAGTTGGTCTGGCAAAGTTAGTGCTGGCAGGAAACTTCAACCCACCACAATTACCCACCATAAACTCTCTTGTTTTTCATACCTGGATTGACACTGAGAAAGTGGAGTTTCAGGGTGGCAGGGTGGATGCACTCCTAATGTCTATAACTCAGTGGTTTCTAGGGTAGATATCTGCCCCCCAGACTGATCTGTGCTCCCTGCACCACTATCTGGACACTGTGGGGTAGAAAAAAAAACCTGGGGGCTTTGTAATTTATGACCTAAACTTGAGCAGAGGGAGGGTAAGAGAAAAGGACATCTTGTTCTGACAAGACAGGTGATCACTGGTCTGGGACTTATATCTCAGTGGGGAAAACAAAGCATCAGTTCTCCTTCTGGGAGCACAAAAGCTTCAGGCTTTCAAGGAAACCTTCAAAGAAGGGGTATCAGTGGTGTTATCTTTTAGACAAGACAAAGCATTAATGAAATGAGACACCTCAGGTTGGCCTGAGGCCGGGAACTGCTTTACTGGACCAACATCAACCCAAGTATAATCACAAAACAAAAGCACGAGTTTTGTGAGGAGCAGATGAGAGCTGGAGTTGTTCAGCCTGGAGAAAAGGAGGCTGAGGGGAGACCTTCTGACTCTCTACAGCTCCCTGAAAGAAGGTTGGAGCCAGGTGAGGGTTGGTCAAGTGATAGAACAAGAGGAAATGACCTCAAGTTGTGCCAGGGAAGGTTGGACATTAGGTATAATTTATTCTCTAAAAGAGTTGTTAAGGCCTGGAACAGGCTGCTGAGGGCTGTGGTGGAGTCTCCATCCCTGGAAGGGTTAGAAAGCCCCTCCAGTTAGATGTGGTACTGAAGGACACGGTTCAGTGGTGACCTGGCAGTGATGGCTTAGTTGTTGGACTGGATGATCTGGAAGGTCTCTTCCAACCAAAAGGATTGTGTGATTCTATGAGCATGTGTTTGTAACACTGGATGTCCATAGCTCCATCTCTGAAGTATCCTTCTGCTATAGCCATTTCTGATAACTGCTTTTTGGTTTTCAGCAACTCACCACCAGCTATCACAATGTCAGGCTGGCTCATCTGAAAGGCTTCCTTTGGAGGTAGTGAAGAAGCACATTGCGGAAGGCTGGGTGCAGAGAGAGCAGAGCAGTGCTGGGCAGTCTGGTCACACTCCCCTGTGAGTTCAGCAGGATGTTTGAGAAGTAACCCTGAGCTTCACAGTGGTGGGAGGCAAGGGGTTGATGGTTTTAATAGAGTGTACAGGACCTGTTTGATATTAATTGGAAAAGCTGTCCTGGGCATTTAATTGTATGCAAACCCACCAAACAGCAGCCATTAATCTTCTCCCAGCTCACAACATACAATTTTCCACTAATATGGTAGATGTAATAGGACTCCCTATGACTTTTATGTGTTCTGGAGCAGTCCAGAACATTACAACATCTTCTGCCTGCAATGGAAGAGGGAATCCCATCAAGAGGAGAAATGTCATCTGCTGCAAAAGTGCCCAGCCAAAAGCCCTCATTACTGCAGCCTGTAATTTGTTAGGTTATGGTTAATGCCCAGCCATGACCTTGGGTAGTGGTTAGGGCTCTGAGGGCAGCTTTAATGCTCTCCTAATGGAGCCTTGCCACAGAGGTTAACCAGAGCCTCCTGTGCTATCCCCTTTTGTACAAGCTGTGGCTCTTGCCATCACAGTGGCTAGGCTCTCTGGAGACAGCCAGTGTGGGATCAAAGAATCATTGAAGAGTTTTGGTTGGAAGAGACCTTTCAGATCATCCAGTCTGAGCCTTAATCCAGCACTGCCAGATCACCAATAAACCATGGTCCTCAGTTACATCCACACAGCTTTGAAACCCCTCCAGGGATCGGGACTCCTGGGCAGCTTGGGCCAGGCCTTGACAACCCTTTTGAAGAATAAATTGTTCCTCATGTCTGTTGTGAAGAGGTTAGTAAATTTATTAATATGAAATATGAATGATGAAAATATGATGTTTATTAATTATAACATTATTAATAACAAATGAATCACTAACTTCTATACATGTTCTAGTGCACGTTCGTGAAATACATTCCATAAGTGGCTTAGTGTTATGATTAGAACTCAACTGAACTATCAACAGAATTATTTCCATATTTACACAATGTAGGTTGCAGTTCTGCCGCTTGGCCACTAGATGGCGACTCGGCGGAACGCGGGCGGCTGCTGGCTATACACAGCAATATTGCAATCTGTGCGTCAGTGATTCCTCTGCTACCCGCGGAGACTTTGAACTGAGTGCTAGTGGGTGGAAAGCACGTGGGAGATACTCTGTAGCTGTTGTTTGTAGCAAGGTGGAGTTCAAGCAGACTACTGCCGCTGGACCGGTTCCTAGTCGAGTTGGACGGTGGCACTGGGTGGCTGTCTCCTCTCTCCGCAGCAGTGGAGAGGGAATCCTGGAACCTGGGCTTAGCTCAGAAGCGGGTTCCCTTCAGGACTCGGTCGGTTCCCTCCAGACAATAGGGATAGGTTTTGGTCGGGTTCAGCCTGTGGGGCCAGCCCTGGGAGTCGGCTCGCACGGCAGGGCGGGACGACGGTTGCCGGTAGGCGGCTCAGAGGTTCCCGGTCGGGCAACGACAGCAAACAATAGCTAAGGGGTCGGCCCCGTGGCGACACGTCTCGGGGCTGAGGTAAACAGCCTCGGGGAGAGAATGCGGCTGCGCTGAGCTGCAGCTTCTCGGTTACTGGGCTTTAAGGAACAGCAGGACGCTCGGAGTGGTCCCGGGTTCGGTGCAGTATAGGCACCAACAGTGCTTTAGTCTTCCCTGGGGTTTACAGGGCTCAGAGCGGCACACGTGGCGGCTCCTCTCCCGCTACAGCAGGGCTAGGCATATGTGGACTCAGTCTCTATCAAGTCCCTTCTCCCTGACAACTGGGCAGGTCTTACCCTCGGGGGCTGGTCCAGTCCTCTGGTAGCACGATGGGCTCTCCCGGTGGGTACGACTGGCTGTGGTGACACTGGCTGCTCGGGCTCAGCGAAGGTCCTCCCTCTGGGGTGATCCTCCCGATCAGAATGCTTCTCACGATGCAGAGGCTTCAGAAGGCGTGCATGTATGATAGAAGCTAACAACAACAAGCTCAATGGCAGAGGCTGTGGCTCGAGAGCTGCTCTCTCGAGCCAGTAGAGAGACAAAGTGAAAGAGGGGGCAACTTGTTTACCAACTGGGGTGATACTTATAGAGTCCTCGAGGCTGGGTTTGACAAATGGGCACTCTCATAGACAACTGGCTTCAGCCTATAGAAAGCATGAAGCTGGAATTATGCCATGCTTGGTGTTTGCACGAGCACTGCATGCGCTGGGTGCGTGCTGGCCTGGCTAATGCCTTGGCTTTTGTCTTCCTCCTGAAGGAGGGGAAACCTGTCCACATGCTGGGACCAGATTTAGTATCTGGGCAGAATGTGCCTTCACCACAATGTCCAAACTTAACCTTCCCTGGTGCAACCTGAGGCCATTTACTCTTGTCCAATCACTTGGTTTTTGGGAGAAGAGACCAACCCCTACCTGGCTTCAATCTCCTTTCAGCAAGTTCTAGTGAGCCAAGAGGTCTCCCCTCAGCCTCCTCTTCTCCACAGTAAACATCCCCAGTTCCCTCAGCTGCTCCTCACTAGCCCTGTTCTTCAGACCCTCACCCAGCTGAGCTGAGCATCCCACATCCCCCTGCTAGCTGCAGCAGCCAGTGTTTGCAGTGTGGTGTGACACTGAGAATGTCGTCAGCAGAGCTGTTCTGGCAGCTGTGATGCTCTCTGGCAGTATTTGGATGTCAAACTTGCCATTTAATTTAGGTCTCTTTCTCTCCCCTGCTGCCCGGTGTTCCCAGAAAGGCTGCACCTCCGCAGAGCTGTCCTGTCACTGCATTGCACTAGGGGGAGATCTTTACTTGTGCTCTGGTGATGGGTTCTTGGTTTTCAGTCCGTGCAGTCCCCATGTGTTGAGGAACTCGACTGATGAATTTTCAGATGCTCCTTGGGCTCTGTAATTCTCTGGGATGGGCAGCTCTCTTAGCCCACAACATACAGACTGACAGGGAATGAGGCTTGTTGTGGTGCGGCAGTTAGAGCACTCTGAGCCTGAATTTCATTGCTTATTGAGGAGAGCAGCAACACTTGAAGCAAGGTCTGCCTGACAAAGTGAGAAAAGGTGAACAAGAGCCTAAACAGTGACAGTAGCTCCCTGCTGCCAGCCTGGCCAGTAGAGACAACCTCATCTCAGCAGCCCTGCTAGAACAACCCTCCCATGGAACTACTCTACACACTCCCTGACACAAATAGGACTAAATCTCCCAGGGACAGCACAAGGGGCAAGGGGCACAAACAGGAACCCAGGAGGTTCCACCTGAACAGGAGTGAGAAACTTGTTTGTTGTGAGGGTGCTGGAGGCCTGGAGCAGGCTGCCCAGAGAGGTTGTGGAGTCTTCTTGTCTGGAGAGCTTCCAATCCCCCCATGGCATTGTGCTCCTGGGCAAGCTGCTGTGGGTGCCCTGCTGGAGCAGGGGCTTGGACTGGGTGATCTGCAGAGGTCCCTTCCAACCTCACCATGCTGGGATGCTGTGCAAAAGAGGGTGGGGCAAACACACAGGGCAGGTATCTAGACTTTGGTTTAGGATTTCTATGGAGATCTGGGTGACAAATGAAGGCCCATGGAAGAGGAATGTTCTGGTTTTTGACAAGAGAGGATTGAAAAGCTTCTCAGCTTCTCAGTCTTCTCTTGAACACTGAGACAATCTGCTGGAAATTGGTGTTCCACCCAAAATATTTTAGTAATGTTTAAGTTCAGGGGCAAAACTGTTCACTGATTGCTGAAAGCTCTCCAAGCTGTTCTACCAAAGAAAGACTGAGAAGTGTCTTGTAGAGACCTATTTTTCCAGTAAGTGTTAGTAAAATGCCTTTGAGTGGGTCATTACAACCTGCTCTCACTTAGCAACTTGGAATCATAGAATCCTAGACTGGATTGGGTGGGAAGGGACCTTCAAAGCTCATCCAGTCCAACCCCCTGCAGTCATCAGGGACATTTGTGACTAGAGGAGGTTGCTCACAGCCCCAGACAAACTGCCCTGCAGTGATTCCAAGGATGGGGCATCTCCCAACACTTTGGGCAGCCTGGGCCATTGTGAGTTTCATCTCCTCATACCTACCTGAGGTCTCTTCACAATGGATGGCTTAATTTTCACGTGGGTAGGCTACAATATTAGTAGGCGAGAGGGGAAAACAAGAACAGAGCTGTGAGCTGGCTGGGGGCAGGTTGATCCTAGGATTGTAGTGGAATGAGGTGATAACTCTTCAACTGGCCTGGCAGCTAGAAGAGAGGGTTTGGGATGCAGCAGTGGTAGGACAGGTGCAGAGGAAAAGAAGCAGAAAGAAGAAAGGCAGTGGAGAGAAAATGAGATTAGGGACAGGGAGCTGGCTGTGGTCTGTGCTAAAGTTGCCTCATGGGTCTCAGACTGGCAAGCCTTGCTCTGAATGCTCAGCATGAGCAGGAGTGCACTCTGCAAAGGACACAACCCTTGCTTGGGAAGATTTTCTTCTTTGCAGGGAATCACTGAGAGAGGAAAAAAGTTTTGCTTTCTTCTTTTCATCCTCTTCCTTCTTTGACTTTGCATTTGTCTTCCTTCCCCCTCCCCTCCCTCCCTCCCTCCCTCCCCCCCTCCCTCCCCCTCCCTCCCTCCCTCCCTCCTTCCTTCCTTCCTTCCTTCCTTCCTTCCTTCCTTCCTTCCTTCCTTCCTTCCTTCCTTCCTTCCTTCCTTCCTTCCTTCCTTCCTTCCTTCCTTCCTTCCTTCCTTCCTTCCTTCCTTCCTTCCTGCCTTCCTTCCTGCCTTCCTTCCTGCCTTCCTGCCTTTCTTTCTCTCTTTCTCTGTCTTTCTTTCTCTGTCTTTCTTTCCTCTCATAGAATAAACCAGGTTGGAAGAGACCTTCGAGATCATCACGTCGAACCTATCACCCACCACCACCTAATCAACTAAACCATGGCACCAAGCACCCCATCAAGTCTCCTCCTGAACACTTCCAATGATGGTGACTCCATCACCTCCCTGGGCAGCCCATTCCAATGGGCAATCACTCTCTCTGTGTACAACTTCTTCCTCTGTGTACAAGTTCACCCCAGAGCAGAGCAGAGTGGCAGGATCCCGTCTCTCCTTCTCTGGCCACACTGCCCTTGGCCTTCTCTGTTGTCAGTGACCATTGCTGGCTCCTGTCCAGCTTCTCACCCACCAGCACCACCAAGGCCTTCTGTGCAGGGCTGCCTTTGACCAGGACCTATGAAGATGTATCCTAACAGATGTGATTCTGGACTGAAGCTCCACAGAAGAACAAATCTAGCTTGTGTTGTAAGATCCAGCTAGTTTCCACCAACAGAGAGTAATTAAATCATTGTGGCTTGAACAGAAGGATGAAGAAAAAGAAAGTGAAGTTGCAGATTTGCTCTCAGTTTGGTTTCAGAATGGAGCTGGACTTTACTGAAGAGACAAATTCAAGGCTGGAAAACACAAAAGTGAAAAGAGTTTCTTTCGAAAGACTTCATGTGGAGGAGCTTCTGTGCTCCTCAGAGCACTTCTTTCTTCTGGAGAAAAACAAGAGACAACTAGAAGGAAGGCATCACCTTCAGCACACTTGAAAGTGCTGGCTCAGTTCCCCAGTGGAAGTGGTGCAGTCCTCACCTTCTGCTTCCTCAGGCCCTTATGTACTTCTTGGTTATAGCACTTTAGTCAAAGTGCAGTTGGTAAATCTCACCCTGAAGAACTGGGAGAAATTCTGCTGCCTGGGGCACATGGAATGCTAGAGAAGACTAAAGTTCTTTGCTGATCTTTGGATGCCTTCTTTGCTACTGCAACAGTCAGGGTACAATCACACAGCTGTCATGGTCCTGGGGCTCAAAACAGGTGCAGAGCCATGAAACAGTGCAGAAGAGAAAGACATTGAGGGCTTGGAGTAGGTCCAGAGCAGAGCAATTAGGCTGGAGAGGAATCTGGAGAACAGGTTTGGTGAGGAGCAGCTGAGGGACCTGGGGGTGTTTAGTGTGAAGAAAGAGGAGGCTGAGAGGAGACTTCATTGCTCTCCACAGCTCCCTGAAAGGAGGCTACAGTAAGGTAGGGGTTGGGCTCTTCTCCCTAGTCTCAGGTGTAGAAAGAGAGGAAATATCCTGAAATTGTGCCAGGGAAGGCTGAGGTTGGAAAGGAAGAAAAATTTCATTGCTGCAAGCTTGGATCATGGGATGGAGCACACTGCCAACAAGTATGTGGATGAAAACAGGCTTGAGGGGAGAGTGCCATACCCTGGTAGGGGCAGGGCTGCTCTCAGGTGAACCTCATTGCTATAAACGGGCTGCCCAAGAAAATGTCTAAGTTTCTTGTGAGAGAAACTTGTGTTAAAAAGCAGAGGCAAGCAATCAGGGGAAAGAGAAAAAGAGTGATGCGCCGGGCTGCAGAGACGCAGCCCCTGGCCTCCAGTCTCTGCCAAAAAGCATCTCACAAATACTATCTTTTCTTTCTATAGCTACACCATCTCCATATGCATTGCTTATGCTTAATGGAAGGCAGGGATATGATAATGAGTTCTAGCAACTTCTTGGGCTTCTTGAGCATGCGTCGTCTTTGTGGCAGGGGTCACAGATGAGGCAGGGGAGGTCTTTCTCCTGTATCCTTTGAATAACTCATCTTCTCACACAGGCCCAGCTGCAGCACAGGCCTTGTCTAAGGTAAACATTCCATGGCTCTGGGAAGATTTGTATAAGGCTCCTTGTTAAAGTCAAAACAGTCTGAACATTTACCTTTGGTTCTCAAAACAAACCAATTGCCACTACCCCCCCCCGAATTCTGTAACACAAATCACAAACCACTACTGCATTTGTAACACTCATGACCTTCAATAGATGCAATAACTCCATGTAGCAGGACAGCCAGCCGGCTGGCTGGAAAGTCATTCAGCAGAAAAGGATTTGGAGCTCCTGGTTGACACCATACTGACCACAAGGGGGATGCTATAGTGGAGATGATGGTCAAAACATTGGGCTGTAGCAGCAAGTGTGTAGCAAGCAGGGCAAGGGGAGTGATTATTCCTCTCCATTTATGATGTATGAGACCACATCTGGAAATGGTCTGGCTTTGAATTCTCTATATTGACATACTGATGTGAGTTTTGTGGACACACCCAAGATGGTTAGAGGATTGGAGCATATGATTCATGGAGACAGGCTGCAAGAATGGAGCTGAAGGGGGAGAAATCTGTTATTGGTGTCTTTAGCACCCTCGGGAAGGTGTTTCCACTGGAATATTCCCTGGAACTTCCCCTCCCTAGATCTCATGCAACCTGGTCTAGTGGGAAGTCTCCCTGCCCATGGTGATGGGAGTTGGAATTAGAGGATCTTTAAGGTCCCTTCCAACCCAAACTCTTCTGGGGTTCTATGTAAGGAAGACAGCCCCTGACTCTTCTTGGAGATTTGTGGAATTTGACTAAAAGGCAAAAGAAAATAGTTGCAATGCAGGAACTTTGATTGAAAATTAGGAACAATACTTACAATTTGAAGGTTCCAAGACAACGGAGCAGGAGCTCAGTATGGCTGGGGGACCTTAATTCCTGAAGATATTCAAAGCTCGGATGTACAAGGACATGAACAATCAGTTCTGATTGAAAAATCTGCTCCATCTACGTAATCTCATGGTTTGATCCTTCTCATCTTTGCAAGGCACCTAGCAGAAAGTAAACAGGAGAAGGGTAAAGAGAAGGGATTTATGTTTGGATACAAGAGGAAGCTGTTTATCAGTCAGGCTGGGGCTATCCTCTCCTTCAGCAGCTCCACAAAGATGCATCCAAAGTAGATCTGTTCAGTGAATTTTGCAGAGAAGCAGATGGACTTGACAGGCCAAGGTGAGTCCCTGAGTGACTTATGGTCATGGATTGGCAGATGCAAAGTGGGGTGAGCAATGTGTCCTCAAGGCTCTGTATTTCAGCTGCAAGTGTTTGTGGCTGGAAAGCAGGTGTTAATCATACAGAAGAGTTGGGCTCAGTAAGAAACTCTGCTTTGTTGGAAAGATAACACCCTGGTGAAAAAGCTCACTGTTCTCTGAACTCAGGTTCCCAGAATCCCAACATACTGGTGTTGGAAGGGACCTCTGGAGATCATCCAGTCCAACTTCCCTGCTCCAGCAGGGCACCCACAGCAGCTTGCCCAGGAGCACAATGTCCAGCTGGGGTTGGAATCTCTCCAGGAAAGGAGACTCCACAACCTCTCTGGGCAGCCTGCTCCAGGACTCCAGCACCCTTACAACAAAAACGTTTCTCCTTCTGAACATGCAGCAAGCCTCAGTGTCAAAACCAAAAAAAAGGAACATTTTCTTTGTTCTCAGATGGCCTCAAATTTGGCTGCAGGGAGGTGGAAGAGATTTTTGTGGCACTCCCCACGGTAGGATAAGATGGCTGCTGGAAGGGTGTAAATCCCCCTGTGTCCTGCTAACCAGTATCCCAAAGGGACTTCTCTCAAGGAACTGAACTGGTAGGTTGGTGGAGTCCCCATCCCTGAAGGGGTTTCAAAGCTGTGTAGCTGTGGTGCTGAGGCAATTATTTGATGGTTTTCCCAGCTCATGAACAGCTCAGGTTACTGAAGTAAAGACCTGAGATCACAGGAGCCAGAACTTCACAGAACTGGGGATTTGCCCCTCCCATGGTGGGTGGATTTCACCCATCTGAGCTGACTGGCCTGAGGTCTCAGCCCATTTTCTGCCTGTGAGGTGGCTCCTTCAACAATTATTCTGCCAGGTTCCCAGTGCCACCATGGTCTCATTGCTTATCTGTCTCTAGTTGTGGTCAACTGGTGCTAGAGTTGGAGCATGCAGGCAATGGGATGTTCCCACCTCCAGGACATCAGTGAGTATCTCTTCACAGCCAGACTAGTTCCTTTAGAGTGAGCATGGGGACTCTTGCACAGACCTGCACTCTACAGTAATGTCCTTAACCTTCTGCATCTTGGAGATGTGGAACAAGCTCCTCTCACCAATCTGACACCATCTGAGTGCAAGGATCCTGTGTGAGAAGTTGAAGAGACTTGGGATGAAGGTAAATTATTCTCTTCCCTCTGTCACTTCTCACTCTTGGGACCCATATTTCAATAATTCCTCTGTCCTTGCAGCTGAGGAGAGTCACCTCATTACTGCAGCACTGACACAGCAGCAGAATGGAAGCTGAGATATGCTTTTCCTTCCTTTGTGTGTCACAGGGAGGGGACACAGCTGCTCCCCATACTCATTTTATCTCCTATCTGAATGACAAGTGTTGGCTTCCCCCATGGACAAAGATTCTGGGGGAGTGTGGTTGTAATTCAGAAGGTGGAAATTCAGGCCTGGAGTGCAGCACTGGTTGTCCAAACTCACTACCAACAGCATCTGCTTTGGCTGGAACCCATTGCTGTGAGGTTGAGTAAGAGGCAAAGCTCACCACAACCTTGCAGAAACCATGCAAGCACCAGGCAAGGAGGTGCCAAAAGCTGGGCCCACTTCTCTAAATTACCCACCCCTGCAACCTGATGTTTTAAGATGCTGACATTCCTGCCAGGATTAATTTTCTACTTGACAGAGAAAGCCAATGACAAAAGCTTTTGCCAGGGAAAGTGGAGAGCAATTTCTAGGCTGTTGGATTTGCTGCTCAAGTCAGCACCATTGTCACAGGTGGTGGAGAAAGCAATCAGACTGCAAACACACCCAGACAGCCCAGAGAATGCTGAGATCCTGGCTACCAGAGCAGCAAGGGGTAGAACTGGCTTGCATGGGTGTGATGACTACACCTTGTTTCTTAACCCTGCCACACACCAGAACTCAGTCCAGGCTGGAGCAAGCTCCTTCATGTGAAGGCAGCTCCCATGGCCTGGAGGAATTAGTGGTTATGCACATGACTGGGTCTGGATGGACCTTTCCTTCCATGCACAATTGTGCTGCTGCTGCTGTGAAAGGCAGCTCAGTGTAGCTGGTGGTCTCTGCATGCAGATGGCTCCACTGAGGTTCTTCCCATCTGGAGAGGAGCAAGCAAGGGCTTGATATTGTGCAGGAATGGAGAGGTTAGACTCCAGTCTGCAGTACCAGGATGCAATCTGTAAGCAGGGGTCTTCACAAAGCCCCCACGTGGTTCTTGCAGTCTATTATAGACACCCTCACGCAAGCTCTGTGCCCTAATCCTTAGGATAGATGGCAGTGGATCCTGCCGCGGGTGACCACTTGGTTCTCATCAGGGAGGCCTGAAGGGAATAGCTCAGTTCGAAAGGGAGGAGAAAATTTTCTTCTTGATGATTGAAGACCAAGCTGGGACCACATTTCATCCTCACTGGAAGCCAGCTCCCAGAGATTTTCAGGGCATGAAGCACTACCCAACCAGGTAGCCACTAGCAAAAGCTCTGCTGCTCTGGGCTCCACATGCAAAACTTACTCTGAATCTGAACCCAGGACTTAGTGAAGCCTTGTGTCACCTCGTTCCTTCATCTTCTCCCATCCCTTGTGCCCGCCTCAGTAGCTCAGACTCTTCAAGGTCTTGTGACCCAAATGCTGGGGCCACTGGGTTCCTTCTATCTTCTTCCTACTATGGAGTTAGATATTAGCTCCTGCCAAGGGTAAAATAGGGCAACTTCTGTGGCCAGTCAGAGTCTAAGACATCAGTGCAAAATAACTTCTCTAGAACATCCAAATCCTCCAAGAAACAGCATGTGAGTAGCAAAGGAGACCGAGGCAGCTACTCAGCATTTCACCTGCTCTCACCACCTGCCCTCAATTTATTTCAGCCTGTTGCTTTTTGTTTCTTCTTCATTCACCAGAAAACCAGGGTCTTCAATAATTCCATATTAGGGGCAGCCTAATAAAAGTTAGCTCCTGAAGGACAGCACGGTCAACATGAGTTGGCAGCATGTCTCCTACTGGGCTAGCAAGAGTGCAGTGAGCGGGTTGAGGGAGGTGATGAAGGGCAATTCAGAAGAGCCGCAGAGCTGGCAAAGGGTCTAGAGATCAGCTCCTGTGAGGAGTGGCTGAGGAAGCTGGGGGTGTTTACTCTGGAGAAGAGAAGAGAGACCTGAAAGGAGGTTGCAGTGAGTAGGAGGTTGGTCTCTTCTCCCTAGTACTAGGTGATAGAAGTCGAGGAAATGGCCTGACATTGTACCAGGGGAGGGTTAGGTTGGAGATGAGGAAAAATTTCTGTGCTGCAAGAGTGGCCAGGTGGAGTCCCTATCCCTGGAGGTATTCAAGAAGCATGTGGCCACAGCACTTGGTGACATGGTTTAATGGCCATGGCAGTGTTAGTTTGATGGTTATACTCCATGCTTTTAAAGGGATTTTCTAACCCTATTGTATGATTTAGTTCTATTCAGCAGTTGTGAGATAGCATCTGAAGTGCTGCATCTATTTCAGGGGCTGAGGCACAGGATGGCTGTGCTGGGATGCAGGGGAAGGCTGAGTGAGCTGGAATTACTTGCTGTGAACAAGGGAAGGCTGAAAGAGAGGCTGCTGCCAACTGCCTGAAGAAGGTTATAGAGGAGCTGGAGCCTGGCTCTTGTTGGAGATGCATTGCAAGAGGACAAGAGGCAACAGACACAGCAAAGAGGAGTCTCACTAAATGTAGGGGAAAACAAACATTTCAAAATAAAGGAGTCTCAGCCCTGGAGCAAGGACACAGGGAAAGGTGTTGTCTCCATCCTGGGATACTTGAAGCCCTACTGCAGCTCTGAGCATGCTCCTCTGTCTTTGATGGTATCCCTTCATTGAACACGGTTTGGACTAGAGACCTCTGGCACTCCATCCTAACATGAATTATTCTACAGATCTGTGACTTCCAGACTGTCTGGAGAGAAAAATGAAGGCCTGATCTCAGCAGGGGTGAGTTTGCTCAGCTGCTAAGCAGAGAGGAAGGGCTTTCTTGGTGTGCTGTTCCAGCTTTACACTTCATCTGTACCTTTCCTGCAGGATGTGGGGAAAGAACAGATTCAGTCACAGAGGAATTCAATTAGGCAGCCTCATGAATATTTCAAGAGCTGGAGATGTGCTGTGCAGGGCACTGCTTGGCCAGCTGTGCAGAAAATCCCTTGTAAGTCTTTAATACAACTTTATGAGGCAAGCACTGGTGTGGTGCAGATTTTTTTCTCTTGTGCTCCTCCAGGAAAGGGAGCAGTGCCTGTGACTTAAGATAGGGCTGAGATGCAGAGGACACAGGGCATCAGCCTGGCACTATCCAAGCTGGACCATGTGTGTAGCATGACCATAGGTGTTAGAGCAGGGCTTCCAGCAGGACAATCTCACTGTAGTCACTTTTCCTGCAGAGACAGCTTGACTGTGTGACAGCTCTTGGCTACTGGGAGCAGTATCTAAGTGCCAGGTTCTACACATTGGCCACAAAAATCCCATGTAGTGTTACAGGATGGGGTCAGAGTGGCTGAGAGCAGCCAGGCAGAGAGGGACCTGGGGGTACTGGTTGACAGTAGGGTGAACATGAGCCACCAGTGTGCCCAGGTGACCAAGAAGGCCAAGGGCATCCTGGCCTGCATCAGGAACAGGGTGGCCAGCAGGAGCAGAGAAGTCATTCTGCCCTGTACTCAGCACTGGTTAGGCCACACCTTGAGTCCTGTGTCCAGTTGTGGGCTCCTCAGTTTAGGAAAGATGTTGAGCTGCTGGAAGGTGTCCAGAGAAGGGCAACAAAGCTGGGGAGGGGTCTGGAGCACAGCCCTGTGAGGAGAGGCTGAGGGAGCTGGGGTTGCTTAGCCTGGAGAAGAGGAGGCTCAGGGGAGACCTTCTTGCTCTCTCCAACTCCCTGAAGGGAGGTTGTAGCCAGGTGGGGGTTGATCTCTTCTCCCAGACAATCAGTACCAGAACAAGAGGACACAGTCTCAAGCTGCACCATGGGAGGTTTAGGCTGGAGGTGAGTGTGAGAGACTAAAACTTGTCTCTCCTGGTGTGACTCAACAAAGATAAAATCACTTGCTGCTTGCCCAGACAATAGCTGATGTGCGTTGGGCAGAGCCACTGGAAGGACTCTTGGAAGGTGCAAAGATAACATTGCTCACGGGACTGCAGCTGGCCTACAACAATGGTCCAAGGGCCCAGCATTCACACCTTCAGGACAAGATCATTTTCAGCCATCAGATACCCCAGGAAAGGCCAATGGTTCCTGATGTGTAAAGAGTGTGTGGGTAGGTAGATGGAGAAGGGGAGGTGGAGGCCTCCCTCCCTCCATCCAGACCCTGCCCAAACTCACCTGAGTACACAGAAAGATTTCCTGGGGAACAATACCTGGACTTAAGGATGATTTCCCAGAATGATATCCTGGGGAACAACACCTGGACACTTGCCTAAGGGCTAAAAAACTGTATAAAAGACTGGAGCAACTGCTGGCTTGTTAGGAGAAAATTGGAGAAGCAAAATGCAGAAGAAAGCAGACGGCAGCACACGCTGGAAACATCACGGGGCCAACACAATGGATTTTGGACTCTCCGTGCCCTAAGTTCTGCCTGCTGCAACTCATGGAGCTGAAGAAGCTGCTCAGAGGACCTCATCCCTTCTACAGCCAAAGCTTCAGCATCCTTCCTCTACAGACCCAACATCTCCTGCAGCACCGTTTCTCTACAGACTCAAACTGTCTTGGGGGGTGAGGGGTGTGGTAATATAATTCCTTTCCTTTAATCTCCCTCTTCTCTCTCTATTTTCTATTTTTCTCTTTCCCCTTCTGATCCATCCACTGTAGTTATGTAATAAATAGTCTAGCTGTTGATATTTTGGCCTCGTTTGTGCCTCTAATTTCACAACACGGGAATATTCATTAAAACCCTGAATCTCTTTCCCTCTCCGGATCGAGACAGTGAGGAAGAAATTCTTCCTAGAAAGAGATTGGCTGTTGGAATGTGCTGCCCAGGGAGGTGGTGGAGTCACTATCCCTGCAGGTATTTAGGAGGAGACTGGATGAGGCACTTAGTGCTATGTTTTAGTTGACTAGATGGTGTTGGGTGATAGGTTGGACTTGATGACCCTCAAGGTCTTTTCCAACCTGGTTAATTCTATTCTGTTCTATTCTCCACCAGGGCTCCAGGGCTTTGCCATCCTCAAAGTAAAGAAGTTTCTCCATGTGTGTGGTAGTGCAAAGATTTAATCCTCCCACCACATAAAGCACAGCTAAACTCAGTTGGAGAAGCGAATGGAAAGCTGTATTTTACAAGCAGAATGAAATGCAAGGAATATATACAAAATGCACAGGATTTACAGTAGATGCAAAAATATACAGGAAAGAACATGACACAGAAACACCCTCCCAAGGAGAATCCCCCTCCGGGTTCCCCCAAACCCCTCTCTCTTTCTCCCCTTTCTTGTCCAAGGCTAATTGGATGGAAAAGAGATTAAAAGAGAAATGGATATTAAGGGAAATTTCTTTAGTGCAAAGCTTTGTTAGAGGAGTAAGGTTCATAGCTCATCAGTCCAAGGTCATCAGCCTGCACTCCAGCCAAGAACAGAAGAGAAAAGCAGAACAGATCGTAAGTTCTTAAAGCAAAATTCTACTGATCTACCAATGAAATTCATTTAGAATTATCTTTGTTTTCCTTTTTACACCTTAACATTTCACCTGGAGTGTCCTGTAGCTGTCTTTTCTTACAGGCACAGCCTAAAACTGTCACAACATGTTTAGATGGAACTTCCTGTGTTCCAGTGTGTGGCCAGTAGTCTTGTCACTGCCGAGGCCTACCTGGGAATAATTGGTGTTTGTGCCCAGCTGCCTGGGGGTATCTGGGAATGCTTAGTGTTTGAACAGAAGCTCCCAGGTGCATGGTAAGAGTAGTGCACAACACAGATCTGTAGGTTTCCTCTGTTCATGAAACTAAAACAGGGACAGGAATGTATTGAATGTTTTGACATACTGACCTAACTGCAAAAGACCTTCAAGCTCTCTTTTGAATGCTAATGGACCTGAGGAAGATGTAGATGAGGAAGGTTATTGGTGGACAAGGGGCATGCAACCCCCTGAGCAGGCTGCAGGCATGAGCAGCAGGGTGAGGAGTTACATAACTCGATTGTGAAATATGGGAGGGGCTTTGGCTCCAAGCCCCAGCCCAGCCTTCTGTGATGTCCTGGCCCCACGGTACAGCACACGGGACCCTTAAAAACCTGAAGATTGCTACTGGGGGCAGCTGTTCTCTGATCCAACAAGACAAGGTTTGGTCTCACGGGTTCTCCAGCCTCTGCAGGCCTGTCAGCCCCAGTGAGGCAAGGTGCCTGGGGCACACCAGAGAGCAGTCCCCCAATGTTGGTCAGATCCTCTTCATAGCTCTCACTCACCTCTCCATCTCTTAATGGAAATCACAATTCAGGGTTTTTCTCTTGCAAGGTGTGATGAAGAGGTTATTAATTTATTAATTTGAAATATGAATTATATATATAAAATTATTATTAAAATTATAAATAACCAATGCATCACTATTTTATATACATATTCTAGTGCACGATTGTGAAATACATCCCTGGGGAGGTGGTGGAGCCACCATCATTGGAGGTGTTCAGGAGGAGACTTGACAGGTTGCTTGGTGCCATGGTTTAGTTGTTTAGGTGGTGTTGGATTGGTTGATAGGTTGGACATGATGATCTTGAAGATCTCTTCCAACCTGGTCTATTCTATTCTATTCTATTCTATTCTATTCTATTCTATTCTATTCTACTCTATTCTATTCTAAATAGTGGTCTAATATTTATAATTTGGACCCAATTAGAATATTTACAGAATTACTTTCTATTAACGAAGGGTGCAATGCTGCTGCTTGTCCACCAGTGGCGACTCGATGGGACACTGGTGGCTGCTTAACTATATACAGAGAATTACAATGTGTCAGAGGCTTGAACTAGAAATATTACTCTGCTAGACATGGGTGCTTGGAACCAAATGTCAGTGAGTGGAAAGCATGGGGAAGATACTCTGTGTCCTTTGTTTGTAGCGAGGTTAGGTTCTGGCAGACTACTATTGCGGGGATGGCTCCTGGGCTGGTCTGGGTGGCAACAGTGGAGGCAACCTTCTCCCTCCCACAGCAGTGGAAGGTAGGCTAGCCAGTAGGCAGATTCCCTTTGCAGAACTCAGGTGTCTCCCTCTGGACGGCAGGCAGGGCTGGTAGTGCTGGTCCCAGGATGGGGTTGGCCCTGCAGCAACGACCTTCGGAGCTGGTGTGGATGGCCCTGGGGAAGAAGCGCGGCTGTGTGGAGCAGCGACTTCCCCTTTGCTTGGCTTGAAGGAACAGGTGGGACACTATTGGTGTGGTCTCGGAGCACAGGGCATGGACGGTGCTCTGGATTCCCCTGAGGTTCACAGGGCACAGAGGGGCAGCAGTGGTGGCTCCTCTTCTCTCCCACAATGGCGGGGTCACACAGGCATGTGGTTAAGTGCTGGTCCTGCTTTCTGAGCTGACACACAGGGTTGTGCAGCTCATTAGTCTGCTGCTTAAGGCAGCCTGGCCTGCATTAGGAATAGTGTGGCCAGCAGGAGCAGGGAAGTCATTGCGCCCATGTACTCTGCTTTGTTTAGGCCACACCTTGAGTCCTGTGTCCAGTTCTGGGCTGCTCAGTTTAAGAAGGACATCGAGACATTTGAATGTGTCCAGAGAAGTGCAACAAGGCTGAGGAGAGGCCTTGAGCACAAGCCCTATGAGGAGAGGCTGAGGGAGCTGGGATTGTTTAGCCTGGAGAAGAGGAGGCTCAGGGGTGACCTCATTGCTCTCTACAACTACCTGAAGAGTGGTTGTAGCCAGGAAGGGGTTGGCCTCTTCTCTCTAGCAACCAGCACCAGAACAAGAGGACACAGTCTCAAGCTGCAACAGGGGAAGTTTAGGCTCGAGGTGAGGAGGAAGCTCTTCATGGAGAGAGTCATTCACCATTGGAATGTGCTGCCCAGGGGGTGGTGGAGTCTCCATCCCTGGAGGTGTTCAAGAGGGGATTGGATGTGGCACTTGGTGCCATGGTCTAGTCATGAGGTCTGTGGTGACAGGTTGGACTTGTTGATCTTTGAGGTCTCTTCCAACCTTGGTGATACTGTGATACGATAGGGAGCGGTCCTGCAAGTTCAGCCCAGCAGGGCCAGTAGGGCTGGTCCCAGGATGGGGTCAGCCCTCAGAGTCGGCTCGCTCAGCAGGGCGGGGTGATGGTTCCTGGTAGGTGGGCTCAGAGGTTTCTGATCTGGCATGGTGGCAGGTGGGGATGGACCCGGCAGGGTTGGCCCTGCAGCAATGGGCTCCAGGGCTGGCGTGGACAGCCCTGGGAAAGAAGTGCGGCTGCATGGAGCAGTGGCTTCCCCTTTACTTGGCTCGAAGGAACGGCAGGACCCTCTCAGAGTGGTCCCAGCTTTGCAGCACAGGCATGGACAGTGCTCTGGATTTCCCTGAGGTTTGCAGGGCACGGAGTGGCAGAAGTAGCGACTCCTCTCCCGCAGTAGCGGGGTTACGCAGGCATGTGATCTTGCTTTCCGATCTGACACACACAGGGTTGCGTCTGCTCATTGGTCTGCTGCTTAAGGCTAACGCAGACATGTGGACTGCCAGACTCAGCTAAGTCCCTTCCCCGACAGTTGGGCAGATCTTACCTTTGGGGGTCCAGTCCTCTTGAGACATGGTGGGGTCTCCCAGTCAATTAGACTGGCAGTACGATGCTGGAGCTTCTCAGGCTCAGTGAAGGTCCCTCCTCTGGAGTTACTCTAAGGGCTAAGGCTCAACAGGCCTGCCTGGATGCGGGCTTCTTGTTGTGCAGAGGCTACTAGTTTGCTTGTGTGTATGAGGGAGAAGACTGTAATGGCAATGAGCTCAATAGCAGAGGCTAAGGCACAAGTTTTGTCCTCTAGAGCAAGGAGAGAGAGAAAAGTAAAAGAGGGGGCAACCTGTTTACCAACTGGGGTAATACTTATAGGTTCCTCGAGGCTAGACTTGGCCAATGGGCACTCTCATAAACAACTGGCTTCAGCCTATAGGAAGCATGAAGCTAGAATTATGCCATGCTTGGTATTAGCACGAGCATCCCATGCCATGGATGCGTGCAGTGATCCGTGCCGGCCTGGCCTTTAAACAAAGGAGGGGGAACTCATGAAAGGAGGGGGAACTTGTCCACATGCTGGGACAAGATTCAATATCTGGGCATAATGTGCCTTCACCACAGCCTCTTAAGTCAAGTCATCTGCTCCTGCACCCTGGGGAACTTGGGCCTTTGCAGAATCCTCTCCACGGTAAATAATTCTACTGGACTCCAGAATGAAGAGAGAAATGCTGCCCTTAGCTGGAGAAGGGACTGTCTAGGAAACAGACCTTGAAGAAATGAGATAGGTAAGTGCAGCACATTCTCCTGTGCAGCTGCTGAAGTCGTGGCAGGGTCAGGCCAGGTCACTGTGAAGTATGAGCTCTGTCAACAAAAGAAATGTCACATCAGCCTTGGGTGAACACACTCAGATCAACAATGGACATTGGATTGACTCAGCTGCTGTCAGGATGTCCTCTTAGAAGATGGATGCCTTCAGAGGCAGAATTTCTCAATCGGCTTGTATGAAGGATTCTCTTCTCAATTCAAAAGGAGGTTCAAGCAGATTTGCTTTAAAATTTATAGCCCATCATCTGTACCTCTTTTGTTTCCCCAACGAAGCAAGAGGCAGCCAGGTGAAATATTTCCCAAGCCTGTCTGGACCTCACGCTGTTGCTCAGACCCTCCACACTCAGCAGCCCTCCTACTGCTGGGGCTCATAATTTTTGTCTCTTCCTGTCCCTGGCACTTACTCTGGTTGAGCCAATATAATCCAGGGTGAGATCATAATTTCTGTCAGAAACCTCCAGACACCTCAGCTCAGCTTTGGGAGCTGCAGGTATCCTTTGTCTAGGATGGTTTCCCTGATTAGGGAACTTGAAGATCTCCCCTATGAAGAGAGACTGAGTGCCCTGGGGCTGTTTAGTCTTGAGAGAAGACTCAGAGGGGATCTCATCAATGTGTTTAAATATTTGAGGGGTGGGGGTCAAGTGGAGGCGGCCAAGCTCTTTTCAATGGTATGCACTAATAAGACAAGAAGCAACAGATTGAAGCTTGGACATAGAAGATTTCACCTCAACATGAAGAGAAAGTTCTTTGCAGTGAGGGTGATGGAGGCCTGGAGCAGACTGCTCAGAAAGGTTGTGGAGTCTCATACTCTGGAGACTTTCAAACCCACCTGGATGCATTCCTGTGTGGACTACCCTAAGTGATCCTGCTTTGGCAGGGGGTTAGACTTGATGATCTCTTGAGGTCCCTTCCAACCTCTAATGTACTGTGATACTGTGATCCAGTCCAATCCTCCTGCCAGAGCAGGTTCACCTAGAGCAGGTTGCCCAGGACAGCACTAAGATGGGCTTTGAGTGACTCCAGAGATGACTTCAGAACCTTTCTAGGTAGCCTGTTCCAGTGTTCCACTGCTCTCAAAGTAAAGAAGTTCCATCTTGTGTTTAGATAAAACTTTCTATGCTCCAGTTTGTTCCCATTGTCTCTTGTCCTATCACTGGTACCACTGAAAAAAGCCTGGTCCCATCCTGCTGAAACCATGGATGAGATCCCCTCTCTGACTTCTCTTCTCCAGGATAAGAAGCCCCAAGTCCTTCAGCCTTTCCGGTTTTCTTTGAAAGAGAGGTATTCTAGTTCCCTCATCATCTTTTAGCCCTTTGCTGTACCCCTCAAGCAGTTCCCTGTCTCTCTTGAACTGGGGAGCCCAGAACTGGGCTCAGTACTGCATATGAGGCCCCACCAGGGCAGAGCAGAGTGGGAGAACCCACCTTAACCTGTTGTCCACTATCTTCTTAATGCATCCCAGGAGACCATTGGCTTTCTGGGCCACAAGATCACTTTACTGCCTCATCGCCATCCTGTTGTCCACCACAGCTCCCAGGTCTTATTTCCACAGAGCTTCTCTCCAGCAGGTCAGCCCTAGGTGCAGTACCCTACGCCTGCCCTTGCTCTCTCTCCATTGCCAAGCTCCAAGGCCACCAGGCTTGGGTTTCCACCCTTCCACTGGTGTATATCGGGATTGATAAGCTAAAGGCAAACTGACAGAGTTCACACAGCATTTGGGCACTTAAACTTAGGGATCAGGTATGGCATGTGGCATCAGGCACATGGCACTTAGACACCTAAACTTCTATCCTCCTTTGAGACCCTGGATGCTACAGTTTGGAGCTATCCCAGAGATCATAGAATCATAGAATCAGTCAGGGTTGGAAGGGACCACAAGGATCATCTAGTTCCAACCCCCCTGCCATGGGCAGGGACACCCTACACTAGATCATGCTGGCCAGAGCCTCGTCCAGCCTGGTCTTAAACACCTCCAGGGATGGGGCCTCAACCACCTCCCTGGATAACCCATTCCAGGGCTTCACCACTCTCATGGTGAAGAACTTCTTCCTCACATCCAGCCTGAATCTCCCCATTTCCAGCTTCATTCCGTTCCCCCTAGTCCTATCACTCCCTGAGATCCTGAGCAGTCCCTCCCCAGCCTTCCTGTAGGCCCCCTTCAGATACTGGAAGGCCACAATGAGGTCACCTGGGAGCCTTCTCTTCTCCAGACTGAACAGCCCCAACTCCTTCAGTCTGTCCTCATAGGAGAGGTGCTCCAGCCCTCTGATCATCCTCGTGGCCCTTCTCTGGACACGCTCCAGCACGTCCACATCCCTCCTGTAATAGGGGCTCCAGAACTGGACGCAGTACTCCAGGTGGGGTCTCACCAGGGCTGAGTAGAGGGGAGAAGCACCTCCCTTGACCTGCTGGCCACACTTCTCCTGATGCAGCCCAGGATCTGATTGGCTTTCCGGGCTGCAAGCGCACATTGAGAGCTCATGTTGAGCTTCTCGTCCACCAGCACCCCCAAGTCTCTCTCCTCAGGGCTGCTCTCCAGCCAGTCCCTGCCCAGCCTGGATTTGTGCCTGGGATTGCCTCGACCCAGATGCAGGACCCTGCACTTGGTCTTGTTGAAGCTCCTGAGGTTGGCTTGTGCCCACCTCTCCAGCCTGTCCAGGTCCCTCTGGATGGCATCCCTTCCCTCCAGCATGTCCACTGCACCACACAGCTTGGTGTCATCAGCAACCTTGCTGAGGGTGCACTCGATGCCACTGTCCATGTCACCCACAAAGATGTTGAACAAGCCTGGTCCCAGGACTGATCCCTGAGGGACTCCGCTTGTCCCTGGCCTCCATTGGGACATGGACCCGTTGACAGCCACTCTTTGGGTGCGGCCATCAAGCCAGTTCTTTATCCATCTAGTGGTCCATCCATCAAACCCATGTGTCACCAGCCTGGAGACCAGGAGGTGGTGCGGGACAGTGTCGAAGGCTTTGCTTAAGTCCAGGTAAACGACATCAGTTGCTCGCCCCTCATCTATTAATGCCTGAATCCCTCCTGCCATATATGTACCTGGTGAGAAAAGCCCTGGCAAGATACAGAGCTCATAGAGGAAGCTGATGGAATTCCTGCCTTACTATCTTGGTACTTACAACACCTCTCACCTGAACAGGAGAGCCACCAAACAGGCATGATGGCAGACACTGAGGCTTTTATCTGAAGGGAGTGAGACCTGGGTTCATGTCCTTGTTAGGGTCTAACCTTGAGAAGGCCTGGGGTAGCAGCATTCTCCTGCCATCCCTGTCCATGGGATAATTGTTTCTTACTGGGCCAGAGGGAAGGTCCTCCATGTGCTAGCTGGATGCAGTTTGAGAGCAGGGGGAGGAAAGGCAAGGCACACCTGCACTTTTGACCTTGCCCAGTGACTATACTAAGTGTTGTGAGTGGAAGCACTCCAGAAGACCAGCCCACCCTCTTCTTCAACTGGGCTTTGTAGCAGGCAATCCTGGATCATTCATTTCCAGTCCTTTATTTACCAGCTGCAATCTCAGCACAACTTGGCATGCTCTCAGCAGGTCCTTGTCTTCTGGCCACATCCAGTTTTCCTGACTTCTTCTGTGAATGATCATGGGGCAAATACAGACCTGGGCTTTTTATGGTCTTCAGAAATGTGCTGGGTGCTGCCCCTTTTTATTTCTGCTGCATTTGGTTTATGTGTTGGCTTAAACCCTGCTATGTCTGACCTCACTAGCGGAGTGTCTTGTGTCTCCAGCAGGATGAGCTTTTCATCTTAGGAAGGCATCTGGAGGCACAGGAAGCAGCCAGATCTTTATCTTTCTTCCAACACTCTGGGAGACTGCCTGGGTTGATCTTCATCTACTCAGCAACAAAAGATTAACAACTGGGATCTTCTCATGGCTCATTTCCTGTTGCTGCTGCTCATAGATGTGTGCACAGGTGATACAGAGGCATGGAACACTTTGGGTGGAAGGGCATTGCTGTGGCCTTCTCTGGCCCCACTCCAACAAGTTCCCTGTCTTTGCTGTACTGAGGACTCCAGTCTTCTCCTGTGCTCCCTGAAGGTAGGTGATGTGAAGATCTCAGCTTCAAGTCTCACTCTTGATAGCTGGACACAGGGCTTGCCCTGGTCAGGGGACAAGACTGGAGAGGTTCCAACCTCCCTGGCCGTTGTGCTCCTGGGCAAGCTGCTGTGGGTGCCCTGCTGGAGCAGGGGGTTGGACTGGATGATCTCCTGAGGTCCCTTCCAACCCCTCCATGCTCGGATTCTGGGATTATCCCCATGTCTCTACTGCTCCCCAGCATATTGCCTGTGTTCAGTGATTCCTCTCCCACACCAGACATGTTCTTGAGGTTTGTTCTCACTAGAGCTGCCCCACTCCATATCAGACAATGAGGGTTTATTTCTGTGCAGTTGTTACTTGTGTTGGTGGGGAAACATCGAGGGACTGCCTGGATGGAGAAGTTGTGGTGTGAATGATGGGCCCCTCTGTTCTCTCTCGTTTTCACCTTTCTTCCAGGCTGTGGAGTGCAGAAAAAAGACAGCAGCTACACAAATGAGATAGAATTAAATCAATTCATAAAAAGCCATAGAAATAGGGATTGCAATTAATGCCTGTTGGAAGTCATGAACTGAAGAGAAGTGTCAAGCTGAAGCAGCTGGGAAAACCTGCAGCTGGCACAACAAAGGGATAAGAAAAAAATAAGTTTGGAAACAAATGAAGGAATAAACCTGCTCTGAATTTGGGAAGAAGCAGGGTGAATAGTACATGAGGATGACAAACTATTTTCTGGTAGTGAAAATATTTATATCAAGAGGCATAGAAAAGCTGGGCTAAAGAGGCCTGAAAGAGGAAATTTGCTTGGCAGAGAGTGTCAAGTACCAACAGACCTGGGAATGCTGGGGAGGCAGTTCATGGATTTATGGAATGGGTTGGGCTGAAGGGACCTTAAAGCTCATCCAGTTCCAACCCCCTGCCACGGGCAGGGACACCTCCCACCAGCACAGGTTGCTCAAGGCCTCATGCTGTGGGAAGAGGTTGTTTTCAGATAGCTTTGGAAGGCTATAGGGAAGATTTGCCTTTGCTCGAGTTAGAGAAAGCTGTGCCTTGTCTTTGCCTCTGAGGGGAACATAAACACCTTGTAACTGAAGGAGGGAAGCTGGGCAGAATCTGGTTGGACGTGTTAAAATATTGTTTTGTTATTTTGACCTATTGTATGCCTTAATTACATGTATGCCAGTAGAAAATGACCAATGGAGATGTGACCCCTGTGCCTTCTGAGGGATTGGAAAACTCTGCTGTACAACGCTGCAGCAGTTTGGGCCAGGTGCCTCCTGCTGTGCTCACATGAGAAACACCCCCAGTGTCCCCAAAGGGTCCAGCCCAGCGGGTGGACACAGGATGCTGTGTATTTCATCCCATAATGTCCTGCTCCCTACAAAAGCCACCTGCAGGGTTTTGCACTTCCTCTTTCTTCCCTTGCCGCTACCTGGTAATGGGGGAATCTGTCTCATGGCCTGTTGGGCCTGGCCAGGCCCAAGGCTTGGGGAAGGGTGATCTCGGATCTGGCCAGCTGAGATTAGCCTAACAGTGGAGGAGGTGGGGAAGAAAGAGCCCTGGGGGGGTTGGGTGTACCCTCATGTGGGGATGGGATGCTTCTGGGTATGCTTTGGGCTCTCTTTTGTCACTGTGCTTGTGGTACTCTGTAAAACATTCACTGCTTTTCCATTTAAACTTTCTACCACTATGTTTTGCAATCCGTTTGTCTGAGTTTCATTTTGCCCAGGGTGGGGCTTGGCCTTAACCTATCACAAATGTAATAAAGGTCTTCACCTGCTTACATCTGGTCCAGGAAGCATTGCTCGAGGTGATAAGAATATCTGTCTAACAGCATCATCCAGCCTGGCCTTCAACACCTCCAGGTAGGGGACATCCAAAGCCTCCCTGGACAGCCTGTGCCAGTCTCTCTCCACCCTCACTACCGAGAATTTCTTCCTCATCTCCACTCTCAATCTCCTCTCTCCCAGCTCAAAGCCATTGTCCCTCATCCTGGCACTCTCAGCCCTTGTCCAAAGTCCCTCCCCAGCTCTCCTGGAGCCCTTCAGATACTGGAGGGCTGCTCTAAGGTCTCCCTGGGGCATTCTCTTCTGCAGGTTGAACAGCCCTAACTCTCAGCCTGCCCCACAGGGGATGTTCTGCAGCCTCTGATCATCTTGGTGGCCTCCTCTGGAGCCTCTCCAGCAGCTCCAGGTCCTTCTTGTGCTGGGGGCCCAGAGCTGGAGGCAGTGCTGCAGGTGGGCTCTGAGCAGAGCAGAGGGGCAGAATCCCCTCCCTGTGCTGCTCTCTCCCTGCTCTGGCTGCAGCTCAGCACTCAGCTGGCTCTGGGCTGCCAGGGACCAGTGCTGGCTCCTGGGGACTTTGTCGTCAACTGACACCCCCAAGTTCCTCTCCTTGTGTCTGCTCTCTATGTCCAGAAGAGTGCTAATGGTCTGCCAAAGAGCAGATGGACAATGCCTCTAGGCTTGAGAGATTCAAACCAATGATGGAAATACCATAAAAGCTGAGATGAGATTCTGTCAAGAAAAGAAGAGTTTATCCCTAGTCAACAGTCAACAGAGAAGGTAGGTCTGATCTGATCAACCTGATCTGATTGACCGGATCTCATCTTGTGTTATGGTACATGAGATACACTGATAATGATCTCTGAAGAGGTGTTGTAAAGATATTTCATGAGAGTGAGAAGGAAAACCATCTCCCTCCAGAACAAAGTCCAGGCTGAAGGAACAAGGGATCCAGAGCCTTCTGAAGAAGGATCACAGAATCACAGAATGGGTTGGGTTGGAAGGGACCTCAAGGATCATCCAGTTCCAGCCCTCATCAGGTTGCTCACAGCCACCTCCAGTCTGGCCTTAAAAACCTCCAGGGATGAGGCTTCCACCACCTCCCTTCACAGCCTGTTCCAGTGTCTCACCACCTTCAAAAGGTTGGAACTGGATGATCTTTCAGGTCCCTTCCAACTCAAACCATTCTGTGATCCTGTGACAGCTTGCTTTCTACCTGATTTCTAGCAGTATCTAAACTCCTTTTGCAGTTCCTTTGTAGTATTTGCCTCCTTCTCGGGAATTCAGCTTCTCCTTTATCATGATAATATTTGTCCTCAGTTCTGCTTTCTCTTCATATCTCTGTTTTCTTTCTTCCTTGGTGAGGTTATGTCCTTAGCAGTATAAAGACTCTCTGAGCGACCCAGGGCAGGATTTGTCCAACAGATTTAGGTGTCTTCAATGCAAATATTTACTTCTGAGAGAGTCTATATTCCCTTTATAGCTGACAGGAGCTCTAGGTGTTTTAATGTGCATTCATCTCCTCCTTAGGTAGGCAGCTATGTTGGGGCAGATGAATCATGCTCCAGAAGAGTCTCTTCCCTCCCCGGCTGTCAAGCAAGTTGAGGGTGACTAGCTCAGATGTTGTTTTCTACACCAAGGTGACACCAATCCCACTCTCTGAAGAAGAAACCCTCTCAGCCCTGAAATGAGCATTCTGCTTCCAAAACCAGTTTTCAGATTATCCTGAGGTTTTGTTTTGCCTTAAAGTCATCTCATAGAGTCTCATGGTAGGAGTGGTTCTCTCACTGTCTGCTCTGAGTTTCAGATGTCTTCAGTCTGGTTAGGGTCTCTGAACCATGGTTTTTGCACTTTCAGATGAATGGATGGGCTGAGATCAACTGTATGAAGTTCAACAAAGCCAAGTGCTGGGTCCTGCACTTAGGGTACAACAACCTCTGGAAACTGCCCTGCAGAAAAGGATCTGGGGGTGCTGGGTCACAGCAGCTGAAGATGAGCAGTGCCCAGGTGGGCAAGAAGGACACAGACAGCCTGGCCTGGAGCAGCAATGGTGTGGGCAGCAGGAGCAGGGCAGGGATTGTGTCCCTGTACTGGAAACTGCTTAGGCCACTCCTTGAATCCTGGGATCAGTTTTGGGCCTCTCACTCCAAGAAGGACATTGAGGGCTGGAGCAGGTCCAGAGAAGGGCAACAAAGCTGATGAGGGGTCTGGAGAACAGTGCTGGGGAGGAGCTACTGAGGGAACTGGGGGTATTCAGTGTGTGGAATAAGAGGCTGAGGAGACCTCCTTGCTCTCTACAGCTCCCTGAGAGGAGGCTGCAGTGAGGTGGGGGTTGGGCTCTTCTCCCTAGTCTCAGGTGATAGAAGGAGAGGAAAGAATTAAGCTGCCCCAGGGGGTGGTTTAAGTTCAGCATGATAAACAAACACAAAAGGGTTGTCGAGGTGTTCCAGAACCGTGTAGCCATGGCACGTGGGGCCATGGTTTAGTGGCCATGCTGGGGTTGTGTTGATGGTTGGACTTGATCTTAGAGGGCATTTCCAGACTTTATGACTCTATGATTCTATGCGGTGGGAAATGTCACATCCCGGTCAGTACTGAACTGAAAAACAGAGCTTTCAGTCCCGCTCAGCGCAGTGACCCGGGCTCTGTGTACAGTCAGAACTTGAAAGGTTCCTGACTGTGATTTTGTTCCTTCCTTCATCCTTTTTGATTTCTTTCTGCTTTATTTCTTCTGTTCCTTCAGGCTTTTGTAAAATGACCATGGGTTTTTTGCAACTCTTCTGCCTCTCCCCAGCAGCTGACACTGCCTGTGATGTTCTTTATTTACTGAAGATGACACACGATCCTTTCTTCAGCTTCTCACAGACTTCTCTGATTGTTAGTTGCTGTCCTGTCCTGGGAATATGCTGTTTTGATTTTCCCTTTGCACACTCCTTGCATTTTGATAACTCATCACCTTTCCCTCCCGAAGTCCTTCAGATGATCTGACACTGTCTTGCATCCAGGCAACTGCTGTAGGGTTGTGAAGATCTTGTCGTAATTCTCTTGTAATTCTCTCACTCATCTTAATTCTCTCAAAATCAGAACTCCACAAAACTGGGACTCTGGAGTCTGCTCTTTGCAGTCTTTCTACCCGCTCACATGCCACTTCTCTTTCACACTGCTCTTTTCAACTATCACCATTCTCTTTTGCTCATTCTTCAAGTATCTCCACTAACCTTCATGAAAAGACGAATCCTTACTTGAATTTCTTCCAATCATCTTCCGTCTTACTGGAGAGCATCAGCTGTGATTGCACCCTTTGCTTCTCCACCTTGCTCCTCCCTCGCTGTCCTTTACTGTGTCTCTTTTGTGGGCACTTTTCTACTTTGACCTACTTCCCATGACACATTTGGGACTGAGATGAGGGTTAAGAAGATGAGTCAAAGAGAAGAAGAAGGAATTGTTAAGGGAAGAAGGAATTCCTCATGAAGATGCCCAGAGGAAACAGTAGGTGACAGCACCCATTTCTATACAATTATTGAACAGTGTGTCTTGGAAGAGACCTTCAAAGCTCCTCCAGTCCAATCCCCTGCAGCCAGCAGGGACAGCCCCAACCACAGCAGGCTGCTCACAGCCCCAAACAACCTGACCTGCACTGCTGCCAGCCATGGGGCAGCTCCCAGCTCTCTGGGCAGCCTGGGCCAGGCTCTCCCCACCCTCAGCACCAAACATTTCTCCTTCTCTCCACTCCCAATCTCTCTCTCCGAGTTCCAAACCATTCCCCCTTGTGCTGGCACCACAGGCCCTGCTCCAAAGTCTGTGCCCAGCTCTCTGCTCAGCCCTGGAAGCACTGCAAGGCCACCAGAAGGTCTGCCTGGAGCCTTCTCCTCTGCAGGCTGCCCAGTCTCTCAGCCTGGCTCCCAGCAGAGGGCTTCCAGCCCTGCCAGCACTGCTGTGGCCTCCTCTGGCCCTGCTGCAGCAGGTCCCTGTCTGTGCTGAGGGCTCCAGAGCTGCCCCAGCACTGCAGGGCTGTGAGCAGAGCACAGCAGAGGGGCAGAATCCTCATCTCACAACCTATTGAGCAGAATTCCCCTTGCACAAAAATTCCACTGCTGTTGTCTCCCCCTGCCAATGAACTTCTGCAGGTCCTTTCTCAGGTGGGTTTATTTCTCAGTAACACTTTGCTGTCTCAATTTCTCACCTGGGAGTTCACAGAAAGAGAATGTTTTGAAGGAGATACAAAGCCATTCTATGGGCTGGTTTGCTGCTTGGGTAGATGAGAATGTCCTTTCCTCAGTGTGGCAACTTGCATTCTTTATCAAGTCAGAAATCTCTTCACAGAGGTGAACTTGGGAGTATTTTGTAATAAAGTTGAATATTTGTATAATCAGATCTGTCTATCTGTGTCCTGGGAGAGAGATACTCGATATGTGAGCTTAGTGCAATTGCTTACTAAAGCAAGGAGTCATCTCTTTGTAACCATTAGTTATATTAGTTGGGGAATTACTTAGGTACCTGACAGCACTTGAGCAATTTCCTCATCAAACTCACAAAGACCAGAGAAGGCTCTGCAAAGATAATGAAGATGAGACAATGCCTTCTTTAATGATCATTCACAGTTTCAACTTCTTTAATAATTAATTAGACTCAGAAAGGTTATTTTGAGACCTGGTGGGCTTTGCACTGAACATGAGGGTCTAATTTAAGGGAGAGCATCAACTGCCTGCTAAGATCTGAGAGAAGTGAAGGCAGATCTCAGGAGACAGTTTGAACAGGGGAAAGACCTAATTTCAGAGATGTTACAAGAATCTCTTGCAGAAAATTCTGAACAGACAGCCCAAGAAATTGTGCTGACATGATGAAAACAGTGGCAGGAAGCACTTCTAATGTCTGTCTTGGAGATGTGTCCTTGGTGAGCTGATTGAGAAAGGAACACAAACCTCTCAGAAGCTGCATGCACAAACTCCTGAGAATCCCTCAACCTTTGGAATATTAACAACATCTTCACTTGACAGTGGAGCTGGCAAGGGGCACAGGCAAACTCAGTCTCCTGAACTTCCCAGCTTCTGCTAAAGGACCAGAGGTCACTGCTGCACAATTTGTGTAATTTGCCTTGTAGTGGTTGTAGTCTTCTCTACTCCACCCCAGTGAGGCCACAGCTCAAGAGAGCCAGCAAACTGCTGGAGAGAGTGTCCAGGGGAGGCTGCAAAGCTGCTGAGGGGCCTGGAGCAGCTCTGGGAGCAGCAAAGGCTGAGAGCCCTGGGGCTGAGAGCCTGCAGAAGAGCAGCCCCAGAGGGCAGCTGAGCAATGCTCAGCAAGAGCTAAAGGAGCTGTGGGGGCAAGAGGCTGGGGCCAGGCTCTGCTGAGTGGTGCCCAGGGACAGCACAAGGGGCAAGGGGCACAGAGTGGCAGCCAGGAGGTTGGATCTGAGCAGGAGGAGAAAGTTGTTTGTTGTGAGGGTGCTGGAGGCCTGGAGCAGGCTGCCCAGAGAGGTTGTGGAGTCCCTTGGTGTGGAGAGCTTCCAACCCCCCTAGGCATTGTGCTGCTGGGCAAGCTGCTGTGGGTGCACTGCTGGAGCAAAGATTGGACTGGATGATCACTAGAGGTCTCTTCCAACCTCATCATGCTGGGAGTCTGGGATTCTCTTTCACTGGGATTTCAGGGAACTGCTTGGACAAGGAGGGAGCTGGGCTCCTCCTTGTGAAGGGGAGACTTAGGGAGGTCTATCAGCAGTACCACACTGCTTAGTGGGTGGTTATAGCGAGGACAGATGGACATGAAGAAGGGACAAGAAGTTCTGGTTGAGATTGCAGCCAGGGAATATCCTCACCAGGAGGTTACTGAAGTGTGTGGAGGGTTTACTCAAAGAGTCAGTGGAGAAAATTTGATCCTCTCCATCCTTTGGAGTTTTCCAAATCCATGGCTCACCTGACCTAAGGCTGGTGACCACCCTGCTAAGAGTGGGATGATGTAGTGCAGGCCTGCAGTGGCCCCTGCACACCCATGCTTCCATGTTTCTCTGATCCTTTCACTGGTGTTGCAGTGATCTGCTCCTACCCATCAGAACATCTTTCCCACGCTGGAAAGCTCTGCTAACCATTCCTCTGTGCTTGGAAACCAGTGACAGCACAGGCTGACCATGGAAGTTTTGGTCAGTTGTCCACATGGAGAGAAAGGGAAAGATTTCTCCTTCTCCTCAACATGCAAAGGCAGTGAGGCACAGAAAGATGAAGGTCTTTTAGCCAGGGACCAAAACAAGGAGTCCTGGCTTCCCTGAGAGACAAGGCAGAAGGAACAGGATCCAGATGTCCTGTCTTTTAAAGCATGATGCATAGACTGCATCTTGTACAATACATTTCACATCAGGATGGATTTAGTCCTATTTAATTGCAGCCCAACAACCTTGTGGTGACCACTATGATGTTCACAGGGGAAAGATGAACCTGAAGGGAACTCTTGCATCAGGCGAAGCAATGTTCTGGGAGATGCAATAACAGTCCTCAAGATTATCAAGATTCTCTCATTTTATAGCCTATCTTTCAAGGGGGAGCATCCTTAGCTGGCAGCTTGTTCTGGGAGAGCAATGGACATTGTGGCTCTCACCTTCTATGTGAGGACAAATCCAGCAGGAGTCTCTCCTATGTGCAGGCAGGCAGGCTGGCGGCAGAGGGTTCTGGGTGAAGAGCATCATGGTGTAGAGGCACATTCTGTTAGGAGGAAGCAGTTTGTGTTGTCTGATAAGAACTCCTGTGGAGGGGAGCATAATCTGCTGTAACACTTTATTATGCCTAATGCAATGGGAGAGTAAAGAGGGCTGAGGAGAATTCAAATCAATTGCATCCTGCTCTCGACAGCGGTGCCAGCCCATCAGTAATTACTTGTTTGTTGTCTTCATTGTGACTCCCAACAATTGCAAGGTTGTTAATGCTCTGAGAGAATGAAATTACATATTCAATTTATTCTGCACAGAAACAAATTACCAAGAAGAGAAGAAGAGATTGATTTGCATTCTTGCAGTGGAGGTGGGGACAGACTCATCAGTGGAGCTGCCTCCCTGCTGGCTCCCCAGGGATTTGGTGGTTGGCTTGCACTTGTGGTGAGTTTCTGGCTGAGCAGGGCTATCAGGTGGGAGCAACAAACGAATAGAATAGAATAGAATAGAATAGAATAGAATAGAATAGAATAGAATAGAATAGAATAGAATAGAATAGAATAGAATTAACCAGGTTGGAAAAGACCGTTGAGATCATCAAGTCCTATCACCCAAAACCATCTAATCAACTAAACCATGGCACCAAGTGCCTCATCCAGGCACTTCTTAAACACCTGGGTGGAGTCTGTTACAGACCACCCAGCCAGGATGAGGAGGCGGATGAATTATTCTATAAGCAACTGGAGGCTGTCTCAAGGTCATCAGATCTTGTCCTTGTGGGTGACTTCAACCTGCCAGATATCTCCTGGGAACTTAACTCAGCAGAGAGGAGGAAGTCCGGAAGATTCCTGGACCACGTGGAGGACAACTTCCTGATGCAGCTGTTGAGTGAGCCGAGCAGGGGTCAGGCTCTGCTTGACCTGCTGCTCTCCAATAGAGAAGGGCTGGTGGGAGACGTGACTGTGGGAGGCTGCCTGGGGTGCAGCAACCATGAGATAGTGAAGTGTTCAATATGCAGGGAGCTAGGGAGGAGCACCAACAGAACCCTCACCTTGGACTGCCAGAGGGCAAACTGCAGCCTGTTTAAGAGACTTATTCACAAAGTTCCCTGGGTATCAGCCCTCAAGAAGCGAGGGGTCCAGGGTGGTTGGAGCTGCTTCAAACAGGAGCTCCTGAAGGCACAGGAACTGGCAGTGCCCATGTGCCGAAAGATGAGCCGAGGGGAAGGCTCTGGGCCTGGATGAGCAAGCAGCTCCTGGAGGGACTAAGGGAAAACAAGAGGCTGTATCACCTTTGGAAGGAGGGGAAGGCTTCTTGAGGTGTGTTTAAGGAAGTTGTTGGATTATGTAAGAGAAAAATGAGAGAGGCAAAGGCCCAGTTGGAACTGAAGCTGAACACCTCTGTGAAGGATAACAAAAAGCATGTTTACAAATATATTAACACTAAAAAGAAGGCAAGAGGAACCTGTACTCCCTATTGGACCTGCAGGGGAACACTGTGACTGAAGATGAGGAAAAGGCTGAGGGCCTGAACACCTTCTTTGCCTCAATCTTTAACAGCAAGGCAGGAGGAGTTCAGGACGAGTGGCCTCCTGAGCTGGGTGATGGGGTCAGGGGGCAGTGTAATGCCCTGGATATCCATGAGGAATTAGTTCGGGACCTGCTGAGCCACTTGGACACTCACAAGTCCATGGGGCCGGATGGGATCCATCCTAGGGTGCTGAGAGAGCTGCAGAGGAGCTGCCAAGATGCTCTCCATCATTTTCCTCCAACCCTGGCTCACCAGTGAGGTCCCAGATGACAGGAAACTGGCCAAGGTGGTCCCCATCCACAAGAAGGGACGGATGGAGGAACCTGGAAACTCCAGGCCTGTCAGCCTGACCTCAGTGCCAGGGAAAATGATGGAGCAGATTATCCTGGCGGCAATAACTGCGCACCTGCAGGATGGCCAAGGGCTCAGGTCCAGCCAGCAGGGATTCAGGAAGGGCAGGTCCTGCCTCTCCAACCTGATCTCCTTCCATGCCCAGGTGACTGCCTGGTGGATGTGGGGCAGGCTGTGGATGTAGTCTACCTGGACTGCAGCGAGGCCTTTGACACCGTCCCCCGCAGCCAACTGCTGGCTAAGCTGTCAGCTCGTGGCTTGGACAGCAACACTCTGAGCTGGGTTAGGGACTGGCTGGAGGCTGAGCCCAGAGAGTGGTGGTGAATGGTGCCACAGCCAGCTGGAGGCCAGGCACCAGTGGTGTCCCCCAGGGATCAGTGCTGGGGCCCATCCTCTTCAATGTCTTCATTGATGATCTGGATGAGGGCATTGAGACAGTCATCAGCAAATTTGCAGATGACACCAAGTTGGGAGCAGATGTTGGTCAGTTAGAGGATAGAAGGGCTCTGCAGAGGGACCTTGACCGACTGGACAGATGGGCAGAGTCCAATGGGATGGCATTCAACAAGTCCTAGTGCCAGGGGCTGCACTTTGGCCACAACAACCCCATGCAGAGCTACAGGCTGGGGTCAGAGTAGCTGAGAGCTGCCAAACAGAGAGGGACCTGGGGGTGCTGATCGACAGCCGCCTGAATATGAGCCAGCAGTGTGCCCAGGTGGCCAAGAAGGCCAAGGGCACCCTGGCCTGCATTAGGAGTGGTGTGGCCAGCAGGAGCAGGGAGGTCATTGTGCCCCTGTACTCTGCTTTGGTTAGGCCACACCTTGAGTCCTGTGCCCAGTTCTGGGCTCCTCAGTTTAGGAAGGACATCGAGACACTTGAATGTGTCCAGAGAAGGGCAACGAGGCTGGGGAGAGGCCTTGAGCACAGCCCTGTGAGGAGAGGCTGAGGGAGCTGGGATTTCTTAGCCTGGAGGTGTTCCCTCGAGCAAGTAGAGAGACAAAGTGAAAGAGGGGGCAACTTGTTTACCAACTGGGGTGATACTTATAGAGTCCTCGAGGCTGGGTTTGACCAATGGGCACTCTCATAGACAACTGGCTTCAGCCTATGGGAAGCGTGAAGCTGGAATTATGCCATGCTTGGTGTTTGCACGAGCACTGCATGCGCTGGGTGCGTGCTGGCCTGGCTAATGCCTTGGCTTTTGTCTTCCTCCTGAAGGAGGGGAAACCTGTCCACATGCTGGGACCAGATCTAGTATCTGGGCAGAATGTGCCTTCACCACACTTGAGCTGAGATGTAATTGAGTGAGACACTGTGACCGGTTTAGGCTGTGCCTTTAAGAAATGGACACTTTCTGAACACTCTGGCTGAATGTATTGAAAAACAAAGATATGCTAAACTGATTTCATTGCTAGATAGGTAAAAATGCGACTTTATTTTTGGGTTCAGTCTGTTCAGTCTGTTCTTCTCTGTCCTGTTGGCTGGCCTGTTTCTCTCTCTGAAGCAACAGCTTGCTGGGCAGGAGCGTCCTTGCTAACCAGATAAGAAAACTAACTCTTGCATTCGCTTTGAACTAACAGAATTTATTTTCTCCTTAATTACCTTCTTTTCTCTCTCTCTAACCCATTTTGGAAAAAAAGGGGAGGTAGGGAGGGAGAAGGGGGGAACACACCCTACTCCGGGTGTGGATCTCCTATATTACATACATTGCTGTATATTTCTGTATATATTGTAAATATCGTATATTTTTGTACATATTCATTGCATTCCATTTCTGCTTGTAAATACAGCTTTCATTCTGCTTCTCCGGCTGAGTTAGCTGTGGATTCTTTTGTGTGTGTGTGGGAACTTTCTCACCCCTACCACAGACACCCAGTGAAAAAATGTCTGTTCCAGGGAGAAGGTCATTGATATGGTGGCCAGGAGCAGGGATTTGGTCTGTAACAATACTTCAGATAGCTTGGAACCTGTTTGGCAGGAAAAGTCAGTGTACAGAGCAGTAAGAGATGGTCAAGGAGAGGGACATCTGTTCCTCTGGGAGGGAGAAAAGATGTTAATCTTACAGTGTCAGGCTGTGCCTGTAAGACTTGGACAGGCTGGACACTTGGGTGGAGGGGAACACCATGAAGTTCAACCAGGGCAAGTGTAGGGTCCTGTACCTGGGGAGGAACAACCTCCTACAGCAGAACAGGTGAGGGGGGACCTGTGTAGAGCAGCTATGCAGAGAAGAACCTGGGAGTGCTGGGGGCCAAGAAGTTCCCCAAGAGCCAGAAATGTGCCCTGGTGGCCAAGAAAGCAAATGGGGTTCTGGGGTGCATGAAGAAGAGTGTGGGCAGCAGGTTGAGGGATGTTACCCATCTTCTCTACTTAACCCCAGTGAGGCCTCATCTGGAGTCCTGGGTCCAGTGCTGGGCTCCCCAGTTCCAGAGGGACAGGGAGCTGCTGGAGAGAATCCAGGGGAGGCTGCAAAGCTGCTGAGGGGCCTGGAGCAGCTCTGGGAGCAGCAAAGGCTGAGAGCCCTGGGGCTGAGAGCCTGCAGAAGAGCAGCCCCAGAGGGCAGCTGAGCAATGCTCAGCAAGAGCTAAAGGAGCTGTGGGGGGCAAGAGGCTGGGGCCAGGCTCTGCTGAGTGGTGCCCAGGGACAGCACAAGGGGCAGTGGGCACAGAGTGGCAGCCAGCAGGTTGTATCTGAGCAGGAGGAGAAAGTTGTTTGTTGTGAGGGTGCTGGAGGCCTGGAGCAGGCTGCCCAGAGAGGTTGTGGAGTCTCTTTGTGTGGAGAGCTTCCAACCCCTCCTGGGCATTGTGCTGCTGGGCAAGCTGCTGTGGGTGCCCTGCGGGAGCAACAGGATTGGGCTGGGTGAGCTCTGGAGATGCTTTTCAACCCCCACCATGCAGGGATTTTGTGACAACCAGTGTGCAGATTGATTTGCTGAAGAATGTTCCTTTTTACATCAGACCTAGCAAAACCCTTCTGCTGTGCCACAAAATGCTTGCTGCCCACACATAAAATCCCTTCACTCTCAGTAGCAAGAGCATGTTCTGGAGGATGCCATTTGCCAGCCCCTTGCTTCCTTCCTGCTCCCATTAGCTCACAGACCTGTGTTCTCTTGTACACTAAGAAGGCAGAAACATCCAGCACAGGCACAGGATCACAGAATCACAGGGCACAGCCTGCCAGGCTGGAAGGGACCCCAGGGACCATCTGCTCCAACTTCTCCAGCTCACAGCCCAGTTGCTGCTGGCCCAGCACCCTGTCAGGCTGAGCCTTCAAACTGCCCAGGGACTGCAGGGACCCCACCGCTGCCCTTGGGAGATGATCCCAGTGTCCAGCTGTGCTCATGGAGCCCAATGCAGTGTCCCCAGCAGCACCTTGTCCCCAGCAGCCTTGGCTCTGCCATGGGTCTCCTTGTCCCAAGGGAGTCTCCATGCTGCTGGTGGCCTCCTTGATGTCCTGCTCCCTGGCAATAAGGTCTGCCCTGAGCCTTCTCTTCTCCAGGCTGAGCAACCTCAGCTTTTTCAGCCTTCCCTCACAGGCTTCCAGGCCTCTCTTCCCAGTGGTGCCCAGGACAAGGGCCAACAGGCACAAACTGAAACCCAGAAAGTTCCATCTGAAGATTCATAGATTCACAGATTGTATCATGTTGAAAAGGACCCTGAAAGGTCATCTTTTCCAGCCCTCCTACAGGCAGCAGGGACACCTCCAATTAGAACAGGCTGCCCAGGGCCACAACACATCTGATCTTGAATGCCTCCAGGGATGGAGCCTCAACCACCTCCCTGTGAAACTCGTTTCAGTGTCTCCCCAGCCTCCCTGTGCAGAACTTCCTCCTTAGCTCCAGCCTAACTCTGCCCTGCTCCAGTTCCAAACCATTGCCCCTGGGCCTATCCCCACAGCCCTTCTGAACAGTTCCTCCCTTTCAGATATTGAAATGCAGCTATATAGTCTCCCTGGAGCCTTCCCTGCTCCAGACTGACCAACCCCAATTCTCCTCTCCCTGGTCACTGTCACCTTGCAAATCTCCTCCCTTCAGGAGTGGATTAACAGGAGGCTTTGCCAGGCTGGTGGGTGCTGAGCTGGGCCTCCTGCTCTTTTTCTTTTTTGTAATTAAGGAGAACTGGGCAAGAGCTCCCCAGCCCCAGGCACAGCTGCACTGGAGAGAGCACAGCCCTGCTGCCTTATTGTGTCATGAGGGCGAAGAACTCCTATGGATCATTGATGTGCTGTGAGGGAAGGGGCCAGGAATGGTTGGAAGGGAAGCACTGGGAAGCTGAAGGATCCACTCCTTTGCTCAGCCTTTATTTGCTGGCCTTGTTAGAGAAATTGTGCCTTGCTTAAACTTAAAATATGAGTGTGATTATCAATCCCAAATATAAACCAACATGGAACAGAAGCTGCTACTCACAGCCAGGGAGAGCAGGAGCTTTACATAATTCCCATGGTGTGTCACACATTTCTAGGAAGGAGGAAAAAGGTCTTGGTAAGAAACAGCTGACAGGGAAATCATTATGAGAGATTTTTATGCTCACAGGGTAGCCTTAAATGAGAAAAATGTTGCTCAGGAAAATAATAATTGCAGTTATTCAGGTCTAAAGGTTCCATGTAGGTACCTGATGGGGTTTGGAGTAGTGCTGAATCAGGGCAGAAGAGGCAAAATATTTACACAGGAGCTACCCAGAGAAGGAAGCACTAAGGTGAGGCTGCTTTCATCATTGGAACAGCTCTGGCAGTAACCCCAGTCCTGGGCTGTACAGGAAAAGCTGAGAAAGTGGGGAAGAGGAGGCTGAGGGAGACCTCATTGCTCTCTGCAGCTCCCTGAGAGGAGGCTGGAGCCAGGTGGGGCTTGGGCTCTGCTCCCTAGGCTCAGGTGAGAGAAGGAGAGGAACTGGCCTGAAATTGTGCCAGGGGAGGCTGAGGTTGGAGAGGAGGAAAAATGTCTTTGGTGCCAGAGTGGTCAGGGCCTGGCAGAGGCTGCCCAGGGAGGTGGTGGAGTCCCCATGCCTGGAGGTGTTGCAGCAAGCTGTGGCCGTGGCACCTGGGGGCATGACACTTATAGAATCATAGAATCAATAAGGTTGGAAAAGACCTTATATATCATCAAGTCCAACCTGTCACCCAAGACCTCCAGACAACTAAACCATGGCTCCAAGTGCCACATTCAATCCCCTCTTGTACACCTCCAGGGATGGCGACTCCACCACCTCCCTGGGCAGCACATCCCAAGGGCCAATCTCTCTTTCTGGGAAGAACTTTCTCCTCACCTCCAGCTTAAACCTCCCCTGGCACAGCTTGAGACTGTGTCCTCTTGTTCTGGTGCTGGGTGCCTGGGAGAAGAGACCAATCCCCACCTGGCTACAACCTCCCTTCAGGGAGTTGGAGAGAGCAAGAAGGTCTCCCCTGAGCCTCCTCTTCTCCAGGCTAAGCAACCCCAGCTCCCTCAGCCTCTCCTCACAGGGCTGTGCTCCAGACCCCTCCCCAGCTCTGTTAGAATCACAGAATTGTTAGGGTTGGAAGGGACCTCAAGGATCATCCTGACTCTCCTAAACAGCTTGTAGCCCCCCAGTGCAGTGCTCCAGTCATGTGAGTCATCCCAGCACCTTTCTGTAATAGCAATTACATCATAGTCCTCCTGGTGGACCAAGACTTCCAGCTCCTCTTGTTTGTTACCTATACTGCGTGCTTTGGTGTACCTGCACTTCAGCTGGGCTGCTGGTTTCTCAACTAACTCTACTTTATGTACCTCTCTCTCCTCACCAGACTGGTTCCATCCCTTCCCCCTTCAAACCCAATGAGTCCTGCCAACTCTTGTGCAGAGTCCTTTTGCCCTTTCTAGATAGATTCAGCCCATCTAGGTCCAGCAGGTCAGATGCAGTAAAAGTTGCCCCTTGATCAAAGAACCCAAAATTCTGCTACTGGCACCATCCCCTGAGCCAATTGCTGATGGTGTGGGTCCCTCTGTTCCTCTCAGTGTACACCCCTGCCACTGAGGTGTGGAGGTTCAGGCTGGGTGCCGGCCTGGATATCACTGCACAGACCACACCTGGGAGGTCCCAAGGGGTGGGCCCAGCCCAGGGGGTGGTCACAGGAAACCAGGTATTCCATTCCCATAACGCCCTGCTCCCCTATAAAACATCCACGCGGGGTCTTCACTTCCTCTTTCGTCCCCTGCTGCTGCCCAGGTACAATGGCGTGAGCTGCCTCCCTTGGGCCTGCCCAGGCCCAAGGCTGGGTGTGTGGGGGAGAAAGAGCCCTGGGGGATGGGTTTGGGTGTACCCCCAGGTGGTGATGGGATCTCTTTTGTCACAGTGCTTGTGGTTCTCTGTAAAACTTTCATTGTTGCTTTACTTGTTTTTTCCATTTAAACTTTCCATCGCTTTTGCAATCCCTTTGTCTGAGTCGCTATTGCTGCCCGTGGGGGGAGGATTGCATGAGGGAACTGAGCAGAACACCATTTGAGCTCCTGCCCCACCAATCAATTGTCTGAGGGCCTTGAATTCTTTTTTAATCATCCTGGAGCCATGGTTTGATGGCCTTGGTGGGGCTGGACTGCTGGTTGGACTGGATGACCTTGGAGGGCTTTTCCAATCCTAAAAATTCTATGATTCTATATATGGGCAAAATGAAGATGCCTTTAACTAGGCAATATGAATGGATTTGCTGTTCTTCAAAGTCAATCACAGCAAGTGGGAAGCAGTTCTCAAGTGAGTCTGGGTTGGCTGAGTTACTGGATAAGGAGGGTAAATCACAGCTGGACAGGTATCTGTAGGATGAGCCCAAAATCCTTCCCAGAAAATCACCTTCCCCAGGCTTGTTCTGGTAAAGGCTGCCAGGCTGTCAAGCTGTATGCTGAGGGCCCATGGCTGGTGGCCAGGAGGGACAGCAGTTGGTGGAGGACTTCTTGGGAATTCAGATACCACCTGGAAAATGTCCATAGAAACTCTCAGCTAAGGCTGGCTTGCATCTGAGTCCTGCCAGGCTGAAGGAGAGGATCCCTCCCCCCACTACCCCCTGCCATGCCTCCCACCACAGGCAGCCAGGCAGCTGGTAACATAGAGCAGGGAGCCAAGTGGTGGGGCTGGGATCATCTTGCTTCACCCCCAGAGTGTGTGAGCCAAACTTCTGTCCAGAAAGAGCTTAAACATGCATGGAAGAGAGAAAGGAACAAAATGGATTCATCTGCAGGACCTGCCAAGCTCTTCTGAGAATGCTATGGAGATGGGGAACCACACAAAGCCCTGCTAGTGAGACACCACAAAGACACAGCCAGGCCTGCTGTGAAACCTGCAGCAGTGTTGGAAGGATCTGTGTATGGGCAAACCCAGAGAGGGAGAACATGCATTGGCTTCGCCTCTCCCTGCTTGAGTCTGCAAGGTTTACCTGAGACAGTTTTTAAAGTCAAACATCAGAGTCATCTAACCCCAAGCAGGGTTCAGAGAGTCTTCCCAAATCACAGAATCATAGAATTAATGAATGTGTTGGGTGGGAAGGGACTTTTAAAGCCCATCCAGTCCAGCCCCCTGCAGCCAGCAGGGACAGCCCCAACCACAGCAGGCTGCTCACAGCCCCAAACAACCTGACCTGCACTGCTGCCAGCCATGGGGCAGCTCCCAGCTCTCTGGGCAGCCTGGGCCAGGCTCTCCCCACCCTCAGCACCAAACATTTCTCCTTCTCTCCACTCCCAGGCTCCCTCTCTGAGTTCCAAACCATTCCCCCTTGTGCTGGCACCACAGGCCCTGCTCCAAAGTCTGTGCCCAGCTCTCTGCTCAGCCCTGGAAGCACTGCAAGGCCACCAGAAGGTCTGCCTGGAGCCTTCTCCTCTGCAGGCTGCCCAAGGCCAAGTCTCTCAGCCTGGCTCCCAGCAGAGGGCTTCCAGCCCTGCCAGCACTGCTGTGGCCTCCTCTGGCCCTGCTGCAGCAGGTCCCTGTCTGTGCTGAGGGCTCCAGAGCTGCCCCAGCACTGCAGGGCTGTGAGCAGAGCCCAGCAGAGGGGCAGAATCCTTCTCTGCCCCTGCTGCCCTCACTGCTGGGGCTCAGCCCAGGACAGGCTGGGGCTGGGCTGGCAGCACTCAGTGCTGGCTCAGCTCCAGCTCTGCACCCCCAGCGCCCCAGAAATATGATGCTGTCCACAAATTCAACAAAGTGCAAAGTCAGCAGCAGTGTTTGCTTCAAGGTCCTGTGAATTTGGTGGTATCAGGACAGGCAGGGGACTGCCCAGGCAACCTCGGGCAGGATGGTTCCTTTAAGCAGAGTTTTGAGTCTGGTGCCAAATGCTTGCTCCCAGTTTTCATTTATTTATGCTTTTAATTCCCTCCTAGATGCTGGGAAACATATTTGCATTTCATTAAAATGCATTTCCCCAGTTAGTATGGCATTCTTTCCTGGGAAACCTTCCCTCTTTGTCATTTTCTCCAGCCTGGAGCAGACTCAACATGCTGCAGCTGCTTTGCTTTAAGAGCCTCTTGAACCTCAGGGCTGTGCCTCTTGCTGTTCCTGAATCAATGAAGCACCTGACAAAGTGCAGGCCACCAGAGGCTCTCATCTAGTCCATGGATGATCACCTACCACAAGTCACTGCACCCTGAGAAGGTACAAAGAGCAAGCACACTTGTTCAGTGGTCCCAAGAGCACGGACTGTAGTACAGGTGCAGGAGGGCTGTGAAGGGGCTGAGGGTGTGACTCTGCAGTGACAAGGCATGGGGTGGGGTGGCATGGCATGCAGTGCAGGGGCCAGACCAAGCTTTTCTCTGCTGCAAGCAGCTTGGCTTGCACAGCCAACTCTTGGCACTGCTTCACCAAGGCCTAGTCCAAACTCAGCTACAGCATCTGGTGAGATCCAGAGTCCTTGAGTCCCTCTGTGTACCCAGCGCTGTCCCTGTACATGCACACATCCCTCCAGGCCTGATGGGCCTTGGCAAAGGAGCAGCTTCTGCCATCTCCTTTCTGAATAAGACACCATGTCACCTTCCTCCCACCCCACCCCATTCCATCCCACCCCACCCCACCCCATCCCATCCATCTGTCTTTGTTTTAAGGAGTGATACTGAAGCTCTTCTGCCCTTCCCAAAGGAGTAACCACATGTAGTGGGTTGAGGCAGCCCTCTCCCCACCACAGGCAAAATGACGACTCTGACAAAGGGATTGCAGAAGTGATGGAAATGTTTAAATAGAAAAAGGTGAAGGTGCACAAAGGAACCAGAAACAGTGACAGAAGAAACCCCAAAACACGCCCGGATGAACCCCATCCCCACCTGAGGGTGGGCCCAAGACCCCCAGGGCTCGTTCTTCCCCCCACTGCTAGGCTAGTCTCGGCTGGCCAGGCCTGAGACCGCCCATCCCCTGGCCTAGCCAGGCCCAAGGCTGGGAGACGTCTCCCCCAGTTCCCGGGTGCCGGCGAGGGAAGAAAGAGCAAGAGGCGGACCCCACGCAAGATCTTATAGCGGTGCAGGGGTGTGGTAGGAGATACCTGGCACTTCCTGTGTCCACCCACTGGGCTGGACTGCTGGACACAGGAAGTGTGCCATGCAGCATAAGGGCACCCAGCCCAAACCACCACACCACAACACTCTATGCTGGACTGGGAAGCATTAGAAGTCTGCAGGGGGACTGCTGTCACAACTGCATCCTGCAGTGCAAAACCCTAGAGCACAAATCCATAGCCCAGTTCTCCACTCTGGGATTACTGCAGAACCTCATTAGGCCAAAGCCTCCAAAACCTCCCCCAACAACGACTCAAAGACCCAGAGTCTCTAATGCCCCTCATACCACTCTATCCCCACTCCCCTCCCCCACTCCCAGCTAAGCCAAAGATGATGCAGCTAGAAATTAGCTCTGCCCAGGCTGCTAGCAGGCTGCTCAAGGCCAAAACCCTCCCCCATACCAAACAGGAGATAAAGGAGCCTGTGCCAGAAAGGGAACTGAGAGAGGAAAAGGGAAGAACAGCCTATGCTATTTGTTCATAAAGAGGAGATACAGGCATTTGGGGAATGAGATAACACAAGATTACAATTTCCAGTCCATCCCTGGAATCTCTGGTCCTCCTGGAGGACTTCAACTTTATGTTTCTTAAAGATGTCCAGCCCTAAATCATAACACCATCCCTTTCTATCCCATCCATAGATACATAGCTTCATAGCTTCATAGAATGGTTTGGGTTGGAAGGGACCTTAAACATCATCCTGTTCCAGCCCCCTGCCATTGGCAGGGACACCTCCCACCAGCACAGCTTGCTCAAAGCCTCATCCAGCCTGGCCTGGAACGCCTCCAGGCAGGGGACAGCCACAGCCTCCTGGGCAGCCTGTGCCAGGCTCTCCCCAGCCTCACTGCCAACAATTTCTTCCTCCTCTCCACTCTCAGTCTCCCCTCTCCCAGCTCAAAGCCATTGTCCCTCATCCTGGCACTCCCAGCCTTTGTCCAAAGTCCCTCCCCAGCTCTCCTGGAGCTCTTCAGGTCCTGGAAGGCTGCTCTGAGGTCTCCCTGGAGCCTTCTCTTCTCCAGGCTGCACAGCCCCAACTCTCCCAGCCTGTCATCTAATAATGACAGAAGGCAAAGCCCATCAGAATGTTTATCCTGAGCCTCTCCTGCTTTATGTTTGGATCCTCTGCTGTGGCATGGTTGGCATTAAAAAGTCGGTGCCCAGACAGGTTGCCTGTCTCCCTCTTGCCTTGACAAAGTTGGTGGGTGGACCTTTGAAAACCCTGCCTGGAAGGTCTGATGAAGCTATTCCTTATTTCTCTTCCCTGCTGCAAGAGTAAAATTTTTGCCCTAAGACAAGGGCAAGTGTTCTCCTGAACTCACCTATCTCTGCCATCTTCTGGACTCAAGATGTTGATCTTCCCTCTGCCAAATGCTAAAGTCTGAACACTTCACTAAATGTAGAGCTGCACCAGCTGGATTGGAGCAGGAATGTGGAAGCTCGTGGAGGGAGGGCAAAGCCCAAGGTGATTAACTAAGGAGGATTAACTAAGAGTCAGAGCCACTTCTATTCATGCCTAGCTCACATGCAGCTCAGCTTCTCCTTCTTCCCTGGAGACTTGTCCCAATGGCAACTTTTAACATGCAGAAAAGACCAGATGAACTGGGAAGATGCAGTGGTGAAGATGAGAAATGGGTAGCCAGGCATGAACATATCTCTCCCAGCACACAAGGGGCTGAGATTGCCTTGTCTGTGAGATCCAGCTGTGTGCTGGTTCTGTAGGTGAAGGGCAGAAGGTGTCTGTCCCTCGAGAGCCACAGAGCACATTGTGTCAGGAGCTAAGTCATAATACAGTAGAGAAAACCAACCAGCAGTTGCCTTAATGGCTGTGTTAATTACCTGAGTGTCTTCATTCCCTAGCAAAGGCACCTAATCAGAGGAGAAAGCTGAATACATGTTTTTAGATGCCTCATTACAGGGTCTGCAGAGAGCTGGGTGCACTTTAATGAGCAGCTTTATTAGAGGAAGAGAGCCAGCATGTCCTGCAAGCTCCAGGTCTGCCCAGGACAGACCACAGGTGATGGGGAAAGATGAAATCTGGGCAGCCCCGAGCTGTATCAAGACAACTTCTCTATTCCAGACCCTCCCCCTCTTTGATGCTGCTCAGCTACTGCAGTTATGGAGATCATGGAGAGTGACAGATGGATATGGGGATGATTTGTGGTGGGTGGTTTTATTTCCCTTTTGGTCAGGCACTGCCGCAGGCTGCCCAGGGAAGTGGTGGAATCTGGAGGTGTTCCAGAAACCTGTGACCATGGCACTTGGGACCATGGTTTAGTGGCCATGGTGGTGCTGGGTTGTTGTTTGGACTGAGTGATCTCAGAAGGTTTTGCCAAGCCAATAAATGCAGTGATTCTGTGCAGCTGTTCCCGTCAGTTCTTCCTGACTGAACAAAAAGGGCACATCAGAGGGGAAATCCCCCTGCACAGCTTTAACCCAGGTGCTGCCTCTGATGTGTCAGGCAATAGGGACCTATTAAGGGTGATAGAAATGTTGAGCATTGAGGGTGTGGTGAGCTTGTGGGAAGGGACAGTCGCAGAAAATACAGGAACATGAACATTTGTTGCTACCTTTACTCTGCTGGGCCTGAACACTGATTGCCTTAGCTGACATCCTGAGCCCTCACGTGGGAATGGTCTCTGACTTTCAGCCACTTCCCACTCGTTCAGTGTCTCCCAAATGACCTTTGAGGATGGCTCATTGTCCTGGTGTGAGCTGGTACATAACCTCTCCTGCTCAGAGCTGTCCCTGCCCAGCTCAGGCTCTGCTCACTGAGGCACTGTCTGCACTTCAGGGCAGCTTGGCACAGCCAGGGGCTGCTGCTAGCAGGGAGCAGCTGATGGGGACAGCTCCTGCCAAGGGCTGGGCCGCAGAGAGCCTCTGCCTTGGACTTGCTCCTGGCCACAGCAAGGGCACTGCCACAGCTTGTGCCACACCTTGGGGGCAGGCAGGCAGAGGTGGCTCCTGTGGGGAGGAGCAGACAGCACAGGGCACCCTCAGCTGCCCACCAAAGGACTGCAGCCATGGATGGCATCCTTAGGAGCAAGCTGAGGGATCCCCAGGGCCAAGCCTCTCCTTCCCTGGCTGCTGTCCCAGCAAGACTCTGTCCCTTCTGCCTTCCATCCCCATCCCTGTGATCCTCAATCCACTTCCAGAACCCAGCTCCTGGATCTGGTTCCCATCTGCTGCTGAGTCCAGGCTGGGACTTGCCCAGTGCCTGCCTCCAGCAGCAGTGGTGCCAGTGGTGCCCTCAGGGCTTGGGTTCCACACTGGTTTGTGTCTCTGTGTCTCTGTCCCCTGGCATTGTTCTTCTCTCCATCCCAGCTGGGTCAGTTCCTTTCCCACCCCATCAGTCTCTCTCCCTGCTTCCTTTTCTCTTCCCTTTGGGAAGCAGAGGGCTTCATGGAGAGCCTCTGGCACTCCTCTAGTGACCAGCCCGAACTTTACCATTGACTTCCATCCAGCACCAGAGAGATGCAGACTTTAGTAATACACATGAAGGTCTCACCACGCTTTCTGCAGGTCTCAGGGGTACCCCCATCAGCAGAGGTGTGATCTGTGACTCTTTTTCAGCTCTGGCTGTTAACACAGGCTCAGGCTGGGCCCACTTTCAGCAGCCTTTTATCAGCATTTCTGATCTCCAAGCCACAAAACCATGCAGAAAACATTCCCTGTTTGCCTTCAAAACAGGCGAAGGAGCTCCCAGCGACAGTTGCCTTCAGGGAGTGAGGACTGTGATCACTGAAGACATTTCTGCTCATTATTTCTGTGTCCTTCGTGCTGCAGCAGATGGAGCTTCATTATGGGGAGAGCACCTTTTAGGGTGAGGCTGCTGTCATTGCTGGAACAGCTCTGGCAGTAACCCCAGCTGCTGTACTGGGATGTACAGGAAAAGCTGAGAAGGAGAAGGGCAAACAAAGATGCCTTTAACCAGGCAATATGAATGGATTTGCTGTTCTTCAAAGTCAATCACAGCAAGTGGGAAGCAGTTCTCAAGTGAGTCTGGGTTGGCTGAGTTACTGGATAAGGAGGGTAAATCACAGCTGGACAGGTATCTGTAGGATGAGCCCAAAATCCTTCCCAGAAAATCACCTTCCCCAGGCTTGTTCTGGTAAAGGCTGCCAGGCTGTCAAGCTGTATGCTGAGGGCCCATGGCTGGTGGCCAGGAGGGACAGCAGTTGGTGGAGGACTTCTTGGGAATTCAGATACCACCTGGAAAATGTCCATAGAAACTCTCAGCTAAGACTGGGTGGGCAGAGGGAGGGACAGCTGTCCCCCACTATACAAGGTGTTCCCTCAGTCACCAGGACACCTCTCTGAAGTGGTTTGATGTCTCTTGAGCAGCAGCGGTTGGGCCAGAAGCAACCTGAGACAGGGCTAGAACAGGATGTCAAACAGCTGAGGGTCTGAGAGCAGCTCAGGCTTGGACAGCCAGCTTTGGAGCCTCAGCTTCTGGTCAGGCCAGCTGGTTTGAAGACACCATTGGCATGTGGCAAAGAAAAGGTTCTTGGGTTCTTGCCAGGGCATGGAGGGGGAATGACCTGGGTGAAAGAGTGACAGGGAAGTGACAACCACAGTGCTCCTGGTCCCAGAACCATGGAAGTCTCTTTCTGCTGGGAGTTTGATCACATTAGGAATGTTCTGGTTTGCAGGAGCACAGGCTGAGTGGAGACACTGGCCCATGCAGATGGGCAGACAGCAGAAGATCCAGACCCTGCTTGGCTGTTGATGTAAGGGTAGCCAGTAGGACAAGACACAGAATCAGAGAACCACAGACTGGTTTGGGTGGGAAAAGACCTTCAAAGCTCATCTAGTCCAGCCCCCTGCAGCCAGCAAGGACATCCCCAACCAGAGCAGGTTGCTCCCAGCCCCAAACAACCTGACCTGCACTGCTGCCAGCCATGGGGCAGCTCCCAGCTCTCTGGGCAGCCTGGGCCAGGCTCTCCCCACCCTCAGCACCAAACATTTCTCCCTTCTCTCCACTCTCAGTCTCTCTCTCTGAGTTCCAAACCATTCCCCTTGTGCTGGCACCACAGGCCCTGCTCCAAACTCTGTGCCCAGCTCCCTGCATTCTCCAGGAAAACTCACAAGCAGAGACACTGACAACCACTCTCCATCATTTTCCTCCAGCCCTGGCTCACCAGTGAGGTCCCAGATGACTGGAAACTGGCCAGGGTGGTCCCCATCCACAAGAAGGGTTGGATGGAGGAACCTGGAAGCTCCAGGCCTGTCAGCCTGACCTCAGTGCCAGGGAAAATGATGGAGCAGATCATCCTGGCGGCAATAACTGCGCACCTGCAGGATGGCCAAGGGCTCAGGTCCAGCCAGCAGGGATTCAGGAAGGGCAGGTCCTGCCTCTCCAACCTGATCTCCTTCCATGCCCAGGTGACTGCCTGGTGGATGTGGGGCAGGCTGTGGATGTGGTCTACCTGGACTTCAGCAAGGCCTTTGACACCAACCCCCACAGCAAACTGCTGGCTAAGCTGTCAGCTCGTGGCTTGGACAGCAACACTCTGAGCTGGGTTAGGGACTGGCTGGAGGCTGAGCCCAGAGAGTGGTGGTGAATGGTGCCACAGCCAGCTGGAGGCCAGGCACCAGTGGTGTCCCCCAGGGATCAGTGCTGGGGCCCATCCTCTTCAATGTCTTCATTGATGATCTGGATGAGGGCATTGAGACAGTCATCAGCAAATTTGCAGATGACACCAAGTTGGGAGCAGATGTTGGTCAGTTAGAGGATAGAAGGGCTCTGCAGAGGGACCTTGACCGACTGGACAGATGGGCAGAGTCCAATGGGATGGCATTCAACAAGTCCTAGTGCCAGGGGCTGCACTTTGGCCACAACAACCCCATGCAGAGCTACAGGCTGGGGTCAGAGTAGCTGAGAGCTGCCAAACAGAGAGGGACCTGGGGGTGCTGATCGACAGCCGCCTGAATATGAGCCAGCAGTGTGCCCAGGTGGCCAAGAAGGCCAAGGGCATCCTGGCCTGCATTAGGAGTGGTGTGGCCAGCAGGAGCAGGGAGGTCATTGTGCCCCTGTACTCTGCTTTGGTTAGGCCACACCTTGAGTCCTGTGCCCAGTTCTGGGCTCCTCAGTTTAGGAAGGACATCGAGACACTTGAATGTGTCCAGAGAAGGGCAACGAGGCTGGGGAGAGGCCTTGAGCACAGCCCTGTGAGGAGAGGCTGAGGGAGCGGGGGTTGTTTAGTCTGGAGAAGAGGAGGTTCAGGGGAGACCTTCTTGCTCTCTACAACTACCTGAAGAGTGGTTGTAGCCAGGAAGGGGTTGGCCTCTTCTCTCTAGCAACCAGCACCAGAACAAGAGGACACATTCTCAAGCTATGCCAGGGGAGGTTTAGGCTGGAGGTGAGGAAAAAGTTCTTCACCGAGAGAGTGATTCGTCTTTGGGATGTGCTGCCTGGGGAGGTGGTGGAGTCACCGTCCCTGGAGGTGTTCAAGAGGGGATTGAATGTGGCACTTGGTGCCATGGTCTAGTCATGGGGTCTGTGGTGGCAGGTTGGACTCGATGATCTTTGAGGTCTCTTCCAACCTTAGCGATACTGTGATACTGTGATACTGTAACTTCCCTGTGCCAGGCATCATGTGCCAGGCTCTGCTCAGTGCTGTCCTGTACCACAACAAGGGGCAGTGGACACAAACTGGAACACAGGTGATTCCACCTCAACATGAGGACAAAATTGTTTGCTGTGTGGGTGCTGGAGGCCTGGAGCAGGCTGCCCTGAGAGGTTGTGGAGTCTCCTGGTGTGGAGACTTTCAAGGTCCATCTGGATGTGTTCCTGTGTGACCTGCCCTAGGCGATCCTGCTCTGGGAGGAGGGTTGGACTGGATGGTCTCTGGAGGTCACTTCCAACCTCTAATATTCTGTGGTTCTATGATTCTAGAGGAGCTCTCTCCTGCAGCAGGAGCTAGGGCTGGTGGTTGTCTGGAAGACCCTTTTTCTGCAGGGCTGTCACACCCACTGCCAGGCAGCCCCTTTCCCTCATGCCATATTCTCGATCTCCTCCCTGAGCTTTGTTTCTGCTGGCAGCCCTGTTGCTTTGTGCTGTGTCACTCTTTATGAGCTAGAGCTGCTCAGTGTTTAGACAGAGGCTGAGAAATGCTGTAATCATGTGTGGCTGGCTGAATAAAGAGCTTTGGAACCACTTCTTTGGTTTTCCTTTTTTTTTCCCCTCTGCAAGTATCACATCATGAACTGCTTCAGCTCTCCCTTTTACTGCCTTACTGCCTCTCTGGAAACATCTGCTGAGGCAACAAGAGGAAGGAATGAGGATGATTTGCAAGTCATATTCAGCTCAGGATGGAGAGCATGACAGAGTAGATGCCTTTCTGTAATAAACTGTGTCCTGGAGTCAGGAAATGCTCACCCTGCAGGACCTCCCTGAGGCTTGCAGACATGAGTCTCACAGACACTTTCTATCTCTTGCTATTTCCCAGGGCAAGGCTTGTCAGCTAGGTTAGCAGTGGGGAACTTGATGTGGGGCCACATCTCTCCTGAAGAGAAGGATTCACTCCCACCAGAGTTCAGCTGTAACAGAAACATCATACTCATCTCTGCCCTGCTGAGAGGCCAAGGCAGAAACTGTCTGCCCAGCTTCCCAACGTATTGGCTGATTTGCTTCTGCTCATCTGTACACTTTCCTCAATGGAGCCATCACCCAGAAGAGCGATGGAGTCATACAGTTGGAGGGTTCCCTTTCAGATGGCTTTTCATCTCTACTCCTTGCACAGACCTGAAGAGATCAGGTCATATCCTATGCCCATCCCACCTACTTTGCCCTACATGATATCACTTGTTCCCTAGGTCATTTGTACCTCTCCTCCTGCCATGTTTCTCTCAAGGCAAGGTGGTAAAACCTTGCAGACCATGACAAACAATCATCTGAATAACCTTATTAGACACATGGTCAATCTAATCTGACATGCCCATGCAGCCCTGGGGTGAAGGCACATTATGCCCAAATATTGAATCTTGTCCCAGCACGTGGACAAGTTCCCCCTCTTCATGAGGGAGACAAAAGTCAAGGCGTTAGCCAGGCTGGCATGGCCCCCTGCATGCACCCATCTCATGGGATGCTTGTGTGAATACTAAGCATGGCATAATTCTAGCTTCACACCTTCTATAGGCTGAAGCCAGTTGTTTACAAGAGTGCCCATTGGTCAAACCCATCCTTGAGGAACCTATACGTATTACTCCAGTTGGTAAACAGGTTGCCCCCTCTTTCACTTTGCTCTCTTTCCTTGCTCGAGAGGACAAAGCTCATGCCATAGCCTCTGCCACTGAGCTCCTCGCTATTAAGTCTTCTCTCTCATATACGCAAACCAACTAGCAGCCTCTGCATGATGAGGAGAAGCCTGTGTCCAGGCAAGCCTGTTGAGCCTTAGCCCTGGGAATTATCTCCAGAGGAGGAGAATTATCTCCAGCGACATCCCAGTCGCACCGACCAAGAGAGCCCACCGTGCCTCCAGAGGACTGGATCCCCAAGGGTAAGATCTGCCCAACTGTCGGGGAAAAGGACTTAACCGAGTCTGGTAGTCCACGCGTCTGCATAACCCCGCTATGGCGGGAGAGAAGCCGCCACTCCTGCTGTCCGTGCCCTGTAAACCTCAGGGAAATCCAGAGCACTGTCCATGCACCGAAGACGGGACCGCTCTGAGAGGGTCCTGCTGCTCCTTTAAGCCGAGTAAATGGGAAGCTACCGCTCCACGTAGCCGCGCTTCTTCCCTGGGGCTGTTCACACTAGCCCCGGAGCCCCTTTCTGAGGGCCAACCCAGTTCCAGGACCAGCCCTACCGGCCCTGCAGGGCTGACCTGCCAGGACTGCTCCCTATCATCTGGAGGGAACCTGCCGAGTCCTGCAAGGGAACCTGCTTACCAGCTAAGTCTAGGTTCCATCTCCTCTCCACTGCCACGGAGAGAGCCAACCAACGCCACCGTCCAGACCAGCCCAGAAACCAGACCAGCGACAGCAGTCTGCCGGAACCCAACCTTGCCACAAACAACAGCTGCAAAGTATCTCCCACGTGCTTTCCACTCACTAACATTCAGTTCAAAGCACCTGCGCCTAGCAGTAACCTCTGATTCATAGAAACATTCGCTGTATATAGTACTCACCCCGTTGAGACGCCATCTAGTGGCCAAGCGGCAGAACTGCAGCCTTTGTTACATAAATACAGAAAATGATTCAGTAAATATTCCAATTGAGTTCTAATTATAATATTAAACCACTTATGGAATGTATTTCACGATCGTGCACTAGAAAAAGTATTAAAATAGTGATTAATGGGTTATTAATTTTGATAACTAATAAAATGATTTTCATAATTCATATTTCATATTAATAAATTAATAACCTCCTCATCACAAGCCCAGTGAGGTGTACCCCAGTGGGTACATCCCTTTGGGATGCTTGGTGGAGGAGCACTTGGCAGGCAGCAAGCTTAGTTTAAGGAGAGCCCTTCTGGAGATCTTCTCACAGGTTTAAAAGATCCTTTTGAGCCAGCTGTTGGTTTGATGCCTTTTTGCAATCCCAGCAAAGCTTTGTCACTGGAAGAATGAAGATTTTTGGAACAAGCAATTTTTATACATTTGGCTGCAGAGATAAACTGTGCTGCTTACTGAGATCAACACCTTTCTGCATCTGTAGATCTCCCTGCTTTCTATTCATCCTTCAGCTTTCTCTCCTCTCTGAGGTTTCACTGGGACAGCACTGTGCCCTCATGGCCAAGAAGGCAAATGGTCTCCTAGAGTGCATTAAAGAGTGTGGTCAGTAGGTCAAGGGAGGTTGTCCCTCCCCTCTACTCTGCCCTGTTGAGATCACACCTGGAGTATTGAATCCAGTTCTGGGTTCCACTCTTCAAGAGAGATAGAGTAGGGTATGAGGGTGTGTTACGATGTGCTTCACCCCCTCCTTACCCCATCTCCATCAACAGAGGTTTCAGTGGGGACTGAGAAAGGCAACAAAAAGCCTTTCAAGGTGTGACATTGCCTTCCCCTTTGCCTGGGGAGAGGCAATTAGCACCAAATGCTCCTGCCAGGGTGGAGGCTCCTTCCCCCTGAGGGAAGCCTGATGAGTTTGGGAGATATGATAAGAAGGGTGCTCCACACCCAGAGTACCATGGTCCTGGACACTGCCCAGAAATGCCTGGCCAGAAAGTAACCAGGGCACTCACGACCATCTCACCCTTGTGACCACCTCACCCTTGAGACCACCTCACCCTCACCACCATCTCACCCTTACCAAAATCTCACTCTCACCACCATCTCACCCTCACCACCATCTCATTCTTGCCACCATCTCACTCTCACCACCATCTCTCCCTCGCCACCGTCTCACCTTCGCCACCATCTCATTCTCGCCACCACACCAACTCGCCCTTGCCACCATCTCATTCTCGCCACCATCTCACCCTCACCACCATCTCACCCTCACCACCATCTCACCCTCACCGGCATCTCATTCTCAACAGCATCTCACCCTCGCCACCATCTCATTCTCGCCACCATCTCGGTGGAGGCAGGATTATGGAACAGGTCATCTTGAGTGCAATCACACAGCACTTACAGCATGGCCAAGGGCTCAGGCCCAGCCAGCATGGATTTATGAAGGGCAGGTCCTGCCTGACCAACCTGATCTCCTTCCATGCCCAGGTGAATGCCTGGTGGATGTGGGGAGGCCTGTGGATGTGGTCTGCCTGGACTTCAGCAAGGCCTTTGACACCAAACCCCACAGCAAACTGCTGGCCAAGCTGTTAGCCCATGGCTTGGACAGCAGCACTATGAGCTGGGTTAGGAACTGGCTGGAGGCTGAGCCCAGAGAGTGGTGGTGAATGGTGCCACAGCCAGCTGGCAGCCAGGCACTAGTGGTGTCCCCCAGGGATCAGTGCTGGGCCCCATGCTCTTCAACATCTTTATTGATGATCTGGAGGAGGGCACTGAGTGCAACAGCAGTAAGTTTGCAGATGACACCAAGCTGGGGGCAGGAGTTGATCTGTTAGAGGGTAGAGAGGCTTCACAGAGGGACTTCGACAGGCTGGACAGATGGGCAGAGTCCAAGGGCATGAGATTTAACACATCCAAGTGCCAGGTTCTGCACTTTGGCCACAACAACCCCAGGCAGTGCTACAGGCTGGGGTCAGAGTGGCTGAGAGCAGCCAGGCAGAGAGGGACCTGGGGGTGCTGGTTGATGGTAGGTTGAACATGAGCCTGCAGTGTGCCCAGGCAGCCAAGAGGCCAATGGCATCCTGGCCTGCATCAGGAACAGTGTGGCCAGCAGGAGCAGGGAGGTGATTCTCCCCCTGTACACTGCACTGGTTAGGCCACACCTTGAGTCCTGTGTCCAGTTCTGGGCCCCTCAGTTTAGGAAGGAGGTTGAGCTGCTGGAATGTGTCCAGAGAAGGGCAACAAAGTTGGTGAGCAGTTTGGAACACAGTCCTGTGAGGAGAGGCAGAGGGAGCTGGGGTTGCTTAGCCTGGAGAAGAGGAGACTGAGGGGTGATGTTATTGCTCTCTACAACTACCTGAAGGGAGGTTGTAGACAGGTGGAGGTTGGTCTCTTCTCCCAGGCAGCCAGCACCAGAACAAGAGGACACAGTCTCAAGCTGTGCCAGGGAAGGTGTAGGCTGGATGTTAGGGAGAAGTTCTACACAGAGAGAGTGATTGCCCATTGGAATGGGCTGCCCAGGGAGATGGTGGAGTCACCTTCATAGGAGGTGTTCAGGTGGAGACTTGATGGGTGCTTGGTGCCATGGGTTAGTTGTTTAGGTGGTGTTGGATTGGTTGATAGGTTCGATGCGATGATCCTGAAGGTCTCTTCCAACCTGGTCTATTCTATTCTATTCTATTCTATTCTATTCTATTCTATTCTATTCTATTCTATTCTATTCTATTCTATCTCACCCTCACCACCATCTCATTCTTGCCACTATCTCACCTCTCAACCACCTCCCTGGACAACCCATTCCAGGGCTTCACCACTCTCATGGGGAAGAACTTCCTCCTCACATCCAGCCTGAATCTCCCCACCTCCAGCTTCATTCCATTCCCCCTAGTCCAGTCACGCCCTGATAGCCTGACAAGTCCCTCCCCAGCCTTCCTGTAGCCCCCTTCAGATACTGGAAGGCCACAATGAGGTCACCTGGGAGCCTTCTCTTCTCCAGACTGAACAGCCCCAACTCCTTCAGTCTGTCCTCATAGGAGAGGTGCTCCAGCCCTCTGCTCATCCTCGTGGCCCTTCTCTGGACACCTTCCAGCACCTCCAGATCCCTCTTGCAATAGGGGCTCCAGAACTGGGGGCAGTACTCCAGATGGGGTTTCACCAGAGCTGAGCAGAGGGGAGAATCACCTCCCTTGCCCTGCTGGCCACACTTCTCCTGCTGCAGCCCAGGATCTGATTGGCTTTCTGGGCTGCAAGTGCACACTGAGAGCTCCTGTTGAGCTTCTCCTCCCCCAGCACCCCCAAGTCTCTCTCCTCAGGGCTGCTCTCCAGCCAGTCCCTGCCCAGCCTGGATTTGTGCCTGGGATTGCCTCGACCCAGATGCAGGACCCTGCACTTGGTCTTGTTGAAGCTCCTGAGGTTGGCTTGTGCCCACCTCTCCAGCCTGTCCATGTCCCTCTGGATGGATCCCTTCCCTCCAGCGTGTCTGCTGCACCACACAGCTTGGTGTCATCAGCAACCTTGCTGAGGGTGCACTCGATGCCACTGTCCATGGCACCCACAGAGATGTTGAACAAGCCTGGGCCCAGGACTGATCCTTGAGGGACTCTGCTTGTCCCTGGCCTCCACTGGGGCATGGACCCATTGACAGCCACTCTTTGGGTGCGGCCATCAAGCCAGTTCTGTATCCATCTAGTGGTCACCCATCAAACCCATGTGTCTCCAGGTTTGTCAGGCAGGATTTGCCCTTGGCAAAGCCATGCTGACTGTTCCAAATCACCTCTTCACTATTCTTCTGAGTCAGTAGTGCCTCCAGGAGGATCTGCTCCATGATCTTTCCAGGCACAGAAGTCTGCACACCTAAAGTCTGGGGTCGTGAGCTTAGAATACGTCCTCCTGGTTGCCCTGAGGAGGTTAAACTGAACTGCTTCATGGTCACGGCAGCCAAGGCCATCTCTGAGCCCCACACTGGTTACCAGCCCTTCCCTGTTGGTGAGAACAAGGTCCAGCAGAGCACCTTTTCTTGTTGGTTCCTCTACCATTTGGAGGACGAAGCTGTCTTCTGTGCAGTCCGGGAGCATCCTGGATTGCTGGTGCCTTGCTGTGCTGTCTCTCCAGCAGATGCCAGGGTGGTTGAAATCACCCATGAGGACCATGGCCTGTGACCTGGAAGCTGCTTCTGTGTGCCTGTGGAGGGCCTCATCTGCTTGGTTCTGCTGGTCAGGTGGCCTGTAGGAGACCCCCACAGTAATATCTCCTTCCCCTGTCTTGTCTTTGATTTTAACCCATACACTCTCAACCAGCTCATCATGCCTCCCCAGGTGGAGTTCTGCTGATTCCAGCTGGTTATTGACACAGAGGGCAACAGCTCCTCCTCTCCTTCCCTGCCTACCCTTCCTAAAGAGCTTATACCCATCTATCCCTACATTCCAGCCATGGGAATCATCCCACCACGTGTCAGTAACAGCCACTATGTCATGGCATCCCCGCGCATGGTGCCCTTCATTCATCCTGTTAGTTGCCCAAGCTGCGTGCATTTGCACAGAAGCACTTCAGTTGGGCTGGCCCTGTTGTCCTCTTGTGCCAGTTCCCCTTGGTTTGCACAGGGTGTCCTGGTGTGTCATTCGTGGCTTGCCTCAGGGCAGTAAGTTGAGAACCCTTACCAGCTCTCCATCCCTCTGCCTCTGGTGTGCTGCCCCTCTGTTTGTCACAGGCCAGCAGGAGACTATTAACCCCTATTATCACCCTCGCCACCATCTCCCCCTCGCAACCATCCCCCCATCGCCACGATCTTGCCCTCGCCACCATCTCATTCTCAACACCATCTCACCCTCGCCACCATCTCACGCTCAACACCATCTCATTCTTGCCACCATATCACCCTCACCACTATCTCATTCTCAGCACCATCTCTCCCTCACCACTATGTCACCTTTGACACCATCTCCCCCTCACCACCATTTCACCCTCACCATCATCTCATTCTCTCCACCATCTTGCCCTCATCTCACCCTCACCACCATCTCACCCTTTGTGGTGGTTTGGGCTGGGTGCCCTCTGCTGCATGGTGTACTTCCTGTGTCCAGAAGTCCAGCCCAGTGGGTGGACACAGGAAACCATGTATCTCCTACCACAATCCCCTGCACTGCTAAAAAATCCAACACGGGGTCCAGCACTGCCTCTTTCTTCCCTCGCCAGCACCCGGTAACTGGGTAGATATCTCCCAGCCCCCCAAGGCCAGGGGGATGGGTGGTCTCAGGCCTGGCCAGCCGAGACTAGCCTAGCAGTGGGGGGGGGGAAGAACGAGCCCTGGGGGTCTTGGGCCCACCCTCAGGTGGGGATGGGATGCTTCCAGGTCTGTTTTGGGGTTTCTTCTGTCACTGTTTCTGGTTCTTTGTGCATATTCACCCTTTTATATTAAAACTTTTCCATCACTTTTGCAATCCATTTGTCAGAGTCATTATTTCTGCCCATGGTGGGGAGGGGGCTGCCTCAACCCACTACACCCTTGTCACCATCTCACCCTCACCATCATCTCACCCTCTCCCCCATCTCACCCTTGCCACCATCTCAGTCTCGCCACAATCTCATTCTCGACATCATATCACCCTCGACACCATCTCACCCTCACCACCATCTCACCCTCACCAGCATCTCATTCTCACCATTATTTTGCCCTCGCCACCATCATGCCCTCTCCACCATCACGCCCTCTCCACCATCTCACCCTCGCCACCATTTCACCCTCACCACCATCTCATTCTCACCACCCTAATGGCCTCGCCACCATCTCACCCTCGACACCATCTCACCCTCAACAGCATCTCATTCTCGCCACCATCTCACCCTCACCACCATCTGCAGCCATGTCTACAGACACTGATTCTGCTGGGTCCTTTGCTTTGGATTGTGCTGTATTATCCACAAATTTGTTTATAAAACCTGCAGTTCCTGGAGCCTGCCACTCTCGAGAGGCCTGGGGACCATCGCCAAATTCCTACTCCATCCTTGTGAGCACAACCTGCCATTCTCATTGGCTTTCCCTAGGGTTCTGGCTTGCCTCTGATTATAATTTGGTTGAAGCTGTTTTGTGGTTTAGCCTTTTCCATTTTCTGAATTCCCTCAATTGTACTAAAGTTGCTGAATTGGATTAATTCAGAAAATAAAGGTACTAATGCCTGATAAACAGGATGATCAATTAACGATAGGGATTAATTTATTTATTAATAAGGGGCCTTGAGCACAAGCCCTATGAGGAGAGGCTGGGGTTGTTTAGCCTGGAGAAGAGGAGGCTCAGGGGCGACCTCATTGCTCTCTACAACTACCTGAAAGGTGGTTGTAGCCAGGGAGGGGTTGGCCTCTTCTCTCTAGCAACCAGCAACAGAACAAGGGGACACAGTCTCAAGCTACAACAGGGGAAGTTTAGGCTACAGGTGAGGAGAAAGTTCTTCACCGAGAGAGTGATTCGCCATTGGAATGGGCTGCCCAGGGGGTGGTGGAGTTGCCGTCCCTGGAGGTGTTCAAGAGGGGACTGGATGTGGCACTTGGTGCCATGGGCTAGTCGTGAGGTTTGTGGTTTCAGGTTGGACTCGATGATCTTTGAGGTCTCTTCCAACCTTGGTGATACTATGATACTGTGATAAATAAACTTATTTACAGTTTGTTTAGGTTTGGGTACCCGGTGGGGAATCACACAAAACGTTGGTAACACTTATGGTGTGAATACTTCAGTTGGAGGAAGGATTCGATCTAGAGTAACTGCACTCCTGAGATCAAACTCAAAGTTGAAGGGAGAGCGAGAAGCCACAATTCCTGATTCAATAACGAGGATGGGTCCAGCACTGATCCTTGGGGCACACCACTAGTGACTGGCTGCCAGCTGGATGTGTGTGGCCGTTTTAACTGTGCCTTTAAGAAAGGGACAGTTGCTGGAACACTCTGGCTGAATGTTTTGAAAAACATTCAGATATTCTAAATGAATTTCATTGGTAGATTGGTAGAATGCAACTTTAAGTTTTAGTTCTGTTTGAATTTCAGTCAGCTCTGTCTGTTTCTGTCGGCCTGTCTGTTTCTGTCTCTCTCTGAAGCAACAGCTTGCTGGACGGCGTTGACCTTGGCTGGAGGAGGGAAAAGGTCTTCTGTATCACTGCATTTCATTCCTGCTTGTAAATATAGCACATTCATTCTCCTTCTCCGACTGAGTTAGCTGCGATTTCTTTGTGTGTGGGGGGAGAACTTTCTCTCACCACCACATATTTTAGTTGGCACCCAACTCTCAGCTTGTGGATAATTTCTGTCCAGAAGCAGGGCAAAATTTGCTTGCTTTATTGTCTGCTCGAGCCGGAGTTGCAAACATGAAAGTGTTTTGGATTTTAGAGCGTCTGTTCTTTTCAATTTTTGGAGTCCTGATCTATAAGCATGTTCTGGGATTGATTTTTGATCGCTTAGGCAGATACTTAATGTATAAATTATATTTATGGTTTAAGATTCAGCTTCTCTATGACCGGTGCCTGGGATTCTTTTGGCTTAATAGATACAGAAATGTGACATCGAACACTCTGCCAATCAAGATGAAGGAGTTTAAGATTCCAGTTGGTGAAATAGTAGTTTTAAATGATGGCTGGGATCCAAAGGTGATTTATTTGATGTGTGCAATCCTGCTGTTTGTGATAAGTAATGTGTTCTTGTTATATACACTGTACCGAGAGAGTAAGGTATCTAAGGCTTGTTTTGTTGTTAAGCGTAGATCAAAGAGAAGAAAGCATAGCTCTAACTCTACCCCAGAGATCTCTAGTGATGAGGAGAATGGAGAATTGGTATCAGTTAAAGATAGAACTAAAAAGTCCATCGGAAAGGCTTCTCTGAACACTGCTGTTGCTGGTTCTGGCAATCAGCCGGATGCAGAGGTAGCAGCAGTGGCAGCACCTAACATGGCGGCTCCCACGTCCTCGGCAGCCATTAGAGAGGCAAAGCCATTTCCTCCTTCTTCGGCAGGACTGGAAGTGTCCTCCACAGCAGCTGATCCATTTCAAAACTGTCAGCTTCTGTAAAGCATCTGTAAATTTAAACACAGCTCCAATTAAGCAAGTAGCAATTTTAAATACAAGAACTGGAAAGCGCAAAGCTGATCCAGGAGCTGATGGAGGAGAGCAGCAAGATGCTGATGCTAGTGAGGGAACTTCTACTAAAAGAGAGACTGCTGAGGAGGAAGAGAAGTTTTGTCTTAAAGATATAGCTGAGTTATTAAGATCATCACAGGATGGAGATGCAGGGCAAATTGCTGATAGGACAGCAACTAGTGGTGGTGCTTCTGAGCTTAAAGAGATTCTTAGGAGAGTGACAGTAGGATTATTGGGACAACAAGTTCAGGAAGAGGAGGCAGAGGAGAAAGAAGATGATATTCAGCACTGTTCTTCACTGCGTGAAGAGCTTAGAAATGTGTGGAAGGATTACAACAGAGCAGAGAATGAGCCAATTCTAGCTTGGCTTGGCAGATGTTACAACACAGGTGCTCCAGCTCAAATAGTGGGAGACAAGTCAGCAGCACAACTAGGAACTCTCTCAAAGGAAAATGGAATAGATAGACATCTAGGCAGGACTCTCGGTAAGGTTACTCTGTGTATACGCCTTTTATTGGCAAATCTCATGAGATACCCTTCCTGAGATGATCTTCCATGGAATCCTAAACCTTGGACTAACATGGATGAGGGAATTAAGCATCTGAGAGAATTTGCTGTCAGAGAGGTACTCTATGGTGGCCATGAGACTCTGAATCCTGATGAAATTCCTGTAGGAACTGGTCTTGCTAAGAAGCTCATCAAACTTGCTCCTCCTAAAAGTGCAAATATTCTGGCAAGCAGAATTGTGGCAAGAAATTATGGTGGTGCTCCTCCTATGTTGGCCAATTCACTGATCAAATGAGACAATTGGAGGATAGCATGACACGTGTTTCTTTGGTTTCAGCCATTGAAACTCTGTCTGGTGAGATAAAGAACTGCATGAAGGAGCTGAAGGATGAATTTAAAAATACCATCTCCCAATTGACACAAGGATGTAATTCCAATTCTTCCTCCAGATGGATACAGGTTTCCTCTGTGAGGAATAGAGGTCCTCCAAGGAGGTCATTCCAAAACAGATCCAACCAAAGCAGACCACCAAGGCAATCACGTGCGAGTATCTGGATAACTCTGCGTGATCAGTTTGGTGAGAACATGAACAGATGGGATGGTCAACCAACTGCTAATCTTTTCAGGAGAAGGAGGGAACTGCAAAGTGGCAGAACCCGAGGTAGCAATACCAGAAGGGTAGCTGTTACTTCCACAGTTTCCCAGGACAACTCTAATAGCTCCAACAGTGGCTCCAGTTCTAACACTGCACACTGTGCTCATTGCACATGTGGGCATGTTCCCCATAACTAGGGGTCCCCTGCCTCCCGCCAGGGGGAGGAGAGGGATAACAGAATCTATTGGGATGTGTACATCCAGTGGCCTGGCACTTCACAATTTCAGAAGTACAGGGCCTTGGTTGACACAGGAGCTCAGTGCACCATAATGCCATCAAATTATCAGGGATCAGAAGCTATAACTATTCTGGGAGTCACTGGTGGATCTCAAGAGTTAACTAAGGTGGAGGTTGATATAAGTTTAACTGGTAAACAGTGGAGGAAGCATACAGTTGTGACCGGACCTGACGCACCTTGTATTCTGGGAATTGATTTTCTGAGAGAAGGGCGTTTCAAAGACCCTAGAGGTTACAAATGGGCTTTTGGAGTAGCATCTGTAGAAGTTGATGGACAAAAGTTGAAGTTGTCTGTTAGACCTGAGCTTTCTGATGAATCTGCAGTTGTGGGACAACACAAGATTCAGGACATTAAATTGCCGGTTGCTTCTCAGACTGTGCATCACAGACAATACAGAACCAACCGTGACTCTTTGTTGCCCATTCAGAATCTGATTCGTCAGTTGGAGAGTCAGAAAGTCATCAGCAAAACTCATTCACCTTTCAACAGTCCAGTGTGGCCTGTGCGAAAGCAGAATGGAGACTGGCGTCTGACAGTCGACTACCGAGCCCTGAATGAAGTAACTCCACCTATGAGTGCAGCAGTACCAGACATGATGGAACTCCAGTATGAGCTGGAATCCAAAGAGGCCAAATGGTATGCTACCATAGACATTGCTAACGCCTTCTTCTCTATTCCCATAGCAGAGGAATGCAGGCCTCAGTGTGCTTTCACCTGGAGAGGAATCCAGTACACTTTCAACAGATTGCCAATGGGCTGGATCCACAGCTCCAGCATCTGTCATGCAGTGATCCACGATGCTCTGGAGAAAGGTGATGCTCCAGAACACATCCAGTTCATCGATGACATCATCGTCTGGGGTAAAACTGCTGAGGAAGTCTTCGAGAAAGGTAACAAAATCATTGACATTCTTCTGAATGCAGGTTTCGCCATCAAGCGAGACAAGGTGAAAGGACCTACCAGAGAGATCCAGTTTCTGGGAGTGCGGTGGCAGGATGGACGCCGACACATTCCAGTGGTTGTGGTAAACAGAGTCTCTACCATGGCTAATCCCATGAACAAGCAAGAAACTCTACGTTTCTTGGGGATAGTGGGATTGTGGAGACTGCACATTCCTGGATACAGTCAGATTGTGAAACCTCTGTATGATGTGACTCGAAAGAGAAACCATTTCCACTGGGGACCTGAACAACAAGCAGCCTTTGACCAGATAAAGCAAGAGGTAGTGCAAGCAATGGGTCTGGGACCTGTCCGAGATGGTCCAGACATTAAGAACATTTTGTACACGGCTGCAAGTGACAATGGTCCAACCTGGTGCTTGTGGCAAAGAGCTCCAGGTGAGACACGTGGACGACCTCTTGGTTTCTGGAGTCGAGGTTACAGAGGTTCAGAGGCTAATTATACTCCAACAGAGAAAGAGATTCTTGCTGCCTATGAAGGAGTGAAAACAGCTTCTGAAGTAATTGGAACTGAATCACAACTTCTCTTAGCTCCCAGATTGCTAGTTTTGAATTGGATGTTCAAAGGCAAAGGTACCACACCACATCATGCCACAGAATCCACCTGGTCTAAGTGGATGGCTCTGATAACACAGAGAGCTCGAATGGGAAATCTTGAAAGACCTGGTCTGGTGGAGGTGATCTCAAGTTGGCCTGAAGGTACCAACTGTACTAAACCTCCATAAACCTCCAGAGGAGAGAGTAACTCGTGCTGAGGGAGCTCCTCCATACAATGACCTATCTGATGATGAAAAGAAGTATGCTTTGTTCACAGACGGTTCCTGTCGTCTTGTCGGGAATAAGCGAAGGTGGAAGTCTGCAGTGTGGAGTCCAACACGCCGAGTTGCAGAGGCAAAGGATGGAGAAGGAGAATCCAGTCAGTTCGCAGGGGTAAAAGCTGTCCAGCTAGCTCTCGACGTAGCTGAACGTGAGAGATGGCCAAAGCTTTATCTCTACACCGACTCATGGATGGTAGCCAATGCTCTGTGGGGTTGGCTAAAGAACTGGAAAAAGAATGGTTGGCAGAGAAAAGGAAAGCCCATTTGGGCAGCTGACCTGTGGCAGGACATTGCTGATCGAATTGAGAGAATTCCAGTGAAGGTGAGACACATTGATGCTCACATTCCTAAGAGCAAAGCTACTGAGGAACAACAACACAACCATCAGGCAGATCTAGCTGCAAGAGTTTCTCAAGTAGACATGGACTCTGATCTTGATCTCGACTGGAAACACTGAAGTGAGATGTTCTGAGCTCGGTGGGCTCACGATTCGTCAGGACATCAAGGCAGAGATGCAACCTACCAGTGGGGTCGTGACAGATCCATAGACATTTCCATGGATGCTATCACACAAGTCATCCATGACTGTGACATTTGTGCTGCTATTAAGCAGGCAAAGCGACTTAAGCCCTTATGGTATGGTGACAGATGGTCCAAGTACAAGTATGGTGAAGCTTGGCAGATTGACTACATCACTCTACCACGTTCTCGTTCTGGTAAGCAGTATGTGCTTACTGTGGTAGAGGCAAACACTGGATGGTTGGAAACTTATCCAGTTCCACATGCAACTGCACGCAACACCATTCTTGGTCTGGAAAGACAAATCCTGTGGAGACACGGAACTCCAGAGAGGATTGAGTCAGACAACGGAACTCACTTCAAAAACAACCTTGTTTAGAGCTGGGCCAAAGAGCACGGCATTGAGTGGATATTCCACATTCCCTACTATGCACCAGCTGCAGGGAAGATTGAACGCTACAACGGTTTGTTGAAGACCACTCTTAAAGCCATGGGGGTGGATCTTTGAAAAACTGAGAAAAGCATTTAGCACAAGCAACCTGGCTGGTAAATAGTAGAGGTTCAGTGAACCGAGCTGGACCTGCACACTCAGATCTGCTACAGAAAGTAGAAGGTGATAGAGTTCCTGTTGTTAGAGAAAAGAATCTGTTAGGTAAAACTGTTTGGGTATTTTCTCCCTCAGCAGAGGCTAAACCTGTCTGAGGGGTGGTTTCAGCTGAAGGTCCGGGTCACACTTATTGGGTAATGCAAGAGAATGGTGAAATTCAGTGTATTCCACAAAGAAATTTAACTTTAGCTGAAAGAGTTTAATTTCAGAGTGTTGTACAGCTACATCGCGCCCAAAGGAAGAAATCCCTGAGGAGCATCGTCAGTAAATTTGTGGACGACACCAAGCTGGGGGCAGGTGTTGATCTGTTAGAGGGTAGAGAGGCTTCACAGAGGGACCTCGACAGGCTGGACAGATGCACTGGTTAGGCCACACCTCCAGTCCTGTGTCCAGTTCTGGGCCCCTCAGTTTAGGAAGGATGTTGACTTGCTGGAAGGTGTCCAGAGAAGGGCAACAAGGTTGGTGAGGGGTTTGGAACACAAGCCCTATGAGGAAAGACTGAGGGAGCTGGGGTTGCTTAGTTTGGAGAAGAGGAGACTCAGGGGTGACCTTATTGCTCTCTACAACTACCTGAAGGGAGGTTGTAGACAGGTGGAGGTTGGTCTCTTCTCCCAGGCAGCCAGCACCAGAACAAGAGGACACAGTCTCAGGCTGTGCCAGGGCAGGTTTAGACTGGACATTAGGAGGAAGTTCTATACAGAGAGAGTGATTGCCCATTGGAATGGGCTGCCTGGGGAGGTGGTGGGGTCACCGTCATTGGAGGTGTTCAGGAGGAGACTTGATGGGGTGCTGGGTGACATGATCTCCTTGTTTGATGGGTTGGACGCGATGATCTTGAAGGTCTCTTCCAACCTGGTTTATTGTATTGTATTGTATTGTATCCACGGTGCACGAACCCTGAGAGAACCCTGAAAGCCCTGAGTCAACTGAGAGTCCCTGTGTCCCTGTTTCCCTTTTCTTCACTTTGTCTGCGAAGAGACAAACTCTTTTCCATTTTCTTGTTTCTGATTTTCTTGGACTTCTGAATTATCTACACCTGAGGATAGCTGGAATGGACTATGAACTTTACTTACAAACTGTAGATATTGTTTTAGATTGGATGGACAGTACGAACAGCCAATTAAATTGTTTAGCAGGGGTGGATTGTGACCATTTTAGGCTGTGTCTTTAAGAAAGGGTCAGTTGCTGGAACATTCTGGCTGAATGTTTTGAAAAACATTCAGATATTCTAAATGAATTTCATTGGTAGATTGGTAGAATGCAACTCTAAGTTTTAGTTCTGTTTGAATTTCAGTCAGCTCTGTCTGTTCCTGTCGGCCTGTCTATTTCTGTCTCTCTCTGAAGCAACAGCTTGCTGGACAGGTGTGACCTTGAATTAACAAAGCTAACCAGGCAAGAAAACTAATTCTTGCACACGCTTTGAGCTAACAGAATTTCCTCCTTAATTGCCTTTTTTTCTCTCTCTCTAACCCTTTTTGGGAAAAAAGGGAGGTAGGGAGGGAGAGGGGGCAAAGGAGGAGGAACCTGACCAACCTGATCTCCTTCTATGATCAGGTGACCCGCCTGGTGGATGTGGGGAGGCCTGTGGATGTGGTCTACCTGGACCTCAGCAAGGCCTTTGACATTGTCCCCCACAGCAAACTCCTGGCCAAGCTGGCAGCCCATGGCTTGGACAGGAGCACACTGCGTTGGGTTAGGAACTGGCTGGAGGGCCGAGCCCAGAGAGTGGTGGTGAATGGTGCCACATCCAGCTGGTGGCCTGTCACTAGTGGTGTGCCCCAAGGATCAGTGCTGGGCCCCATGCTCTTCAACATCTTTATTGATGATCTGGATGAGGGCATTGAGTCCATCATCAGTAAATTTGCGGATGACACCAAGCTGGGGGCAGGAGTTGATCTGCTGGAGGGCAGAGAGGCTTTGCAGAGGGACCTCGACAGGCTGGACAGATGGGCAGAGTCCAATGGCATGAGATTTAACGCATCCAAGTGCCGGATTCTGCACATTGGCCACAGCAACCCCAGGCAGCGCTACAGGCTGGGGTCAGAGTGGCTGGAGAGCGTCCAGGCAGAGAGGGACCTCGGGGTGCTGGTTGATGGGAAGCTGAACATGAGCCTGCAGTGTGCCCAGGCAGCCAAGAGGGCCAACCGCATCCTGGCCTGCATTAGGAATAGTATGGCCAGCAGGAGCAGGGAGGTCATTGTGCCCCTGTACTTTGCTTTGGTTAGGCCACACCTTGAGTACTGTGTCCAGTTCTGGGCCCCTCAGTTTAAGAAGGACATCAAGACACTTGAATGTGTCCAGAGAAGGGCAACAAGGCTGGGGAGAGGCCTTGAGCACAAGCCCTATGAGGAGAGGCTGAGGGAGCTGGGGCTGTTTAGCCTGGAGAAGAGGAGGCTCAGGGGAGACCTCATTGCTCTCTACAACTACCTGAAGGGTGGTTGTAGACAGGAAGGGGTTGGCCTCTTCTCCCTAGCAACCAGCACCAGAACAAGGGGACACAGTCTCAAGCTGCACCAGGGGAAGTTTAGGCTGGAGGTGAGGAGAAAGTTCTTCACCGAGAGAGTGATTCATCATTGGAATGGGCTGCCCGGGGAGGTGGTTGAGTCTCCGTCCCTGGAGGCGTTCAAGAGGGGACTGGATGTGGCACTTGGTGCCATGGTCTGGTTGTGAGGTTGTGGTTTCAGGTTGGACTCGATGATCTTCAAGGTCTCTTCCCACCTTGGCAATTCTATTCTATTCTATTCTATTCTAACCCTCCTGGCTGGAGTAGGGAAAAGGTCTTCTGTATTACATTCATCGCTGTATATTTCTGTATATATTGTAAATACTGTCTGTATATATTGTAAATACTGTATATTGTGTACATATTCACTGCATTCCATTCTTGCTTGTAAATACAGCATATTCATTCTGCTTCTCCGACGGAGTTATCCGTGGTTTCTCTGTGTGTGGGGAGAACTTTCTATCACCACCACAATGTGGCACCATTCACCACCACTCTCTGGGCTTGGCCCTCCAGCCAGTTCCTAACCCAACACAGTGTGCTGCTGTCTAAGCCAGAGGCTGCCAGCTTGGCCAGGAGTTTGCTGTGGGGGACAGTGTCAAAGGCCTTGCTGAGGTCCAGGTAGACTACATCCACAGCCTGCCCCACATCCACCAGGCAGTCACCTGATCATAGAAGGAGATCAGGTTGGTCAGGCAGGACCTGCCCCTCCTAAATCCATGCTGGCTGGGCCTGAGCCCTTGGCCATCCTGTAAGTACTGTGTGATTGCACTCCAGATGACCTGTTCCATAATCTTGCCTGGCACTGAGGTCAGGCTGACAGGCCTATAATTCCCTGGCTCCTCCAACCTGCCCTGCTTGTGGATGGGCACCACGTTGGCAGCTTCCAGTCTTCTGGGACCTCTCCAGTGAGCCAGGACTGTTGAAAAATGATGGTGAGTGGCTTGGAGCTCATCTGCCAGCTCTCTCAGCACCCTAGGATGGATCCCATCCGGTCCCATGGACTTGTGGGGATCCAAGCAGCTGAGGAGATCTCTAATACCCTTTCCTGGAACACAGGAAAACTCTGCTGCTCCCTGGCTCCTTCTGCCAGCTCTGCAGGCCAGCTGTCTGGAAGCTGTTCTGTCCTGCTAGTAAAAATTGAGGCAAAGAAGGTGTTAAGTACCTCTGCCTTTTCCTCATCCTTTGTTAGAGCGCTACCCTCCGTGTCAACCAAGGAGTGGAGGTTGTCCTTGCCCTCCTCTTGCTATTAAAGTATTTATAGAAGGACTTTTTGTTGTCCTTCACAGCAGAGGCCAGTCTAAGCTCTAAATGGGCTTTTGCCTCCCTAATTTTCTTCCTACAAGACCTAGCAACATCCTTAAACATTCCATGGGTTGCCTCCCCTTTCTTCCAAAGATGGTACGCCCTCTTTTTGCCCTTCGTTCTATTGCCCATTGAGGCTGGCTGTCTGCCCCGGGGCTCATCTTCCGGCACATTGGCACAGCCTATTCCTGTGCCTTCAAGAGTTCTGCCTTGAAGCAGGTCCAGCTCTCCTGGACCCCTTTATTTTTAAGGGCTGTATCCCAAGGTACCCTCTGAGTTAGTTCCTTGAGTAGCCTGAAGTCTGCCCTGCAGCAGTCTAGAGTGGAAGTCTTCTTGCTACCCCTCTTGGCTTGACTGAGTACTGAAAACTCAATTATCTCCTGGTCACTGGTGCCTAAACACCCTCCGACCACCACATCACCCACCAGCCCTTCCCTGGTGGTGAAGAGGAGGTCAAGCATAGCCTTACCCCTGGTAGGCTCACACAGCACCTGGGATAAGAAGCTGTCCTCCATGCACTCTAAGAACCTCCTAGACTGCCTCCTCTCTGCTGTGCTGAGATCCCAGCAGATATCAGGCAGGTTGAAGTCACCCATGAGAACGAGGTCAGGCGATCTTGTGACAGCCTTAAGCTGCCTATAGAATGCTTCATCGACATCTTCCTCCTGGTTGGGTGGTCTATAACAGACTCCAACCAGGATGTCTGCCCTGCTGATCTTCCCTCTAATTCTCACCCACAAGCACTCAACCCGATCATCCCTGATCTCTGTCTCAATGGCATCTAGTGCCTCCCTGATGTACAGGGCCACCCCTCCACCCCCTTCTTCCTTGTCTTTCTCTCCTGAAGAGCCTGTAGCCATCAATTGCAGAGCTCCAGTTGTGTGAGTCGTCCCACCACGTCTCTGTGATGGCAACTACATCATAACTTTCCTGCTGCAACAAGGCTTCCAGCTCCTCTTGTTTGTTACCCATGCTTTGTGCATTAGTGTCTATGCACTGCAGCTGGGCTGCTGGTTTCACCTCCGGCTCTAGAATTCTGAATCAGTCCAAGACGTGGTGTTGACAGCAGTGGTCAGGAAAGTTTATAATCCAGAATTCTGTTCTCAGTATAATTTTGTAAAGCCAAGGAAAAGTGAAAATAGGATCCAAGCACATTGCCCAACACTGAAAGCAAAACTGGAGTACAGGTGGTGGATGCTGGAGGAAGGGGTTGGGTGAGTAGCACATGGCTCGCCGGCTGGAGACAAACCGGAACCAAAGGAAAAAGGGTCGGGGTCCTGAAGAACCCCTCTAGTTAACTGCTTTTGTGAAACAAAACTGACCACTGGCAGAAAAGTTATTTGAAACTTAGCCAATCACCTTCTGGGTATCAGCACAGTGGTGAGTGGTCAGGATACCTGCCAAACAGGTTTGGCTGGCTTTTTGCTGGTACATGTTTTCTTTTGTCTATCTCCCCTGGCTTCTTAGGGCTCTTACTGAAACCTGTTTTGGGCCTGGTCATGCCCAACCAGGACAGTTGCCCAGAAGCATCCTGGTAGAATTTGTGACTGAACAGAACCTGGAATGATCCTATCAGTTTTTATATCTCAGCTCAGGGTGGGGTTTTCTGGAAAATAAGGATAACTATATTTAATTAATTCCCACCTCATTAATTCAGCCCCTACCAAATCAGGACACTGAGGGGCCTGGAGCATCTCTGTGAGGATCAAAGGCTGAGAGCCTTGGGGCTGTTGAACCTGGAGAAGAGGAGCCCCAGAGGGGATCTTATTAATGTCTATAGATATCTGAGGGGTGGTTGTCACATAGAAGGAGCCACTCTCTGCTCAGTGGTGTCCTGTGATAGGACAAAGGGCAATGGACACAAAGTGTAACCCAGGAGGTTTTACCTCAACATGAGGAGAAACTTCTTTGGTGTGAGGGTGTTAGAGCACTGGAGTAGGCTGTCCAGAGAGGCTGTGGAGTCTTCTACTCTGGAAACTTTCAAGACTCATGTGGATGTGTTCTTGTGTGACCCGCCCTGGGTGACCCTACCTTGGCAATGAAGCTGGACTCAATGTCTGGAGGTCCTTTCCAACACCTATCATCCTATGATTCTATGATTCCCTTTAGCATTATTTCCACTCTGATGGAAGTCAACTCACATGTAAACACAATGGTTACCCCCATGATTTAGTTGCCTCTTTAGGATCTGCTTTCCTTCTCATTGTTGTCTGCACACTTTATTTGCTGGTTCATCCCCAGCTCAGTAGCAAAGGAAAGGCTTTGAGAAAGGTGCTGACAAACTAGTCTGGAGTTTGTACCTTTGCCTGCTTTGTTTTGATCCCATTGCACGAAAGGATCAAAAGCAAACAAGTGTAATCATGGAAGATGACAGCAACAAGGCTGAAAGTGTGGGAGTGTTACCTCAGAGGCACAACCTCACTCAGGAAGCTGTAAACATCCCTTTCAGTTCCTAAAATAATGAAGGTTCCTGTCACCTCCTTGTCCTCTTTGATCTTTGGCAGCATGTTCAGCTCTACATGTGATGGTGCTGGGAGGGATGTGACTTGTCAGAAGAGTGAAATAGGGAGCAGCATGAGAGAAGGTGAGGAGTCAGTGTCCAGTTCTGGGCTCCCCCTCTCTCCTGACCACACCACAGAGGGACCATTCCCACAAAGCAGAGAGTTTCCTGCCTCAGATCAGCAGGAAGGGAAAGAGCAGTAAAGGCTGTTGTTGTGTCCTCAGCCCCTGTGTGGTCAGGGTCAGCTGTGAAGCAAGAAGGGCAGTGGAAAACACTCATTCCTCCCTGGCTGGAGAAAGATGAAATGTGAAAACCAGACCCAAAGCCAAGCTGCTCAACCAGGTGGCCTCACACTGACATGGAGCTGAGCTGTTCACACTTTGGGGTGGGATCAGGGGCAGCCTGTGCTGGGGGTGATGCTGGCAGAGGAGCAGGACATCTCTGTCCCAGGACACGTGGAGAGGGAAGCATCAGCCTGTGTGGAAGGTGATGCTCAGAGTAGCTCCCTGAAGCAAAACAAGCAGTGAGCTAATTTTCACAAGTGCTGGGTAAATCCAGGGCAGGTTTGGCAGTGGTGGGAGGTGCTGGCATTGGTGCTGATGGGTATTAACAACCAGCTGCTCATGTACAGGTGGAAAACTCTTTCTGCAGTGCCCTGACAATAAAACATGGGGCTGATCTGAAGGAGAAACCCCCAGGCAGGCTCTGGTCATCCTTGCAAATCTCAGCAGCAGTCTGGAAAAAGGCAGCTGGAACTTCAGCACAAAATTCCAGAATCCCAGTGCTGTGGGGCTTGGAAGGGAACTCTGGAGATCATCCAGTCCAAGGCCCTGCTCCAGCAGGGCACCCACAGCAGCTTGCCCAGGAGCACAATGCCCAGGGGGGTTGTAAGCTCTCCAGAGAAGGAGACTCTGCACTCCCATATTGGTTCAGGAGATTGTTCCTCCCCTAGGGGCAGGACTCTACACTTGCCTTTGTTGAACCCCATGAGGTTCCCCTCTCCACAGCTCTCCAGCCTATCCCTGATTGTCAGCCTGTCAACCAGTGTCAGCCTGACAGGGTGCCAGCCACTGGGCCCAGTTTGGTATCACCAGCAAACTGGCTGAGGGTCCACTCTGTCCCTTCATCCAGGTCATTAAGGAAGATGTTGATCAAGACTGGACCCAGTCCTGACCCCTTGGCAACCCTGCACAAATGATCACAGCCCTCTGAGCTCTGTCCTTCAGCCATTGTCAGCTCACCTCACTGTCTGCTCATCTGACCCACACTTCATGAGCTCATCTGTGAGGATGTTATGGGAGACAGTGTCCAAAGCCATGCTGAAGTTAAGACACTGCAGACTCACCCTGAGACACATCACCAATTCATTGAAAGGGATCAGCTCTCATGTCCACCAAGCAGGATTCAACCCTGTGTGCCTCCAGGTGAGACTTGTGTGAGCTCATTAGCAAAGCCCTGAGTTCTAACTAATGAGTGCTGATGGCTGTTGCAGCATGGGCAGTCAGGCTGCTCTCTTCTGCACATCCTTCAAGCTGTGACCTTCGGGACACTCAGACGGGCACCAGCTTCCATTCCCTGCACACAGCAGAAGTGGGTGTCAGCTAATTGCTTCCCCCATGGGTCCTCACACCAAGGGTTATAATTTTTCTTTCCACTTAACAGCAGTTACAGAGGAGCTGAGCTACAAACTCCTGGGCTGCTGCTTCACAGCCTGCCTGGAGCACCAAAGCAGCTTTGCTGTCTCTCTAGGAAATGGCTGACAGCTGTGCTGTGGCTGCAGCAGTGTGAGTGAGTGAAGTGATGCTCAGCCAAGAAATCAGAGCATGCTCTATGGAATAGAATCATAGAATGATCTGGGTTGGGAGGGACCTCCAAAGGTCATCCAACCCTCCTGTGGTCAGCAGGGACATCCTCCACTAGATCAGGTTGCCCAGAGCCTGTCCAGCCTCACCTTGAAGATCTTCAAGGATGGGGCCTCAACCACCTCCTTGGGCAAGCTGTTACAGTGTTCCACCACCTTGATGGAAAAGAACTTCCAGTCTCAATCTCCTATTCCCTAAATTAAAAACATTGTCCCTTGTACTGTCACTGCAACCCTTTGGAAACAGTTCTCAGGAAAGTCCTCACCCTGAAGCAAACCCTCCCTGGGATCCAGAGTACTACTCTTTGAATGCAGAATCATAGGATTGTTTGGGTTGATAAAGGCCTCTGAGCTCACCCAGTCCAACACCAACCCAACCCCACCATGGCCGCCAAACCATGGCCCCAGGAGCCATGGCCACAGCTTGCTGGAACACCTCCAGGCATGGGGACTCCACCACCTCCCTGGGCAGCCTCTGCCAATCCCTGACCACTCTGGCACCAAACAAATCTTTCCTCCTCTCCAACCTCAGCCTCCCCTGGCACAATTTCAGGACATTTCCTTTCTTTCTATCACCTGAGCCTAGGGAGAAGAACACAACCCCCACCTCACTGCAGCATCTTTTCTGACAGTAAACATGACTGAAGAGCTCAACCAGTGCTTGAGTATTGCAAACAGAAAGGTTGGTAGGTGGCTTTTGAAGGACCATCATGTAGAATCACAGAATCATCAGGGTTTTCTCTGCTTTGTTTTGCAAGCTCAGGAGAGAAGACACCCCCCAGCAAAGGCAAAAAAGGCAGCTCTCCAAGGACAATGAAGCAGGATCCCAGATAGAGAACCATAGAATTATTTGGTTGGAAGAGACCTTTCAGATCATTGAGTCCAGCCATGAACCCAGCACTGCCAGGTCACCACTAAACCATGGTGCTCAGCATCACATCTACACGGCTCTGAAACCCCTGCAGGGATGGGGACTCCACCACTGCCCTGGGTAGCCTGCAGGGAACAGAAGCAGAGTGGTTGGATGCTCTGGGAGTAGCTGCTCCATCAAGCAGAACAGAAGGTGGGAGAGTTCCTAGAATCTGTGACCCTGCAGGACTGCCCCAAGGAGTAGGGCAGATGGAAAGGACACAGGGACAGGGCTTGTGACAGCTCAGAAACAGTCCAGTGTTAGCGAACACCTGTGATGAGCAGGGATGTTCCACCTCTTTATCTACCCAATGTCAGCTTTAATCTTCCAGCTGTTTGACTGGGAGCAGTAGCCCCTTACAGCCTGGCTGCCTGCCAGCTCTGCCTGGAGTCCCTCTGGATACACTGAGGCTGCTGGCTGAGGCTTGGTGTCACTTCTCATCACTTCAGCTCTTCACCAGTAGTTGATATTAGACATGGCACACATGGCTGCCTGCAGATTAGCAATAAAGGCCTCATGCACAGAACACCTGAAGGCCAGCATGGTGGGGTTGGAAGGGTCCTCTGGAGCTCATCCAGCAAGGCACCCACAGCAGCTTGCCAGAATCAAAATGGCCAGGAGGGGTTGGAAGCTCTCCACAGAAGGAGACTCCACAACCTCTCTGGGCAGCCTGCTCCAGGCCTCCAGCACCCACAGAGCTGCTCCTCAGTAGCTCCCCTCCCCTGTCCTGCTGCAGGAGGTTGTTCCTCCGCAGGTGCAGGACCCTACCCTTGCCCTGGTTGACCTTCATGAGGTTCCTCTACCCAGCTCTTGGTCCTGGCCAGGTCTCACTGAATGGCAGCACAGCCTGAGGGCTGTCAGCCACTGCTCCCAGTTCAGTATCATCAGCAAACTGGCTGAGGGTCCTCTCTGCCTCTATCTGGACTGCTGGTGAAGACCAACGCCAGTCCTGAGCCCTGGGGAACAACACCTCAGTCTGCTGCCTTCCAGCTAGACCCTGCACCACTGATCACAGCCCTCTGAGCTCTATCCTTCAGCCAGTTCTTAGCATATTTCACTGTCAACTCCCCTGACCCACATGAGGTCATTTCCTACAAGGATGTTATGTGAGACAGTGTCCAAACCCATCAGCTGCAGAGCATCTGGACTGTGTTCCTCCTGTTACTGATGGCTTGAATTTACCACACTGTGGAGGAGTAGGAAGGTTCCCCCCCCACCACACAAAAGAATCCACAGCTAACTCAGCCGGAGAAGCAGATGAAAGCTGTATTTTACAAGCAGATATGGAATGCAATGAATATGTACAAAAACATACAATATTTACAATATATACAGAAATATACAGCAATGTATGTAATACAGGAAACCTTTCCCCAACCCCCTGTGGCCAGGGGGTTCGGCCTGTCCCTCCCTTCTCCCTCCCTACCTCCCCCTTTTCCCAAAAGGGTTAGAGAGAAGGAGAAAGGAAGGTAATTAAAAGGGGAAAACTTTGTTAAAGCTCAAAGCGAATGCAAAGTTAGTTTTCTTATCTGGTTAGCAAAATTGTCCCTGCGTAGCAAGCTGTCGCTTCAGAGAGAAAAAAAAAGCAGGCCAGCCCACAGTACAGGGGGAAGAAGACTGACTGCCCCTCAATGACTGAAAGACCAAGCTAGAACCTACAGCCGGGTTCCACCAATGAAATTGGATTAGCATACCTTTGTTTTCATTTATATACCAAAACATTCAGCCAGAGTGTTCAGAAAGTGTCCCTTTTTTAAAGGCACAGCCTAAACCGGTCACAATCCATCCCTGCTAAACAATTTCATTGGCTGTTCATACTGTCCATCCAATCTAAAACAATATCCACAGTTTGTAAGTAAAGTTCATAGTCCATTCCGGCTATCCTCAGGTGTAGATGATTCAGAGGTCCAAGAAACAAGAAAAATGGAAAACAGTTTGTCTCTTCGCAGACGAAGCGAAGAAAAGGGAAAACAGGGAAACAGGGAAACAGAGAAACAGGGACTCTCAGTTGACTCAGGGCTCTCAGGGTTCTCAGGGTTCGTGCACCGTGGATTCCTCAGGGATTCTTCCTTTGGGCGCGATGTAGCTGTACAACACTCTGAAATTAAACTCTTTCAGCTAAAGTTAAATTTCTTTGTGGAATACACTGAATTTCACCATTCTCTTGCATTACCCAATAAGTGTGACCCGGACCTTCAGCTGAAACCACCCCTCGGACAGGTTTAGCCTCTGCTGAGGGAGAAAATACCCAAACAGTTTTACCTAACAGATTCTTTTCTCTAACAACAGGAACTCTATCACCTTCTACTTTCTGTAGCAGATCTGAGTGTGCAGGTCCAGCTCGGTTCACTGAACCTCTACTATTTACCAGCCAGGTTGCTTGTGCTAAATGCTTTTCCCAGTTTTTCAAAGATCCACCCCCATGGCTTTAAGAGTGGTCTTCAACAAACCGTTGTAGCGTTCAATCTTCCCTGCAGCTGGTGCATAGTAGGGAATGTGGAATATCCACTCAATGCCGTGCTCTTTGGCCCAGCTCTTTACAAGGTTGTTTTTGAAGTGAGTTCCGTTGTCTGACTCAATCCTCTCTGGAGTTCCGTGTCTCCACAGGATCTGTCTCTCCAGACCGAGAATGGTGTTGCGTGCAGTTGCATGTGGAACTGGATAAGTTTCCAACCATCCAGTGTTTGCCTCTACCATAGTAAGCACATACTGCTTACCAGAACGAGAACGTGGTAGAGTGATGTAGTCAATCTGCCAAGCTTCACCATACTTGTACTTGGACCATCTGTCACCATACCATAAGGGCTTAAGTCGCTTTGCCTGCTTAATAGCAGCACAAATGTCACAGTCATGGATGACTTGTGTGATAGCATCCATGGAAATGTCTATGGATCTGTCACGTGCCCACTGGTAGGTTGCATCTCTGCCTTGATGTCCTGACGAATCGTGAGCCCACCGAGCTCAGAATATCTCACTTCAGTGTTTCCAGTCAAGATCAAGATCAGAGTCCATGTCTACTTGAGAAACTCTTGCAGCTAGATCTGCCTGATGGTTGTGTTGCTGTTCCTCAGTAGCTTTGCTCTTAGGGATGTGAGCATCAATGTGTCTCACCTTCACTGGAATTCTCTCGATTCGATCAGCAATGTCCTGCCACAGGTCAGCTGCCCAAATGGGCTTTCCTTTTCTCTGCCAACCATTCTTTTTCCAGTTCTTTAGCCAACCCCACAGAGCATTGGCTACCATCCATGAGTCGGTGTAGAGATAAAGCTTTGGCCATCTCTCACGTTCAGCTACGTCGAGAGCTAGCTGGACAGCTTTTACCCCTGCGAACTGACTGGATTCTCCTTCTCCATCCTTTGCCTCTGCAACTCGGCGTGTTGGACTCCACACTGCAGACTTCCACCTTCGCTTGTTCCCGACAAGACGACAGGAACCGTCTGTGAACAAAGCATACTTCTTTTCATCATCAGATAGGTCATTGTAAGGAGGAGCTTCCTCAGCACGAGTTACTCTCTCCTCTGGAGGTTTAGTACAGTTGGTACCTTCAGGCCAACTTGAGATCACCTCCACTAGACCAGGTCTGTCAAGATTTCCCATTCGAGCTCTCTGTGTTATCAGAGCCATCCACTTAGACCAGGTGGAATCTGTTGCATGATGTGGTGTAGAACCCTTGCCTTTGAACATCCAATTCAAAACTGGTCATCTGGGAGCTAAGAGGAAGTTGTGATTCAGTTCCAATCACTTCAGAAGCTGTTTTCACTCCTTCATAGGCAGCTAGAATCTCTTTCTCTGTTGGAGTATAATTAGCCTCTGAACCTCTGTAACCTCGACTCCAGAAACCAAGAGGTCGTCCACATGTCTCACCTGGAGCTCTTTGCCACAAGCACCAGGTTGGACCATTGTCACTTGCAGCCGTGTACAAAATGTTCTCAATGTCTGGACCATCTCGGACAGGTCCCAGACCCATTGCTTGCACTACCTCTTGCTTTATCTGGTCAAAGGCTGCTTGTTGTTCAGGTCCCCAGTGGAAATGGTTTCTCTTTCGAGTCACATCATACAGAGGTTTCACAATCTGACTGTATCCAGGAATGTGCAGTCTCCACAATCCCACTATCCCCAAGAAACGTAGAGTTTCTTGCTTGTTCATGGGATTTGCCATGGTAGAGACTCTGTTTACCACATCCACTGGAATGTGTCGGCGTCCATCCTGCCACCGCACTCCCAGAAACTGGATCTCTCTGGTAGGTCCTTTCACCTTGTCTCGCTTGATGGCAAAACCTGCATTCAGAAGAATGTCAATGATTTTGTTACCTTTCTCGAAGACTTCCTCAGCAGTTTTACCCCAGACGATGATGTCATCGATGAACTGGATGTGTTCTGGAGCACCACCTTCCTTCAGAGCATCGTGGATCACGGCATGACAGATGCTTGAGCTGTGGATCCAGCCCATTGGCAATCTGTTGAAAGTGTACTGGATTCCTCTCCAGGTGAAAGCACACTGAGGCCTGCATTCCTCTGCTATGGGAATAGAGAAGAAGGCATTAGCAATGTCTATGGCAGCATACCATTTGGCCTCTTTGGATTCCAGCTCATACTGCAGTTCCATCATGTCTGGTACTGCTGCACTCATAGGTGGAGTTACTTCATTCAGGGCTCGGTAGTCGACTGTCAGACGTCAGTCTCCATTCTGCTTTCGCACAGGCCACACTGGACTGTTGAAGGGTGAATGAGTTTTGCTGATGACTTTCTGACTCTCCAACTGACGAATCAGATTCTGAATGGGCAACAAAGAGTCACGGTTGGTTCTGTATTGTCTGTGATGCACAGTCTGAGAAGCAACCGGCAATTTAATGTCCTGAATCTTGTGTTGTCCCACAACTGCAGATTCATCAGAAAGCTCAGGTCTAACAGACAGCTTCAGCTTTTGTCCATCAACTTCTACAGATGCTACTCCAAAAGCCCATTTGTAACCTCTAGGGTCTTTGAAACGCCCTTCTCTCAGAAAATCAATTCCCAGAATACAAGGTGCGTCAGGTCCGGTCACAACTGTATGCTTCCTCCATTGTTTACCAGTTAAACTTATATCAACCTCCACCTTAGTTAACTCTTGAGATCCACCAGTGACTCCCAGAATAGTTATAGCTTCTGATCCCTGATAATTTGATGGCATTATGGTGCACTGAGCTCCTGTGTCAACCAAGGCCCTGTACTTCTGAAATTGTGAAGTGCCAGGCCACTGGATGTACACATCCCAATAGATTCTGTTATCTCTGTTACCCCTCTCCTCCCCTGGTGGGAGGCAGGGGACCCCTAGTTATGGGGAACATGTCCACATGTGCAATGAGCACAGTGTGCAGTGTTAGAACTGGAGCCACTGTTGGAGCTATTAGAGTTGTCATGGGAAACTGTAGAAGTAACAGCCACCCTTCTGGTATTGCTACCTCGGGTTCTGCCACTTTGCAGTTCCCTCAGTCTCCTGAAAAGATTAGCAGTTGGTTGACCATCCCATCTGTTCATGTTCTCACCAAACTGATCACGCAGAGTTATCCAAATACTCGCACATGATTGCCTTGGTGGTCTGTTTTGGTTGGATCTGTTTTGGAATGACCTGTTTTGGAATGACCTGTTTTGGAATGACCTCCTTGGAGGACGTCTATTCCTCACAGAGGAAACCTGTATCCATCTGGAGGAAGAATTGGAATTATCTCCTTGTGCCAATTGGGAGAATGTATTTTTAAATTCATCCTTCAGCTCTTTCATGCAGTTCTTTATCTCACCAGACAGAGTTTCAATGGCTGAAACCAGAGAAACACGTGTCATGCTATCCTCCAATTGTCTCATCTGATCAGTGAATTGGCCAACCGTAGGAGAAGCACCACCATAATTTTTGCCACAATTCTGCTTGCCAGAATATTTGCATAATTAGGAGGAGCAAGTTTGATGAGCTTCTTAGCAAGACCAGTTCCTACAGGAATTTCATCAGGATTCAGAGTCTCATGGCCACCATAGAGTACCTCTCTAACAGCAAATTCTCTCAGATGCTTAATTCCCTCATCTATGGTAGTCCAGGGTTTAGCATTCCATGGAAGATCATCTCAGGAAGGATATCTCATGAGATTTGCCATTAAAAGGCGTATCCAGAGAGTAACCTTGCCGAGAGTCCTGCCTAGATGTCTATCTATTCCATTATCCTTTGAGAGAGTTCCTAGTTGAGCTGCTGACTTGTCTCCAACTGCCAGAGCTGGAGCACCTGTATCATAGCATCTACCAAGCCAAGCTAGGATTGGCTCCTTATCTGCTCTGATGTAATCTTTACGCACATTCCGCAATTCTTCCCTCAGTGACGAACACTCCTGAATATCATCTTCTTCCTTCTCTGCCTACTCTTCCTGAAGTTCTTGTCCCAATAATCTTACTGTCACCCTCCTAAGAATCTGCTTAAGGTCAGGGGTACCACCTTTAGTTGTTCTCTTATCAGCAATTTCCCCTGCATCTCCATCCAGTGATGATCTCAATAACTCAGCTATATCTTTAAGACAAACCTTTTCCTCCATCTCAGCAGGGTCTCTTTGAGCAGAAGTTCCCTCACCAGGATCCTGCTGCTCTCCCCCATCAGCATCTGGATCAGCTTTGCCCTTTCTTCTTCTCGTACTTAGAACAGCTACCTGCTTAACTGGAGTTGTGTTTGGATCTACAGCTGGCTTAATAGAAGCTGACAGGTTTTGAGACGAATCAGCTGCTGTGGAGGACACTTCCGGTCCTGCTGAAGAAGAAGGAGGAAATGGATTTGCCTCATTAATTCCTGCCGAGGGCGTGGAAGCCATGTTAGGAGCTGCCGCTGCCACTGGCTGATTGCCAGAGCCACCAACAGCACCGTTCAGAGCAGCCTTTCCGATGGACTTTTTAGCCTTGTCATTAACTGATACAGATTCTGCATTTTCCTCACCACTAGATACCTCTGGGGTAGAGTTAGAGCTGCGCTTTCTGCGTTTCGCTCTACGCTTAATTACAAAGCACGCTTTAGACACTCTATATATCTTCCTCTCTCGGTACAGCGTATATAACCAGAACACATTACTTATCACCAACAGCAGGATTGCACACATCAAATAAATCACCTTTGGATCCCAGCCATCACTTAAAACAACCCTTTTGCCTGCCGGGATCTTAAACTCCTTTATCTCTATGGGCAGAGTGCTGGAGGTCACATTCCCGTATCTGTTAAGCCAAAAGAATCCCAGGCACCGGTCGTAAAGAAGCTGAACCATATACTTAAACCATAAATACAATTTATACATCAAGTATCTGCCTAAGTGATCGAAAATCAATCCCAGAACATGCTTATAGATAAGGACCCCAAAAATTGAAAAGAACAGATGCTCTAAAATCCAAAACACTTTCATGTTTGCAACTCCGACTCGAGCAGGCAATAAATCAAGCAACCTTTTCGCCCAGCTTCTGGACAGCAATTATCCACAAGCCGCACGTTGGGTGCCAATTAGAAATATGTGGTGGAGTAGGAAGGTTCCCCCCCACACACAAAAGAATCCACAGCTAACTCAGCCAGAGAAGCAGATGAAAGCTGTATTTACAAGCGGAAAATGGAATGCAATGAATACGTACAAAAACATACAATATTTACAATATATACAGAAACATACAGCAATGTATGTAATACAGGAGACCTTTCCCCAACCCCCCCCCCTGCGGCCAGGGGGGTTTGGCCTGTCCCTCCCTTCTCCCTCCCTACCTCCCCCTTTTCCCAAAAGGGTTAGAGAGAAGGAGAAAGGAAGGTAATTAAAAGGGGAAAACTTTGTTAAAGCTCAAAGCGAATGCAAAGTTAGTTTTCTTATCTGGTTAGCAAAATTGTCCCTGCGTAGCAAGCTGTCGCTTCAGAGAGAAAAAAAAAAAGCAGGCCAGCCCACAGTACAGGGGGAAGAAGAAGACTGACTGCCCCCCCCGACTGAAAGACCAAGCTAGAACCTACAGCCGGGTTCCACCAATGAAATTGGATTAGCATACCTTTGTTTTCATTTATATGCCAAAACATTCAGCCAGAGTGTTCAGAAAGTGTCCCTTTTTTAAAGGCACAGCCTAAACCGGTCACACACAGTCTTCATAACTCAGTGTCCTTCTCACAGGCTGACCCCAGAAAAGTGCTATAGAGAGGGAAGGGTTTGTTACTGTGCCTGAGAGAACTAGGCAAACAGTGATGATTGTTATGAAATCTTAGAATCACAGAGTGGGTTGGGATGGAAGGGACTTAAAGCTCATTCAGTGCCAAAACCCACCAGCACAGGCTTCTCAAGGCCTCATCCAGTCTGGTCTGGAACCCCTCCAGGCAGGGCACAGCCACAGCCTCCCTGGGCAGCCTGTGCCAGGCTCTCCCCAGCCTCACTGCCAACAATTTCTTCCTCCTCTCCACTCTCAGTCTCTCCTCTCCCAGCTCAAAGCCATTGTTCCTCATCCTGGCACTCCCAGCCCTTGTCCAAAGTCCCTCCCCAGCTCTCCTGGAGACCTTCAGGTCCTGGAAGGCTGCTCTGAGGTCTCCCTGGAGCCTTCTCTTCTCCAGGCTGCACAGCCCCAACTCTCCCAGCCTGGCCCCACAGGGGAGGTTCTGCAGCCTCTGCTCATCTCTGTGGCCTCCTCTGGAGCCTCTCCAGCAGCTCCAGGTCCTTCCTGTGCTGGGGGCCCAGAGCTGGAGGCAGTGCTGCAGGTGGGGTCTGAGCAGAGCAGAGGGGCAGAATCTCCTCCCTGTGCTGCTGCTCTCCCTGCTCTGGCTTCTGGTGGAACACTAGACCAGGCTGTTTCTCTTCCACAATCTTCAGATACCTCAAGTTTTGTGGGAGGATTTTCTTTTTTATTCTTAAGATTTTTTTTTTTTTATTTCAAGTCACAAACCTGCAGTTTGTTGTTTTGTGGGTTGCTCCTCCACCCTTTCTTTTGCAATTTTTCTTTCCACTGCTCTATTGTCCTGCAGAACTTTGCCAGCGCTTGAAGCCTGGCAGCTTGATGCAGTTTCAAAGCTCTCTTGTCACTCTGCCACAAGAGAACTGTGAGGGTTTGGATAGGGGAAAAGGGGAGGTAACACCTGGGAAACATTTTCCACCAGCAGAGTAAAATGGGTGAGGAAAAGATATTTTTAAAAGGAAATAAAATAAAAAGAGAGCTTCAAAGTGTGGTGGTTTGAGCCTTAACTGGGAGCTAAGAGCTCCGATGGGGGCAAGGCTGAGAATCTCTCCCCAATTCCCCGCTCCTCCCTCCCAACAGAGAGGGAAAAAAAAGGAATGAGCAAATCCACCGAAGAATAATTTGGATTTGGCTTGGAAGTAGAGAGGTAAAGAGTTGTCTTCAAACAGTATCTATATAACAATAACAGGAAAAGTTCACAAGGGCAAGGAACAAGGATGGGTGGGAGGGGGACAAAGAGGAAGAATACAAAACCAGTCTCTCTCTGAAGAGGCACAGAGGCAGCAGGGAGAAGGATCAGGCCTGACCACGTGGCAGAGGAGCAGGAAGACAGCTGCCACAGCTCTCACCCAGGGAGGCAGGAGCCAAAAGGAGCTAACGACCCCAGTGTCCTGCTTTTTATACCCTAGCTGGGCAGGGAGAGGGGAGTGGAACAGACTCAGTTTCCCAGGGGAAAACGCCCTGCAGGGAGGGCAAAGCACCTGCAAGCCCTCCCCCGTGTTTTCAGGCTGGGCCTTAACCCACCCCACAGAGACATGTGGAACTCAAATCTCCCGCCGTGCTCACTGCAGCTTTTGCACTGACAAACCTCCCCAGCCAGCCGCAGGAGCGGGGCTCTGCAGCAGCTCTCAGCCCTCTGCAGCAGCTCTCAGACTTCTGCAGCAGCTCTCAGCCTTCTGCAGCAGCTCTCAGCCCTCTGCAGCAGCTCTCAGCCCTCTGCAGCAGCTCTCAGCCCTCTGCAGCAGCTCTCAGCCTTCTGCAGCAGCTCTCAGCCCTCTGCAGCAGCTCTCAGCCCTCTGCAGCAGCTCTCAGCCCTCTGCAGCTCGGAGTCCCGTGCAGCTGCCTTCCTTTCTGGTTTGGAAAGAAGCAAAAATATTTTCTTGAGATAGCTTCTTGCCTTGATGTGGGGGCTTTGCAAATGATGTCTGCATGTGACTGTCTGCAGCTGCAGCAACATCCTCTAGAGCAGCCCTGGCAAGAAATAGCTTCAGAAACACTCAACAGCTTGGGGGGATTGGTTTCTTCCCCCCACCCCCCATAATCAAATTATGGTTTCCTGGAACTTTAACTTCTAGGACTGCATTTTCTTATTCAGGGAAGAGGCTGCATTGAAGAAATCACAAAATCCTAGACAGGTTTGGGTTGGAGGGGACTTTCAAAGCTCATCTACTCCAACCCCCTGCAACCAGCAGGGACATCCCCAACCAGAGCAGGCTGCTCACAGCCCTAAACAACCTGACCTGCACTGCTGCCAGCCATGGGGCAGCTCCCAGCTCCCTGGGCAGCCTGGGCCAGGCTCCCACCACCCTCATTGTGGTGTGTGGCCAACTGGGAGCCAGAGCAGAACCTCTCCTGCTCAGAGCTGTCCCTGCCCAGCTCAGGCTCTGCTCACTGAGGCACTGTCTGCACTTCAGGGCAGCTTGGCACAGCCAGGGGCTGCTGCTAGCAGGGAGCAGCTGATGGGGACAGCTCCTGCCAAGGGCTGGGCCGCAGAGAGCCTCTGCCTTGGACTTGCTCCTGGCCACAGCAAGGGCACTGCCACAGCTTGTGCCACACCTTGGGGGCAGGCAGGCAGAGGTGGCTCCTGTGGGGAGGAGCAGACAGCACAGGGCACCCTCAGCTGCCCACCAAGGGAGTGCAGCCCATGGATGGCATCCTCAGGAGCAAGCTGAGGGATCCCCAGGGCCAAGCCTCTTCTTCCCTGGCTGCTGTCCCAGCAAGACTCTGTCCCTTCTGCCTTCCATCCCCATCCCTGTGATCCTCAATCCACTTCCAGAACCCAGCTCCTGGATCTGGTTCCCACCTGCTGCTGAGTCCAGGCCGGACTCTGGATGGCCAACACTGGGTTTGTATCTATTGTATCTATTTCAGTATTTTCCTGTTCATAGCATTTGTGTTTTCTTTTTTATGGCTACTGTTTCTTTTTTTATGTTATCTTTACTGCTGTTGTTCCATCCCAGCTGGCTCAGTTTCTTTCCCATCTCATCAGTCTCTCTCCCTTACTCACTTTCCCCTTAGGGCAAGGAGTTCATAGAAAGCCTCTGTCACTTGCCTAGTGTCCAGTCCAGCCTCAACCTGTAACTGTGTGTTGTAGACGTGGGAAGACGGTGTGGCAGGGGTGAGAAAGTTCCCCCCACACAAAAGAATTCCACAGCTAACTCAGCCGGAGAAGCAGATGAAAGCTGTATTTACAAGCAGAAATGGAATGCAGTGAATATGTATAAAAATATACAATATATACAGAAATATACAGCAATGTATGTAATACAGGAGACCTTTCCCCAACCCCCCTGTAGCCAGGGGGGTTTGGCTTGCTCCCCCCTTCTCCCTCCCTACCTCCCCTTTTTCCCAAAAGGGTTAGAGAGAGAGAGAAAGGTAATTAAGCAGCAAAAAAAAAAAAAATTCTGCTAGTTCTAAGCGAATGCAAGAGTTAGTTTTCTTATCTGGTTAGCTCTGTTAATCCAAGGTCACTGCGCTCCGCAAGCTGTTGTTTCAGAGAGAGAGAAACAGGCCAGCTCACAAGACAGAGAGAAGAACAGACTGAACAGACAAAGCTAAAACTTACAGTTGCATTCTACCAATGAAATCAGTTTAGCATATCTTTGTTTTCAATACATTCAGCCAGAGTGTTCAGAAAGTGTCCATTTCTTAAAGGCACAGCCTAAACCGGTCACAGAGGGTCACATCATTGCTTTGCTCCAGAACTTGTGGCACCTCCTGAACAAGACACAGACACGATGCCCCACTTCCCCCATGTCCCACAGGAGCCATACATATGCCAGCCAGTGTCTCCAACAGTGCACATGGTGGTTTGTGTGCAGCACCTCACACACATCATCACATTCATGGAATCACAGAACCACAGCACTATAGAACTGTTGAGCTTGGAAGAGCCCTTTGAGCTCATCCAGCCCAGCCCTCAGCCAGAGCTCACAGAGCCACCCCTGCTGCTCAGCCACTGCCACTCCACCACAGCCCTCAGCACCACAGCCACACAGCTCGGAAACCCCTCCAGGGATGGGGACTCCACCACCTCCCTAGGCAGCCTGGGACAGTGCCTGAGAACCCTTGCTGGGAAGGAATTGTTCCTAACATCCAACTTGAACCTCCCCTGGCACAGCTTGAGGCCATTTCCTCTTGTCCTCTCACTTGCTGCATATGAGAAGAGCCCAAGCCCCACCTGGCTCCAGCCTCCTTTGGGGGAGTTCTAGAGAGCAATGAGGTCTCCCTCAGCCTCCTCTTCTCCAGGCTAAACAACTCCCAGCTGCTCCTCCCCAGCTTCATTGCCCTTCTCTGAACCTGATCCACCTTCTCAATTTCTTTCCTGGAGTGAGGGGCCCAAAACTGAGCCCAGGATTTGAGGTATGGCATTGGTGAGATATTTCAATGCTTACCTTAACCCTCTCATTCCCAACCCTGCTTTTCTCCAGTCCTCATGAACTCTACATAATGATCATCTCATTCAGCCTCTGAGTGACTTTGAGGAGTCCCTGTAGAGCTGATGGTGTAAAATCCACTTCATATCACACCTCCAACTGATGGACTGAATCCTGCGTCAGACTTTCAGCTGTCAGACTACATAGGGGTAAGGGACAAATGATGGACTATAGCCTGCCTCAGATTTTCAGTGCCACCAGCTGTCTCCGAGCAGGGACCCTGGAGATGCTTCTGTGTCTGTGGCATCACTCCGGGCCCCTCCACTATGTACCTGAGCTCTGCTGGGACTGAAGCTTTCTCTGTGCTTTGCTGCACACCTCCTGCACTTCAAAGTCACCTCAGCTCTTCTGCACTTCCTCCTCCACCAGGGTGGTTGCTGATTTCATTCTGCTTGTTCTGCCACTATGGTGATCTGACAGTTGTTTCTAGCTCACAGTATCACAGTATCGCTAATGTTGGAAGAGACCTCAAAGATCATCGAGTCCAACCTGTCATCACAGACCTCATGACTAGACCATGGCACCAAGTGCCACATCCAATCCCCTCTTGAACACCTCCAGGGATGGTGACTCCACCACCTCCCTGGGCAGCACATTCCAATGGCGAATCACTCTCGGTGAAGAATTTTCTCCTCACCTCCAGCCTAAACTTCCCCTGGTGCAGCTTGAGACTGTGTCCTCTTGTTCTGGTGCTGGTTGCTAGAGAGAAGACCAACTCCTTCCTGGATACAACCACCCTTCAGGTAGTTGTAGAGAGCAATGAGGTCACCCCTGAGCCTCCTCTTCTCCAGCCTAAGCAATAATACAATAATGCAATAATAAACCAGGTTGGAAGAGACCTTCAAGATCATTGCATCCAACCTATCAACCAATCCAACCCACCCAAACAACTAGATCATGGCACCAAGCACCTCATCAAGTCTCCTCCTGAACACCTCCAATGATGGCTACTCCACCACCTCCCTGGGCAGACCATTCCAATGGGGAATCACTCTCTCTGTAACCCCAGCTCCCTCAGCCTCTCCTCACAGGGCTGTGCTCAAGGCCTCTCCCCAGCCTCGTTGCCCTTCTCTGGACACATTCAAGTGTCTCGATGTCCTTCCTAAACTGAGGAGCCCAGAACTGGGCACAGGACTCAAGGGGTGGCCTAACCAAAGCAGAGTACAGGGGCACAATGACCTCCCTGCTCCTGCTGGCCACACCACTCCTAATGCAGGCCAGGATGCCCTTGGCCTTCTTGGCCACCTGGGCACACTGCTGGCTCATGTTCAGGCGGCTGTCAATCAGCACCCCCAGGTCCCTCTCTGTTTGGCAGCTCTCAGCCACTCTGATCCCAGCCTGTAGCTCTGCATGGGGTTGTTGTGGCCAAAGTGCAGCACCTGGCACTAGGACTTGTTGAATGCCATCCCATTGGACTCTGCCCATCTGTCCAGTTGGTCAAGGTCCCTCTGCAGAGCCCTTCTATCCTCTAACTGACCAACATCTGCTCCCAACTTGGTGTCATCTGCAAATTTGCTGATGACTGTCTCAATGCCCTCATCCAGATCATCAATGAAGACATTGAAGAGGATGGGCCCCAGCACTGATCCCTGGGGGACACCACTGGTGCCTGGCTGCCAGCTGGCTGTGGCACCATTCACCACCACTCTCTGGGCTCAGCCTCCAGCCAGTCCCTAACCCAGCTCAGAGTGTTGCTGTCCAAGCCACGAGCTGACAGCTTAGCCAGCAGTTCGCTGTGGGGGTTGGTGTCAAAGGCCTCGCTGCAGTCCAGGTAAACTCCATCCACAGCCTGCCCCACATCCACCAGGCATTCACCTGGGCATAGAAGGAGATCAGTTTGGAGAAGCAGGACCTGCCCTTCCTGAATCCCTGCTGGCTGGACCTGAGCCCTTGGCCATCCTGCAGGTGCGCAGTTATTGCCGCCAGGATAATCTGCTCCATCATTTTTCCTGGCACTGAGGTCAGGCTGACAGGCCTGGAGTTTCCAGGTTCCTCCATCCGTCCCTTCTTGTGGATGGGGACCACCTTGGCCAGTTTCCAGTCATCTGGGACCTCACTGGTGAGCCAGGGCTGGAGGAAAATGATGGAGAGCAGCTTGGCAGCTCCTCTGCAGCTCTCTCAGCACCCTAGGATGGATTCCATCTGGCCCCGTGGACTTGTGAGTGTCCAAGTGGCTCAGCAGGTCCCGAACTAATTCCTCATGGATATCCAGGGCATTACACTGCTCATCAGGGAGAGAGTCTCCATCCAGCTCCAATGCTCCTTCATATTTCTAATTGCTGCTCCCAGGTTTTGATGAGCCAGTGCTCAGAGCACCTATGGAATCTTGTGGATCTCACCAGTGAACCTTAGCCTCTTTGCAGGAGATCTGTTTCTAGTCCGTTCAAAAGTGGAACTGTTGCAGGTTTTCCCTGCTCCACAGTTGGCTTGCACTGCCAGTGCTGTGTCTTACGTGATCTTCCTAGGAACTGCTGTCTTACACAGCTGCAGCAGCTGCCCTCTACATCTCCCTGAAAGGAGGTTGCAGTGAGCTGGGGGTTGGGCTCTGCTTCCTAGTCTCAGGTAATAGAAGGAGAGGAAATGTCCTAAATTTGTGCCAGGGGAGGCTGAGATTGGAGAGGAGGAAAAATGTCTTTGGTGCCAGAGTGGTCAGGGCCTGGCAGAGGCTGCCCAGGGAGGTGGTGGAGTCCCCATGCCTGGAGGTGTTCCAGCAAGCTGTAGCCGTGGCACTTGGGGCCATGGTTTGGTGGCCATGGTGGGGCTGGTTTGGTGTTGGACTGGGTGAGCTCAAAGGCCTTTACCAACCCAAACAGTTCTGTGATTCTCCACTCTTCTCCTGGCTTATCAGGAGTTTTGTCTGGCCGAGTCTTTCTTTCTGCAGATCTTCACTTCTGTAACTTATGCTAAGCCTCCACAACCGTCTCCAGCTCCATGGATACCTTTCACAATGTGCTTGCAGACAGTAGAACCAGTCCTGTTTCTGGATTTTGGTAGAACTTATCTTTCCATAAGGTAACCAAGGTGTGGACTGCAGCCTGTGTCAGGCGTGGCTTTTATCAATGGCAGGGATTTGTGTTTGTCTCATGACCTGTTTCAAGTCTCTTTACAACCTCATCTTCTAAAATGGTAGAAGGAAAAAATGCCTCACAGAACCTTTGCAGGCCTGCTCCACACCACCTCAGTGTTTCTTGGTTGCCCTCTTCCAGCACGTGGCAGCTGACAGGAGCGCTCCGGCTGCTCTGTTCCCCTCGGGTCCGTGGCCCTTTTCTCACAGACTTGATTCTCTCTTTTGCTGATGCCCAGCAGGTTTGGTCTTTCCAGCTGTGTGTTGAGGCTCTGCCCCTGCTCAGCAGAGGAGGTTGGTGTCTACTGGCTGTGCAGGGAGACCTGCTGGGCAGAGCTGTGGGCAGGCAAGCAGAGGCCCCAGGACCTGCAGGAGGGAGGGATGGAGCTGCTGGAGCAGCACCCAGGAGCAGCATGGACAGGATGGGAAAGAGATGCTGCTTGGCTGCGTGACTTACTCTGTTTCTGCTTCTCAGGAGATTTCCCCTGGCCCTTGAAAGGAAGAGCTGGGAGACACACCCAGCACTGCTCTGTCTGGATAGACCTCAAGACATAGACTGCTGTCTTGATTTATGATCACAGTTAACCAGCACATCTCCTGGTACATGCCACTGCTCTGTGGCAGCTCTCCCTTCATCAGATTTCCTCTAGCAGCACATAATTAACTTCCCTAACCTTCCTGTACTCTAAATATTCACCTCAATTCACAGTATACATCATAGATGCTCCCAGAGTGTCTGGTGGAAGCAGGAGGGTGATCCATGGCAGAGCAGGGTGGGGTTGGAAGGGACCTCTGAAGGTCATCCAGTCTAATCCCACTGCTCCAGCAGGGGCTTGCCCAGGAGCACAATGCCTAGGGGGGTTGGGAAGCTCTCCACACCAGGAGACTCCACAACCTCTCTGGGCAGCCTGCTCCAGGCCTCCAGCAGCCTCACAACAAACAACTTTCTCCTCCTGCTCAGATCCAACCTCCTGGCTGCCACTCTGTGCCCCTTGCCCCTTGTGCTGTCCCTGGGCACCACTCAGCAGAGCCTGGCCCCAGCCTCTTGCCCCCCACAGCTCCTTTAGCTCTTGCTGAGCATTGCTCAGCTGCCCTCTGGGGCTGCTCTTCTGCAGGCTCTCAGCCCCAGGGCTCTCAGCCTTTGCTGCTCCCAGAGCTGCTCCAGGCCCCTCAGCAGCTCTGCAGCCTGCCCTGGGCTCTCTCCAGCAGTTCCCTGTCCCTCTGGAACTGGGGAGCCAGCAGTGGACCCAGGATTCCTGATGTGTCCTCATGAGGGGAGAGCAGATAGGGAGGAGAACCTCCCCTGACCTGCTGGCCATACCCTTCTGAATGCACCCCATTTGCCTTCCTGGCCAGAAGGGCACATTCTGGCTCATGGGGAACTTGTTGCTCCCCATCACTCTCAGGTCCTTCTCCGCTGTGGAGGCCCTGTCAGTTTTTGTTGCTGCTGCAGTTCATCCCTCTCTGCCTGTAACAGGTCCCAATAGTCTGAAAGACCTTTCCCTCTGTCTTCTTCAGCTCCTCTGGGACTCAGGGCTGGATGATTTGACCTTTTCATGCTTAGCCCAAGTCCACTGCCACCACCCCACAACACAATAATACAACACTTCAGCTCTGAGCCTGGAGTCACACCTTGTGTTGGTTCTGCAGAGCTGTGTTTTATGTAAAACCTGTCCCTGTTCCCCCAGCTGCATTGTGAATGGGCTGCAGGAAGAAATGGGTGAGGTAATTCTGGGATACAAAAATGTAGCCTGGATGAGGAGGGGCTTCAGAGAAGCCTTGAGAAGAAAGCTTTGGGGGTGTCAGTTGGTGACAAAGTCCCCAGGAGCCAGCACTGGTCCCTGGCAGCCCAGAGCCAGCTGAGTGCTGAGCTGCAGCCAGAGCAGGGAGAGAGCAGCACAGGGAGGGGATTCTGCCCCTCTGCTCTGCTCAGAACCCACCTGCAGCACTGCCTCCAGCTCTGGGGCCCTGTGGTGGTTTGGGCTGGGTGCCCTCTGCTGCATGGCACACTTCCTGTGTCCAGCAGTCCAGCCCAGTGGGTGGACACAGGAAACCAGATATCTCCTACCACAATCCCCTGCACCGCTCCAAGGCCCAGCGCGGGGTCCGGCACTGCCTCTTTCTTCCCTCGCCGGCACCCGGGAACTGGGGGAGACGTCTCCCGGCCCAGGGCCTGGCTAGGCGCAAGGCCAGGGGGATGGGCGGTCTCAGGCCTGGCCAGCTGAGACCAGTGGGGGGAAGAACGAGCCCTGGGGGTCTTGGGCCCACCCTCAGGTGGGGATGGGGTTCATCCGGGCGTGTTTTGGGGTTTCTTCTGTCACTGTTTCTGGTTCCTTTGTGCACCTTCACCTTTTTCTATTTAAACATTTCCATCACTTCTGCAATCCCTTTGTCAGAGTCGTCATTTTGCCTGTGGTGGGGAGAGGGCTGCCTCAACCCACTACAGGCCCCCAGCACAAGAAGGACCTGTAGTTGCTGGAGAGGCTACAGAGGAGACCACCAAGATGAGCAGAGGCTGCAGAACCTCCCCTGTGGGGCCAGGCTGGGAGAGCTGGAGCTGTGCAGCCTGCAGAAGAGAAGGCTGCAGGGAGACCTCAGAGCAGCCTGGGCCAGGCTCTCCCCACCCTCAGCACCAAACATTTCTCCTTCTCTCCACTCTAAATCTCCCTCTCTGAGTTCCAAACCATCCCCCCTTGTCCTGTAACAACAGGCCCTGCTCAAAAGTCTGTCTCCAGCTTTCTGATTGTCTCCTTGAAGCACTGTGAGGCCACCAGAAGGGCTCCCTGGAGCCTTCTCCAGGCTGAACAAGCCCAGCTCAGCCTGTCCTCACAGCAGAGGGCTTCCAGTCTCACTTTCAGTAGGGAGCAAAGCCCAAAGCTAGAGCATATCTGGGCACACACCCCTGGATCTACTCAGTCTCTTAGACACAGACAAAAGCAGCCCTGAAACACGGGGAAGATGGTGGATTTTCTTCCCAGGAATGACCAGCAGCCCTCAGCCAGATGACACCAGTCTAATGATTCAGCCAAGAGATTCAGGTGCGTCACATCTGGTGCACCACATCTAGCATGTCTGAGCCCAGCAGCTGCAGTGTGCAGCACTCTCTTGAACACAACCTGATGTTCAGGCCAGGCTAGGAGGCTCAGGAGCCTGCAGTGGTGGCCTTCTGCTTCAATGATCAGAAATAGGCAAGGACTTCTCCTTGCCTGGTGAGTAATAGCCTCAAAATGACCTTGACATGACAGGGAGTGGGTGTAGCAGAACAACACAAAGGAGGCAGGGTGCTGTGTGTGGTGGAAGTGGAGAGGTCATTAGACAGGAGACACTCATTTCATTAAAGCAAGTCAGACGTGCAGCCCAGGTGAGAGCTGCTCCTGCTCTCCCAGACTGGGCACTGGCTCTGGTGGCTTTGCTGGGTCCTGACTCAGGCTCTTAGACATATTTCCACAATTAAGTTGCTGGTAGAGCAGGAAGCTGGACATCAGAAGAAGCCTACAGGGGCAAATGTCCTGATCTGGAGCTGAATCACACTCTGCATGCTGACATTTCAGATAGTCAGGAGGAGGTAGATTGAACCCCTTGATATAAATCACAGAATGATAGAATTGTTTGGGTTGCAACAGTCCTCTGAGCTCACCCAGCCCAACCAGCAACCCAACCCCACCATGGCCACCAAACCCTGGCCCCAGGAGCCATGGCCACAGCTTGCTGCAACACCTCCAGGCATGGGGACTCCACCACCTCCCTGGGCAGCCTCTGCCAGGCCCTGACCACTCTGGCAGCAAAGACATTTTTCCTCCTCTCCAACCTCAGCCTCCCCTGGCACAATTTCAGGCCAGTTCCTCTCCTTCTCTCACCTGAGCCTAGGGAGCAGAGCCCAACCCCCACCTGGCTGCAGCCTCCTCTCAGGGAGCTGCAGAGAGCAATGAGGTCTCCCTCAGCCTCCTCTGCTCCAGGCTCAACACCCCCAGCTCCCTCAGCTGCTCCTCCCCAGCCCTGTTCTCCAGACCCTTCCCCAACTTAGTTGCTTTTCTCTGGACCTGCTCCAGTTACTTAATGTCCTTCTTGGAGCAAGGTTCTCAAGACTGAGCCCAGTATCAATCTGCTGTGCCAGTAAGTGACTAAGTAGTATGGAAGAGAGGTGAAAAATGTCCCTCTTCACAAAATGAAGGGAAAAAGGCAGATGCAAGAGTGGCTGTGCCCCAGCTGTGAGTTGTTACTGCTTCTTGCTGTCACATGCCTGCTTAAGAAGTTATTCATCCCATTAGATACCCAATAAAGACACTATCTGCCAAAGGATATGAGCTGCTAATAAACTATAATAACTAATTACAGCTCCCATTAATGTTACACTGCACTTTCAATTAAGTGCCTGGGCTTTTTAATTGTGTACAGCCAGTCCCTCCCCACACCCAGAGGCAAACATGCAGGAACCAGTCCAGGTCTGCTGCCCAGAGCTGGGATGTGCTGGGAGCTGGTAGTGCAGAGGCTTCAGGACATGCATTGCAGATGGGTGTCTGAAGCTGAGCTCTGAGCAGCCGTGGAAAATAAGATTTGGAAGTGTGGAGGAGGCTGAGGAGCAGCTTTAAGATGCCTGTGTGAAGAAATTGCTTGGATTTAATGAAGGCCCTGCTGGCAGCAGCAGATGGGCTGGAGGTGCTGCCTGTGTGTCAAGATGATTCTTGAAGTGGAGGTTGTGGGGAGACCCCATTGCCCTCCACAACTCCCTGGAAGGAGCCTGGAGCCAGGTGAGGACTGTCTCTGGAGGGTTCTGGAGGCCTGGAGCAGGCTGCCCAGAGAGGCTGTGGAGTCTTTTTCTCTGGAGAGCTTCCAACACCAGCTGTGTGACCTGCCTAGGTAACCCTGCTTTGGGTTGGATTGGATGATCTCCAAAGGTCCCTTCCAACCCCTACCATTCTGTGATTCTATGTCATGGGAGCACCAACAAGGTGGCAAAGGAAGTGAGACAGCCTGGGGAAGAGCCAAAAAGCAGCAGCCTGGCTATGGAGCTCAAGGAAGGGTCTCCAGATCTGGGGCCCATTGGATTCCTTTGGCTTTCTAGTTAACCTTGAAATGACTTCTCACAAGAAGCTTGGGTAGGACTAAAGTTTAATTTTGAAGTACAAAAGCAGGTAATCCAGTTACAGTGTGCAAGCAGAGCCCTGAGATGTCTCTGCCTCCATCAGGTACTTTCAAGCTGTCAGAACATTTGTCCAATGTCACCCTGGGGGATCAGACTATCATGCAAGAGCTTTTTCATCCTAGAATTCTCCCCACAGACAGAGACAGAGGCTCAGGAACATGAATCATCCTCACACACATACTGCCTGCAAGCCTCCCTTTGAGTTCAGTCCCTCCTTCTATCCTCCCTGGAGATTCCTCTTAATGATTCAGCCTCAAGAATGCTTCGAGGTAAACATGGAATATGGAACCAACCTTGGAATGGGAGGCAAGGGGCATGTCCCATGGTGTAGATGTTCTTGGTGCAGACATCTCTGAGCACATTGTCTTTGACTCCCTGCCTGAGCATCTCTAGAGTGTGACTCTCTTGGCCTAGAAAGGCAAAGGATTGGATGTAGAGGTCTAGAGCAGGGTTGGTGGACTCCAGGGCTGTGTACTTTCACAAGTGCCCTACTCTCAGCATGATGAGAACTGATCTCTCTGGGGTGCTGGCAGGCTGGGCATGTAGCACCTCTAAACCAGGCTTTGAGGGGTTGCAGTACAACATTTCTGTCAAGGAGAAGCTCTGCTACGTTCCTCACTGTAACTTGTGTCACAAAGCATCAGCTTACTGCAGGTCCTAAGTGGAAGCCGTCTGTGGCTGGGGGATGGAGGAAAGAGCATGAGGTCCAGCAAGGGACACATGAAATCATAGCCAGGCAGACCAAGGAAACAGAGAATCACAGAGTGGGTTGGGTTGGAAGGGACTTAAAGCTCATCCAGCTCTAGCACCCTGCCATGGGCAGGGACACCTCCACCAGCACAGGCTGCTCAGGGCCTCATCCAGCCTGGCCTGGAACACCTCCAGGCAGGGCACAGCCACAGCCTCCCTGGGCAGCCTGTGCCAGGCTCTCCCCAGCCTCACTGCCAACAATTTCTTCCACATCTCCAGTCTCAGTCTCCCCTCTCCCAGCTCAAAGCCATTGTTCCTCATCCTGGCACTCCCAGCCCTTGTCCAAAGTCCCTCCCCAGCTCTCCTGGAGCCCTTCAGGTCCTGGAAGGCTGCTCTGAGGTCTCCCTGGAGCCTTCTCTTCTGCAGGCTGCACAGCCCCAACTCTCCCAGCCTGGCCCCACAGGGGAGGTTCTACAGCCTCTATCATCTTGATGGTCTCCTCTGTAGCCTCTCCAGCAGCTCCAGGTCCTTCTTGTGCTGGGAGCCCAGAGCTGGAGGCAATGCTGCAGGTGGGGTCTGAGCAGAGCAGAGGGGCAGAATCCCCTCCCTCGACCTGTTCTGAAGACTTTGTTAACCACACACAAACTCAAATAAATGCTTTGGAAACTCAGCAGCAGCACTGCCAGAGGTTGCACAGCCAGCAACTGAGTGAGGCATGAAAGGAGCAGCTCCAGGAAGATAAGGTTAGAGCAGAAGAGCTAAATGAATTGTTCAGCTTAATGTTTGCTGTGGAAGAGCTTAGGGAAATTCCAGCAGTGGAACTTTTCTTAATAGGATGTGAATTGGAAGAACTGCCTCAAAGTAATGAAATCAATGGTTACAGATCCCCAGGGGGATTGGAAGTGGCAGGGTCATGGATGAATTTTGTAAAAAACAAAGGCATCTGAGCAGCACTTGTCTGCAGAAGTCTTGTGGACCTGTTGGGGTCTTACAGACCCATTAGTGCTCTTTAAAGGAGGAAAGGAGCATGTGTAGAAGGGTGACTTGATGGATGAAGTGAACATAAAATGTCCAAACATCTTCAACAAGATCAAGGAGAAGCAGGTGTGGAGACAGGAAAATATAGGGAACAGGAAGAAGGATGCTCTAAAGTCTAGAGAACAGGAGCTGGGGAGGAGCAGCTCAGGGACCTGGGGTTGTTTACTTCAGAGAAGAGGAGGCTGAGGGAGACCTCATTGCTCCTTGAGAGGAGGCTGGAGCCAGGTGGGGCTTGGGCTCTGCTCCCTAGTCTCAGGTAATAGAAGGAGAGGAACTGGCCTGAAATTGTGCCAGGGGAGGCTGAGGTTGGAGAGGAGGAAAAATGTCTTTGGTGCCAGAGTGGTCAGGGCCTGGCAGAGGCTGCCCAGGGAGGTGGTGGAGTCCCCATGCCTGGAGGTGTTGCAGCAAGCTGTGGCCATGGCTCCTGGGGCTATGGTTTGGTGGCCATGGTGGGGTTGGGTTGGTGTTGGACTGGGTGAGCTCAGAGGCCTTTACCAATGCCAAACATTTTGTAGTCCTGTGATCTCTGTAGGGAAAAGTTGAACCAGACAGGAACTTTTCCATCAGGAGAAGCAATGTCCTGGGAGATGCAGTAATAGTCCTCAAGACTGAAAGTGCAAGAAAAGATTAATTTGGGAAAATTTGCCTCTTGCTTCTTGCCCAGAGCCAAGAAGGAATAATTTGTAAGAAACATGAACAAGTTAGGGCAGAGATGTCCATTCTCCATTCAACTCCTAACTAAACTGGGGAACTCTTTTCAATACAATACAATACAATACAATACAATACAATACAATACAATACACCAGGTTGGAAGAGACCTTCAAGATCATTGTGTCCAACCCATCAACCAATCCAACCCACCTAAACAACTAAACCATGGCACCAAGCACCCCATCAAGTCTCCTCCTGAACACCTCCAATGAAGGTGCCTCCACCACCTCCCCAGGCAGCCCATTCCAATGGGCAATCACTCTCTCTGTATAGAACTTCTTCACAGGATACCTGTGTGCACAGCCACTGCTTAGTCTTCTCTCTCTGCTTCACAGCACCTTTCTGCGTAGTCCATGTAACACAGTGGGCAGCTGTCATTCCTCCAGCTCCTGTCTCCCCAGAATGTAACTATTTCACAAGTCAGATAAACTAAGCATCAAGGAAGCTCAGTAGTATCACTGCTTCCACCATCAACAGGATATCTGCATGGAAAAACTGGGTGACTGGCCAAAGCAGTAGCAGCAATTGGGTTACTGCCTCCCCTCTACCAATCAATGCAATTTTGTACACAGCAGGCTGTCCCAGTAAATTCTGGAAATTAGCATATACCCCTGAAAATGTATCAGTGTGGTCTAGCAGGTGTTACAATGACAAGAGTTTACTAGAAAAAATAAACAGCAAATCCAATGACATCTAATAAAACTCCATTCCTGTGTTAAAATAATTAGGCTAACACAACAAACTCAGTCCTGATTTGGAGAACTGTATATGTATTGTAGAGTAGAGTAGAACAGAGTAGAGTATAACAGAGTAGAGTAGAATAGAATAGAGTAGACTAGACTAGACTAGACTAGACTAGACTAGAATAGAATAGAATTAACCAGGTTGGAAAAGACTTCAGAGATCATCAAGTCCAACCCATCACCCAACACCATCTAAGCACCAAGATGCAGTGAACGCTGCAGTGGTTCATGGATTCATGGAGCAATTAAAACCCCGTGAAGACCTCTTAAATGAATTCATAATCTCTCAGTGACAAGACTGAAAGCAGAGAGCACAGACAAGGACTCATCTCATACTTGAAGCGTGCACTCTGATTCTTTCTGACACAGGCTCCAGTCTGGGATGGGCCTTTCTGCAAACCCAAGGCAGGATTCCTTCCCCCTTGTCCTGCTTTGGAATCTCTGACAGCTGATTTGGTGAATGGCAACTGAGCATGAAGGAGCCACAGCTGGGGGAACCAGTCCTTGAAGCTGCCTCTGCAACATTAGCTTGCAGAATTTTTACTTAAGAGCAGGAAATTGCTGAAGAATTGCAGGAATCCTTAGTGTAAACCCACAACAGTCAACAAGGGTCCTGAGATCCACCAGAGATGTGCCCAGCAAATTCTTCAGCTGGCTGCTGAGGAGTGAGAGAGCCTTGCCAGTGCTGCCGTCCACACACCAGCCCCATCAGTGGCAGCTTTCTTCGTTTCACAGGTGAGAGCTAAATCTAATGCCCTGAGTGTCTCCTGTCACCATCTCTGGAGGTGCTGAAAGAATGACAAGCTGTGACACCTCTGGAGATCTCTGCAGAAGGATGTGCATCATCCTTTGACATTGACTTTCTTCGGCATCACAATGAAATTCAAAGTGTTTCCTAACGCCTCCCATGGTGGATCAGGATCAGAAGTCTCCAGTGATGCTGGGACATTACCGATAGCAGGGAGGGCCTGGGGAAGTGTCGTGGGTTGAGGCAGCCCCCTCCCCACCATGGGCAGAAATAACGACTCTGACAAAGGGATTGCAAAAGTGGTGGAAAGTTTAAACAGAAAAGAGTGCATGTGTACAGAGAACCAGAAGCAGTGACAAAAGAAAACCCAAAGCAGACCCAGAAACATCCCATCCCCACCTGAGGGTGGGCCCAAGACCCCCAGGGCTCATTCTTCCCCCCCCCACTGCTAGGCTGGTCTCGGCTGGCCAGGCCTGAGACCGTCCATCCCCCTGGCCTTGCGCCTAGCCAGGCCCTGGGCCGGGAGACGTCTCCCCTAGTTCCCGGGTGCCGGCGAGGGAAGAAAGAGGCAGTGCCGGACCCCGCGCTGGGCCTTGGAGCGGTGCAGGGGATTGTGGTAGGAGATATCTGGTTTCCTGTGTCCACCCACTGGGCTGGACTGCTGGACACAGGAAGTACCCCACGTAGCAGAGGGTACCCAGCCCAAACCACCACAGGAAGAGTGGCTGGAAAGCTGCCCAGTAGAGGAAGACCCAGGGGTGCTGAGTGACAGCTGTCTGAAAACAAGACAGTGTGTGGCCATTGGGCAAGAAGGCTACTAGCATGGTTGGACTGGATGATCTGGAAGGGCTTTTCCAGTTGAAACCACTCTGTGATTCTATGAACTTCTGCACAAGAGCTCAGACAACTGAGACAGGCCCAAGGTATTTGCCAGGGAAAACTGGGACTTTTGATTCAATTATGGATTCTTCTGAGGAAAAGAACATTGCTGCTCTCACCACACGTGTCAGATTCAGTATGACTGAACAAACTGGAGTTCAAGCTTCTTTTATCATCAGCTCTAAAGCACAATCCATGGACAGGTGTCTTTGAAAATCAACAGTGGAGTGATGAAAGTGGGAATCCAGCATGACCACAGGCTGCTGCTGGGTAGATGCTGTGACACAAGTGCTTACAGACACTTTAACTCCATGAAGAAAGGCAGGAGAATGCTGCACATCTGTGGCTGCAGAACAACTTATTCTTCATTGCTTCTCCAGAGGGAAGTGGTTTTTGCTTGTTTGTTCGTTTTGTTAGCTGATGGTTTTGCTACAAGGTCCTCAGCTTTGCTTTCTGCAAAGAGTTTCTGAAGTTGTCTTTTCTTGCTTCATCTAATTCTTCTAGCTCCTGTACTGTAGACACAGAAGTCATACAGCTGTTGAGCTTGGAAGAGCCCTTTGAGCTCATCCAGCCCAGCCCTCAGCCAGAGCTCACAAAGCCACCCCTGCTGCTCAGCCACTGCCACTCCACCACAGCCCTCAGCACCACAGCCCTCAGCACCACAGCCCTCAGCACCACAGCCACACAGCTCGGAAACCCCTCCAGGGATGGGGACTTCACCACCTCCCTGGGCAGCCTGGGACAGTGCCTGAGAACCCTTGCTGGGAAGGAATTGTTCCTAACATCCAACCTGAACCTCCCCGGCACAGCTTGAGGCCATTTCCTCTTGTCCTCTCACTTGCTGCATGTGAGAAGAGCCCAAGCCCCACCTGGCTCCAGCCTCCTTTGGGGGAGTTCTAGAGAGCAATGAGGTCTCCCTCAGCCTCCTCTTCTCCAGGCTAAACAATCCTAGTTCCCCCAGCTGCTCCTCATGAGACTTGTGTCAGAGGCAGCCCAGCCCCTGGCAGGAGCTGTCCCCATCAGCTGCTCCCTGCTAGCAGCAGCCCCTGGCTGTGCCAAGCTGCCCTGAAGTGTAGAAAGTGCCTCAGTGAGCAGAGCCTGAGCTGGGCAGGGACAGCTCTGAGCAGGAGAGGTTCTGGTGCAGTACACAGGACCATGGTGAATTCTGAAGTTAAAAAGAAAACAGATCCAGAAGTGCACTGCAGCCACAGGACAGATCTGCTGTCAGACAACTGCAGTCATAATTGTGCAAAGGACAGGAGTGACCTCTGAGTACCCCACAACTGCATTGTCAGAGACATCTCTGGCTTGGCTTCATGAGGGCCCTGGTTCCTGTGGGACCTTGGCACATGGTGGATTTCCCTACTGTGGCCCAGTTAGCAGTAGTTGAATCACAGCAGTAGCATCCCTGAGGAGGAAAAAGCAGAGTACAGCATGGCAGGAGCTTGTGCTGCCTCTCTGAAAGTCAAAATCACAGTGCCAGGGTGACACCACCAAGCCTGGAGTCAGTCATTGCTCTGCAGATGGTCGAGCTGAATACTTAATCCCAATAGAAACCATCAGAGCTGCCTCTGAGCCAGACATCAAACCCTTTACTTCAAGCAGGGAATGTCCCAAGAACATTGCTGTTGGCTGAAGGCATCATGCTGTGGCCAACATGTCTCCAGCAAATGAAGTGTGACATCAGAGCAGGCACACATCGTGCCTTGTGCTGTCACCAGCAGAGAGCCTGCAAAACCAAACAGCCCCACTGCCCATCCAGGGGAGAAAGATTTGCTGCTTCCTAAATGTACAGCCCATGGGGAGGAGGTGAGGGTGGGAGACAGGACAAGTGTTCCGGGTGCAGGAGTCAGCAGTAGGAGAGTGCTGACAGAGGACAACCCAAGGGAGCTGATGTCTTGTGTGTGAAAGGGGGGCAGATAGGGCAGGACAACTTAGTGGGGAACATGAAGCCCTGGGAGGAGCTGGCAAGTGGAGGGAGAAGGTGTTGAAACAAGTCTGCAGGACACTGGAGGTGGCAGGAAGAGAAAATGGGACTGGGACAAATGAAGTCTCAGCACTTTAAGAGGTTATCCCTGTTACCTTACAGCCTTCATTGAGCTCCAAGCTCAGCAGATGCCTCCAGACCACTCTGGACTCAGCAAAGACAGCTGGTCCAGGCTAGACCCACTCCCTGGTGCTGGGGTTGCAAGATGCAGTCACCACGTGCTAGGGTTTGACACCAGCAGCAACTCAACAGTACATTCAGGATCTTTTGTTTTTTTCTTGTAACAAGCAAGTGCTGTTGAGCTCTGCTCTGGTTTTACAGCCCCAGCTCTCCATGCAGACTAGGTCTGATTTGTGTGAAAGGACTCCTGGGGCTTTACTCAAGAAAGTCATTGAGGGCTGGAGCAGGTCAGGAGAAGGGCAACAAAGCTGGCAAAGGGTCTGGAGAACAGGGCTGGGGAGGAGCAGCTGAGGGAGCTGGGGGTGTTAAGCCTGGAGCAGAGGAGGCTGAGGGAGACCTCATTGCTCTCTGCAGCTCCCTGAGAGGAGGCTGCAGCCAGGTGGGGGTTGGGCTCTTGTCCTGAGGAACAAGTGATAGAATGAGAGGAAGCAGCCTGAGGTTGTGCTAGTGGAGGTTTGGGTTGGCCATGGGGAACAGTTTCTTTCCTGCAAGAGCGGTCAGGCATTGGAACAGTGGTCAGGCAGAGGCTGCCCAGGGAGGTGGTGGAGTCCCCATGCCTGGAGGTGTTGCAGAAAGGTGTGGCCACAGCACTTAGGACCGTAGTTTAGTGGCCAGGGTGGGGTTGGGTTGATGATCTCAGTTGGCATTTCCAACCTTAATGGTTCTCCCTATTGTTGTCATTGATTTTGAGATTTGATGACTTAAAAGATGACCAAAGAAAATGTCCATCCTACTGATTTTAATTCAAAGTGCTGGTGAGGAGAAGCCAAGCAAAATATTTAATGGATTTTCTCTTTCCCCCAAATCTTCAATTTCCTTTTAATTTTTTTTCCTTTTCAACTTTCAGCTGGACAATAAGGGCCCTTGCATGTACTTTCAAAGAATCAGATAATGCTTTGGGTCAGAAGGGACTTCCACAGCTCATCCAGTCCACCCCCGCTGCACTCAGCAGGGACATCCTCCACCAGAGCAGGTTGCCCAGAGCCCTGTCCAGCCTCCCCTGGAATAGCTCCAAGGTTGGGGCCTCAACCCTGGGCAACCTGTTCCAGTGTTCCACTACCACGCCATCTACACTGCTCTTGTGAGACCTCACCTGGAGCACTGTGTCCAGTTCTGGATCCCATATTACAAGAAAAATCTGAAGGTGCTGGACGGTGTCCAGAGAAGGGCCATGAGGATGAGCAGAGGGCTGGAGCTGCTCTGCTATGGAGACAGACCTGAGAACCTCTGCTGTGGGGACAGGCTGAGAGAGTTAGGGGCTGTTCAGCCTGGAGAGGAGAAGGCTCCAAGACCTTATTGTGGCCTTCCAGTATCTGAAGAAGGCTACAAGAAAGCTGGGGAGGGACTCTTTAGGGTGTTGGGTAGTGACAGAACTGGGAACAATGGCTCCAAGGAGGGGAGAGTTATATTAGACATTAGGAAGAAGGGTGTCTCACCGTGAGGGTGGTGAGAGACTGGCACAGGTTGCCCAGGGAGGTGGTGGAAGCCTCATCCCTGGAGGTGTTTGCAGCCAGGCTGGAGGTGGCTGCGAGCAACCTGCTGTAGTGTGAGGTGTCCCTGCCCATGGCAGGGGTTGGGACTGGATGAGCCTTGAGGTCCCTTCCAGCCCTGACAATTCTGTGATTCTATGACCCAGGACAGAAGAGACAGCATCTCCTTACCTGAGCAGGGGAATATCTGGGGCCATGGGCAGACATGCAGCCAGGATGCTGTGGCTGCTGTGCCATGATGGACAGACACATGGCTAACCACCCACCTAAGAGTTTGACACTGAGTTCCTGGAGAGTGTTCCAGAGAAGAGCAACAGTGGAGGAACATGAGACAGGGAATGATGTGTTATCAAAAAGGGGACCTTAGGCTTGCACAAATCTCTTGAAGGTGAGCAGGTAAGGAAGAGAGCTGGTACTTTCCATGGCTGTGAGGTTGTCAAGCAAGTGCTCCTTGAAGAGAGGAAGTAATAATACAATACAATACAATACACCAGGTTGGAAGAGACCTTCAAGATCACCACATCCAACCCATCAAACAATCCAACCCACCCAACAACTAGACCATACAGCCAAGCACCCCATCAAGTCTTCTCCTGAACACCTCCAGTGAAGGTGACTCCACCACCTCCACGGGTAGCCGATTCCAATGGCCAATCACTCTCTCCGTGTAGAACTTCTTCCTAACATCCAGCCTAAACCTGCCCTGGCGCAGCCTGAGACTGTGTCCTCTTGTTCTGGTGCTGGCTGCCTGGGAGAAGAGGCCAACCTCTGCCTGGCTACAACCTCCCTTCAGGTAGTTGTAGAGAGCAATAAGGTCACCCCTCAGTCTCCTCTTCTCCAGGCTAAGCAACCCCAGCTCCCTCAGCCTTTCCTCATAGGGCTTGTGTTCCAAACCCCTCACCAGCTTTGTTGCCCTTCTCTGGACACGTTCCAGCAAGTCAACATCCTTCCTAAACTGAGGGGCCCAGAACTGGACACAGGACTCGAGGTGCGGCCTAACCAGTGCAGTGTACAGGGGGAGAATCACCTCCCTGCTCCTGCTGGCCACACTGTTCCTGATGCAAGCCAGGATGCCATTGGCCTTCTTGGCTGCCTGGGCACACTGCAGGCTCATGTTCAGCCTACAATCAACCAGTACCCCCAGGTCCCTCTCTGCCTGGCCACTGTCCAGCCACTCTGACCCCAGCCTGTAGCACTGCCTGGGGTTGTTGTGGCCAATGTGCAGAATCTGGCACTTGGATGTGTTAAATCTCATGCCATTGGCCTCTGCCCATCTGTCCAGCCTGTCGAGGTCCCTCTGCAAAGCCTCTCTGTCCTCCAGCAAATCAACTGCTGCCCCCAGTTTGGTGTCATCTGCAAATTTACTGATGATGGATTCAATGCCCTCATCCAGATCATCAATAAAGATGTTGAAGAGCATGGGGCCCAGTACTGATCCCTGGGGCACACCACTAGTGACAGGCCGCCAGCTGGATGTGGTGCCATTCACCATTACTCTCTGGGCTCGGCCCTCCAGCCAGTTCCTAACCCAACGCAGTGTGCTCCTGTCCAAGCCACGGGCTGCCAGCTTGGCCAGGAGTTTGCTGTGGGGACGGTGTCAAAGGCCTTGCTGAGGTCCAGGTAGACCACATCCACAGGCCTCCCCACATCCACCAGGCGGGTCACCTGATCATAGAAGGAGATCAGGTTGGTCAGGCAGGACCTGCCCCTCCTAAATCCATGCTGGCTAGGCCTGAGCCCCTGGCTACTCTGTAAGTGCTGTGTGATCACACTCGAGATGACCCGTTCCATAATCTTGCCTGGCACTGAGGTCAGGCTGACAGGCCTATAATTCCCTGGCTCATCCAACCGGCCCTTCTTGTGGATGGGCACCACGTTAGCCAGCTTCCAGTCTTCTGGGACCTCTCCAGTGAGCCGGGACTGCTGAAAAATGATGGAAAGTGGCTTGGACAGCTCATCTGTCAGCAATCTCAGCACCCTAGGATGGATCCCATCCGGTCCCATGGCCTTGTGGGGGTCCAAGCGGCTCAGTAGATCTCTAACTTCCTCTTGGAGCAGTGGGAAACTATGCAGCTCTCTGGCTCCTTCTGCCAGCTCTGCAGGCCAGCTGTCTGGAAGACGTTCTGCCCTGCAAGTACAGGCTCTCAAAAGTGCAGAAGGGCTGAGGAGTTATCTGGAACATTTATGTGCAAAATAAAGAGGAATTTCTTCAAGTCACTGCCCCTGATTGTGGTTTTCTCAGCAAGGGACACATAGAAAAGGCAATGAAAGCCCTGAACCTTCCAGTTTGAAAACAGAGCTAAATCCCACCCTAATCCAAAAGCAAAATGCTGATTTGGGGTTGCAGCTGGGAACTTTGAAACAGAGCATGTCTCAATTTTGTCTCACTTAGAACTTTCCTCTAGGAAAACCTCCCAGTTTTCAATCAGCTCCACTTCCCGAGCTTCCCAGGTCTCCAAAGCCTCCACTGACAACATTTCACAGCTGGAGAGGTTTTTCATAATCCTGATTGTGAATTGTCACCATCCCAGACCCAACCCACTGCCTCCCTGCTCTGTCCTGGCTGACAAAGGAGAGTAATTGATTCCTGCAACATCCCACTGCCTGTTTGTTCCAAACTCTGTGTACCAGAGATTGCTTCTAATGAAATGTTCCACTCTGACACACATGGAATACATCAAATTAAGTTCTTGAATAGGAAATAACAGTTAGCAAAGGCTGCCAAACAAAGGCAAGGCTGCCAGACTGGCACAGGGAGAGGCTGGGGGATGAAGAAGGGAGAGGAACCACCTTGGCTCTGGGCCAGGCACATGTTTGCCCTTAACATCACCAGATCTGCACATTATTGCTCCAGCTGTTAATTCTGACTTCTTTTGACCTTGTACAGCTTCACTGGACGTACAACAAGGGTGAAAAATGAATTCCATCCCATGGATATCATCCTCAGGAGCAAGCTGAGGGATCCCCAGGGTCAAGCCTCTTCTTTCCTGGCTGGTGTCTGTCATGGTTTGGGAGGCAATTCTCACCCCACAGGCAGAAACAACGACTCAGACAAATGGACTGCAAAAGATGGTTGAAAGATTAAATGGGAAAACAAAAGAACAACAATGGAAATTCTACAGAGAACCACAGGCACCGTGACAGAGAGACCCCAGAACATACCCAAGAACGTCCCATCCCCACCTGGAGGTACACCCAAACCCCCCCCAGGGCTCTTTCTTCACCCCCAACCCAGCCTTGGGCCTGGGCAGGCCCAAGGGTGGCAGCTCACAGCATCGTACCTAGGCAGCAGCAGGGGGCGAAAGAGGCAGTGAAGCCCCTCTGGATGTTCCAGAGGGGAGCAGGGCACTGTGGGAATGGAATACCTGGTTTCCTGTGACCACCCCCTGGGCTGGGCCCACCCCTTGGGACCTCCCAGGTGTGGTCTGTGCAGTGGCATCGGGGCCAGCACCCAGCCTGAACCACCACAGTGTCCCGGCAGGATTCTGTCCCTTCTGCCTTCCATCCCCATGTTCCTGACCCTACATCCAGAGCTCCTGAGTCCTACTGATCTGCAAAGAAGAGTTTGTTCTGATCTGCAAAGTGAAGAGAAACCAGGCTGGATGAGGCCTTGAGCAACTGGGCTTAGGAGGAGGCCTCCCTCCCCATGGCAGAGGGGTTGGAACTAGGTAATCTTTAAGGTCCCTTCCAGCTCAAACCAATCTGTGATTATTCCCCAGGCTCCCTAGTGAGCACAAGAATTATGCTGAAGACAGGAGCAAAGTCTGCTCATTTACCAAGCATGAAAGGGGCCCTCCTGTTCCTCAGCTCACTCACTGTTGACTGCAGCTCTCTTCCTTACCTGCTCACCTTCAAGATATCTGTGCAGGCCTAAGGTCCCCTTTTTGATAACACATCATTCCCTGTCTCATGTTCCTCCACTGTTTCTTCATTCAAGTTCCACTCCATGATGATAGATGTGTGCTCCTGGAAGAATTGATTCTTCTCTCTGGGGATCTGTAATGATGCACCCACCAAGTGAAACACAAAGAAGTCCAGGCAATGGAGTAGGAACCCCCAGCTCTCCTTTCACAGCATCACAGAACATTAGGGGTTGGAAGGGAACTCAAAAGCTCATCCAGTCTGACCCAGGGCAGGTCACACATGAAGGCATCCAGGTAGGTTTTGAATGTCTCCAGAGAAGGAGACTCCACAACCTCTCTGGGCAGCCTGATCCAGGGGTCAGAACCCTCACAGGGACAAAGTTTCCTCTTCCACTGCAGTGGCACCTCCTCTGCTCCAGCTTGCCCCCAGTGCCCCTTGTGCTGTCCTTTTACATCCCTGAGCAGAGCCTGGCTTCAGCCCTGCACATCTTTATCAACAAGAATGAGGGCAGCCCTCAGGCTCCTCTGCTCCAAGCTCAAGAGCCCCAGCTCCCTCAGCCTGGCTTCCACTGCCTTTCCTGGGTGAAACCAACAAACAGCAAGTTGAACTCACCCACCCTTCCTGTTTTTTTTTTTCTCCTTCTGGACCTTGAAACCTTCCCTGTAGACTTTACACTGCAGCTGCTCCTCCTATGTACAGCAGATCCCAATGCACAGCTGTGGGTCTAAAGTGCTTATCTAGTTTAGATTTCCTACTTGATTGTTGCTTCATCAACCAGTGAGCAGTTGCACAGAAGGTGAGCAGCAGTGGAAACCCTCATGTCTATACTAGGATGAGTCAAGACTGCTCCAAGCACAAGAGGATTCCAGGAGATCGTTGGTAGGTGTTATGGTTTGGAGCTGTTAGCTTAATTGTACACAAGAATAAGAAAATTACGGAGATTTTGAGTAGAAAAATAGTAAAAGGTAAATAAATTACCACTGGACAGAGAACAATAACATAGGCTGCAGGAAAGCAGAAAGTATCTATGGAAGGTTTTAGGACAAGAAAGAACAACAGGCCACTGATACTGGCAGGATGGCTTGATGATAAAGAAGAGCTGACCTGGTAAACAACCTGAAGTGCGAGACAAGAGGACACTCGCCTCCATGCTGGAGAAGATCAACCTGATATGGGATGAAGATAACAATGGACAGCTGCATATCAAAGGAGAAAACTCAATTAGCAGCAGTGGTGCAAGAATGTCAGGGAATTGCTTACCCTGCTTGATTTTTTCCTATATAAGCTGCTTGTTCTGTGCCAATCAATGATTCCTACTTCACCACCACGGAGTCCCTGCAGGCTTCCCGACAATAGACAAGTCACAAAATCACAGAACTGTCAGGGTTGGAAGGGACCTCAAGGATCACCCAGTTCCAACCCTCCTGCCATGAGCAGGGACACCTTGCACTACAGCAGGTTGTTCACAGCCACATCCAGCCTGGCTGCAAACACCTCCAGGGGTGAGGCTTCCACCACCTCCCTGGGCAACATGTGCCAGTATCTCACCACCCTCATGGGGAAGAACTTCTTCCTAACATCCAATCCCTGGCCTCCACTTGGCCATGGACCATTGCCAGCCACCCCTTTGGTGCAGTCCTCAAGCCAGTTCTGTACCCACTGAATGGTCCATCCATGGAACCCATCCTGCACCAGCCTGGAGACCAGGATTTGCTGCAGGACAGTGTCAAAGGCTTTGCTCAGGTCCAGGTCAATGACCTCAGTTGCTGAACCTTCATCTATTGATGTTGTGCCCTTGTCACAGAAGGCCACCAGGTTTGTCAGGCAGGATTTGCCCTTGGTGCAGCCCTGCTGACTGTGCCCAAGGCTCCACTTGCTAATGTGGATGAAAAGTAGTTCTGCCTCTTTCTGTCTCTTGCTCTCTGTGGCCTGCATGGTTGCTCCCTTAGCTCTCTTTCCTGACCTTTCTCTGGCTGAACTGACTTTGCATTGTGTCTCTGAAGGGACTGTGGACGGAAAAAGGGAGGAGGTTGTGAGCAGCCCCCTGGACTGCCCAGAGGGGTCTGGGAACAATTCAAGGGGATCCTTGTGTCAATATATGCAAATATACTTTGTACATATTCGTTTCATTATGTATTTCCTGGAACCTCCTGGCTGCCACTCTGTGCCCACTGCCCCTTGTGCTGTCCCTGGGCACCACTCAGCAGAGCCTGGCCCCAGCCTCTTGCCCCCCACAGCTCCTTTAGCTCTTGCTGAGCATTGCTCAGCTGCCCTCTGGGGCTGCTCTTCTGCAGGCCCTAGCCCCAGGGCTCTCAGCCTTTGCTGCTCCCAGAGCTGCTCCAGGCCCCTCAGCAGCTTTGCAGCCTGCCCTGGGCTCTCTCCAGCAGTTCCCTGTCCCTCTGGAACTGGGAAGCCAGAACTGGCCCTAGGAGTTCACTTAGGCAGTGCTATAGCAGAGACCACCAACCTGATGTTATAAAATATTATAGTTGTGAATGAGTGGCAGAGATATTAAATAAAATATTTAATAATTGATTGATGCACAACCACAAATTATTGACAGTGGCTATTTCCAGGTAGGGGCATGCTGCTGGGTGTGGTGAAGGCACATTATGCCCAAATATTGAATCTTGTCCCAGCACGTGGACAAGTTCCCCCTCTTCATGAGGGAGACAAAAGTCAAGGCGTTAGCCAGGCTGGCATGGCCCCCTGCATGCACCCATCTCATGGGATGCTTGTGTGAATACTAAGCATGGCATAATTCTAGCTTCACACCTTCTATAGGCTGAAGCCAGTTGTTTACAAGAGTGCCCATTGGTCAAACCCATCCTTGAGGAACCTATACGTATTACTCCAGTTGGTAAACAGGTTGCCCCCTCTTTCACTTTGCTCTCTTTCCTTGCTCGAGAGGACAAAGCTCATGCCATAGCCTCTGCCACTGAGCTCCTCGCTATTAAGTCTTCTCTCTCATATACGCAAACCAACTAGCAGCCTCTGCATGACGAGGAGAAGCCTGTGTCCAGGCAAGCCTGTTGAGCCTTAGCCCTGGGAATTATCTCCAGAAGAGATGTCACAGGTGATAACAGCTGAGGCACTGCTTAACTGCAGCTTTCAAAAAAGCAACAGCTGTCACAGTCTCACAGCATCACCAAGGTTGGAAGAGACATCAAAGATCATCGAGTCCAACCTGCCACCACAGACCCCATGACTAGACCATGGCACATCCAATCCCCTCTTGAACACCTCCAGGGACAGTGACTCCACCACCTCCTCGGGCAGCCCATTCCAATGGCGAATCACTCTCTCGGTGAAGAACTTTCTCCTCACCTCCAGCCTAAACTTCCCTTGGTGCAGCTTGAGACTGTGTCCTCTTGTTCTGGTCCTGGTTGCTAGAGAGAAGAGGCCAACCCCTTCCTGGCTACAACCTCCCTTCAGGTAGTTGTAGAGAGCAATGAGATCTCCCCTGAGCCTCCTCTTCTCCAGGCTAAACAACCCCAGCTCCCTCAGCCTCTCCTCACAGGGCTGTGCTCAAGGCCTCTCCCCAGCCTCGTTGCCCTTCTCTGGACACATTCAAGTGTCTCGATGTCCTTCCTAAACTGAGGAGCCCAGAACTGGACACAGGACTCAAGGGGTGGCCTAACCAAAGCAGAGTACAGGGGCACAATGACCTCCCTGCTCCTGCTGGCCACACCGTTCCTAATGCAGGCCAGGATGCCCTTGGCCTTCTTGGCCACCTGGGCACACTGCTGGCTCATGTTCAGGCGGCTGTCAATCAGCACCCCCAGGTCCCTCTCTGTTAGGCAGCTCTCAGCTACTCTGACCCCAGCCTGTAGCTCTGCCTGGGGTTGCTGTGGCCAAAGTGCAGCACCCAGCACTTGGACTTGTTGAATGCCATCCCATTGGACTCTGCCCATTGTCCAGTCGGTTGAGGTCCCTCTGCAGAGCCCTTCTATCCTCTAACTGACCAACATCTGCTCCCAACTTGGTATCATCTGCAAATTTGCTGATGACTGTCTCAATGCCCTCTCCAGATCATCAATGAAGACATTGAAGAGGATGGGCCCCAGCACTGATCCCTGGGGGACACCACTGGTGCCTGGCTGCCAGCTGGCTGTGGCACCATTCACCACCACTCTCTGGGCTCAGCCTCCAGCCAGTCCCTAACCCAGCTCAGAGTGTTGCTGTCCAAGCCACGAGCTGACAGCTTAGCCAGCAGTTCGCTGTGGGGGTTGGTGTCAAAGGCCTTGCTGCAGTCCAGGTAAACTCCATCCACAGCCTGCCCCACATCCACCAGGCATTCACCTGGGCATAGAAGGAGATCAGTTTGGAGAAGCAGGACCTGCCCTTCCTGAATCCCTGCTGGCTGGACCTGAGCCCTTGGCCATCCTGCAGGTGCGCAGTTATTGCCGCCAGGATAATCTGCTCCATCATTTTTCCTGGCACTGAGGTCAGGCTGACAGGCCTGGAGTTTCCAGGTTCCTCCATCCGACCCTGGATGGGGACCACCTTGGCCAGTTTCCTGTCATCTGGGACCTGGTGAGCCAGGGCTGGAGGAAAATGATGGAGAGCGGCTTGGCAGCTCATCTGCCAGCTCTCTCAGCACCCTAGGATGGATCCCATCCGGCCCCGTGGACTTGTGAGTGTCCAAGTGGCTCAGCAGGTCCCGAACTAATTCCTCATGGATATCCAGGGCATTACACTGCCCCTGACCCCATCACCCAGCTCAGGAGGCCACTCGTCCTGAACTCCTCCTGCCTTGCTGCTAAAGATTGAGGCAAAGAAGGTGTTCAGGCCCTCAGCCTTTTCCTCATCTTCAGTCACTGTGTTCCCCTGCAGGTCCAATAGGGAGTACAGGTTCCTCTTGCCTTCTTTTTAGTGTTAATATATTTGTAAACATGCTTTTTGTTATCCTTCACAGAGGTGTTCAGCTTCAGTTCCAACTGGGCCTTTGCCTCTCTTATTTTTCTCCTACATAATCTAACAACTTCCTTAAACACATCAGGAGAAGCCTTCCCTTCCTTCCAAAGGTGATACAGCCTCTTGTTTTCCCTTAGTCCCTCCAGGAGCTGCTTGCTCATCCAGGCCCAGAGCCTTCCCTCGGCTCATCTTTCGGCACATGGGCACTGCCAGTTCCTGTGCCTTCAGGAGCTCCTGTTTGAAGCAGCTCCAACCACCCTGGACCCCTCGCTTCTTGAGGGCTGATACCCAGGGAACTTTGTGAATAAGTCTCTTAAACAGGCTGCAGTTTGCCCTCTGGCAGTCCAAGGTGAGGGTTCTGTTGGTGCTCCTCCCTAGCTCCCTGCATATTGAACACTTCACCATCTCGTGGTCGCTGCACCCCAGGCAGCCTCCCACGGTCACGTCTCCCACCAGCCCTTCTCTATTGGAGAGCAGCAGGTCAAGCAGAGCCTGACCCCTGCTAGGCTCACTCAACAGCTGCATCAGGAAGTTGTCCCCCATGCGCTCCAGGAATCTTCTGGACTGCCTCCTCTCTGCTGAGTTAAGTTCCCAGCAGATATCTGGCAGGTTGAAGTCACCCACAAGGACAAGATCTGATGACCTTGAGACAGCCTCCAGTTGCTTATAGAATAATTCGTCTGCCTCCTCATCCTGGCTGGGTGGTCTGTAACAGACTCCAACCAGGATGTCAGATTTGTTAGGCTGCCCTCTGATTTTAACCCACAGGCTCTCAATCCCTTCATCCTCCAAGGTGTTCCAGGCCAGGCTGGATGAGGCCTTGAGCAGCCCGTGCTGGTGGGAGGTGTCCCTGCCCATGGCAGGGCACTGGAGCTGGATGAGCTTTGATGTCCCTTCCAACCCAACCCATTCTGTGATCTTATGATTCATCTGTCATTGCCTGACAGCTGTATTTTAGAGAAGTGTTTGCCTTTCAGAGCTTCCCAGAGAAATCTGAATATGGCCCAAAAATTCATACTCAAAAAGACCCAGAGAGACCAAATAGATAAATAACCCCTCAGAGGTGTGCATTTATATAATCCTTATAGAGTAATAGAGAGAGAAATGTAGAGATTTAAATTGACCTTAGAGCTTCACAGCACATCTGGGTATTTCAGGAAGAAACTGGCTGGTGAGGTACAGGATCTGCAGGAAACAATTCTGCTTTGTGTTTCAGGTACTTCACTGCAGATTGTTTCTGTCTTCTGTCTTTTCTTTACCTTTTAGTTTCCAATCTCTGTGAAGGCAGTTGTATTTCCCTGGGGCTGGTCTATTGGCTGTGCTGGTGGCCTGCCTGCTCTTTGTCACCTGGCTCAGAGGTATAATCAGAGTGGACTCCACAGATGCACCATCCAGTGGGACTGATGCTCTAGCTCATAAAGGTGTCACAGCAAGTGTGAGGATGTCTCTCTTTCCTGTGGCAGCGAGAACAAGGCCTTGAGTCAGATCATAACATTGCACAGCCTGCTGAAAAATAAATGCAGCTTTCTGCCAGCTTCAACCTGAGGCTGATGGACTCCACCCAAAGCCAAGTGGAGGCTGACCCTAATCAATGAATATGCAGCAATGTGGAGCCAAAGGTTCTTGTCATGTGTGAGCAGGTGCCTGACCTCCCTGGAAGCTAAAAGCATTGAGTAAGGGTCTGAAGAACAGGTCTGGTGATGAGCAGCAGAGAAGGAGCTCAGGGAGAGCTCCTTGCTCCCTCTACAACTTCCTGAAAAAAGAGGCTGGAGCCAAGTTGGGGTCAGAAGGTGAGCACCCTTGAGTTGGAAGGGACCTTGAATATCATCCAGCTCCAACCCCTGCCAAGGGCAGGGACACTTCCCACCAGCACAGCTTGCTCAGGGCCTCATCCAGCCTGGCCTGGAACACCTCCAGGCAGGGCACAGCCACAGCCTCCCTGGGCAGCCTGTGCCAGGCTCTCCCCAGCCTCACTGCCAACAATTTCTTCCACATCTCCAGTCTCAGTCTCCCCTCTCCCAGCTCAAAGCCATTGTTCCTCATCCTGGCACTCCCAGCCCTTGTCCAAAGTCCCTCCCCAGCTCTCCTGGAGCCCTTCAGCTACTGGAAGGCTGCTCTGAGGTCTCCCTGGAGCCTTCTCTTCTGCAGGCTGCACAGCCCCAACTCTCCCAGCCTGGCCCCACAGGGGAGGTTCTGCAGCCTCTGCTCATCTCTGTGGCCTCCTCTGGAGCCTCTCCAGCAGCTCCAGGTCCTTCCTGTGCTGGGGGCCCAGAGCTGGAGGCAGTGCTGCAGGGGCAGCAGAGCAGAGCAGAGCAGAGGGGCAGAATCCCCTCCCTGTGCTGCTCTCTCCCTGCTCTGGCTGCAGCTCAGCACTCAGCTGGCTCTGGGCTGCCAGGGACCAGTGCTGGCTCCTGGGGACTTTGTCACCAACTGACACCCCCAAGGCCTTCTCTTTGAGACTGCTCTTGAGCCACTCCTCAGCCAGCCTGGATCTGTGCTTGGGATTGCCCTGACCCAGGTTCAGGACCTTGCACTTACCTCTGTAGAACTTCACGGGCCCTCATCTCCAGCCTGTGTAGATCCCTCTGGACAGCACCCAGCGTGTCATCCTTGGCAGAAGTGTCATAAGGAGAAAGCAGCGACCTTTCCAGCTGACAATACCTTGGTCTTTTCATAGCATTGTAAATGAATAAAGCAAAGTTGCTGGCTTTAATGGGCCTGTTCCCTGCTTTTAGAAACAAAGATCCTGGGAAATGGGTAAATTCCTCCTTCTCTGAACACAGTGCAGAGGACTTATTTGCCAGCCAGCTCACTTTGCATCTGAAGAGCTGCAGCTGAGCTCCAACGCTGAGCCAGGCAGATCTTCAACACCAGCAGACTCCTCAAGGACATCCTTTGCCCTGATGTTCTGTGCTGTAGCTATCAGGATAACCTGTCCTCATCAAGGAGAAGGGCAGGAGAGCAAGCAGAGGCTAGCACCTGGGACCGTCTGGGTGACCCGCCAGGGGAAACATCACAGACCAGGCTCCTGGTGAACTGAGGGCTGTATGCATCTGCCAGGGCTTGGGCCAGGGACCTGTGTCTGCATTGAACAGCTTAGAGAATGCATCAGTGGCCAGCAGGGTGACAGAATCATCTCTGATCATTTAACCCAGACATGTCACCTTATCCCTTCCCTCATCAGCAAGGTCTGGGTCAGTGAGATGTGGCCCTCAGCTTTTGCCCACAGCCTACACAAGGCTTAGGCACCACTCTGATCTGTACAGTCCCTCCAGCTTTATCCCCACATGCCTGGCCACTCAGTCCCACTGGGAAGTGGGGGACTGGTTGACAGCAGCTGAACATGAGCCAGCAGTGTGCCCAGGTGTACAAGAAGGCCAATGACATCCTGGCCTGCATCAGCAATAGTGTGGCCAGCAGGAGCAGGGAAGTCATTGTGCCCCTGTGCTCAGCACTGGTTAGGCCACACCTTGAGTCCTGTGTCCAGTTCTGGGCCCCTCCATTTAAGAAGGACATTGAGAGACTTGAAGGTGTCCAGTCTAGTCCAGTCTAATCCAGTCTAATCCCCCTGCTCCAGCAGGGCACCCACAGCACCTTGCCCAGCAGCACAATGCCCAGGGGGGGGGCTGGAAGCTCTCCACACCAGAGGACTCCACAACCTCTCTGGGCAGCCTGCTCCAGGCCTCCAGCAGCCTCACAACAAACAACTTTCTCCTCCTGCTCAGATCCAACCTCCTGGCTGCCACTCTGTGCCCCTTGCCCCTTGTGCTGTCCCTGGGCACCACTCAGCAGAGCCTGGCCCCAGCCTCTTGCCCCCCACAGCTCCTTTAGCTCTTGCTGAGCATTGCTCAGCTGCCCTCTGGGGCTGCTCTCCTGCAGGCTCTCAGCCCCAGGGCTCTCAGCCTTTGCTGTTCCCAGAGCTGCTCCAGGCCCCTCAGCAGCTTTGCAGCCTGCCCTGGACTCTCTCCAGCAGTTCCCTGTCCCTCTGGAACTGGGAAGCCAGCACTGGCCCCAGGACTCCAGGTGTAGCCTTGCTAGGGCAGAATAGAGAGGGAGGAGAAACTCACTGCCCATCCTCTTTCTCATGCACCCCAGGATACCATTGGCCTCCTTGGCCACAAGGGCACATTGCTGTCCCACAGATAACTTCTTGTCCACCAGCATGCTCAAGTCCTTTTCCAGGGAGCTACTTTCCAGCAGGTCATCCCTCACCTGGTGATGTTCCACCAAGGTGCAGGACTCCACACCTACTCTTGTTGAACCTCATTGGGTTCCCCTTTGCCCAGATCTCAGCTTATCCTGATCTTACTTGATGGCTGCACTGCCTGATGGTGTGCCGGCTGGAAGGTGGAACTTGGTCCAGTGGATTTGGACTCAACACACCAAACATGGAGGACTTAAACCAGAAACTATGTAAATGCTCCTCTTGTTAGGCCTGGCTTCCTCCCATATGATTGAGCAGCTTAGGAATGTGCCAAGAGAAAAAGATCCTGCCCACAAGTGTATGGAGGATATGATTTTGCATTCCCAGGAAAGCTTACAGCATCCATAGCTCCAGTAGATGACTTAGGTAGAGAAAACCTGGAACCAGAGTGAAAAATGCTGCTCTAAAGTCTATGCAATAAGGTCAGTCTCTGAAACACAATGTCTCAGGTCGTTAGGGACACTCTGCTCTGATCTTTCTGCAGGTTTTCTCAGGACATGCAACTGTGAAGTGGGAATTTTAACTACTGAAGTATAGATGACAGTGTCACCTGGGACAGAGGGACTGCTGATGGAAGAGTGGAACCAAGAAGAGAATCATAGAATCACAGAGTGCTTTGGCTTGAAAGGGACCTTGAAGACCATTCAGTTCCAACCCCCTGCCAAGGGCAGGGACACTTCCCACCAGCACAGGCTGCTCAAGGCCTCATCCAGCCTGGCCTGGAAAACCTCCAGGCAGGGCACAGCCACAGCCTCCCTGGGCAGCCTGTGCCAGGCTCTCCCCACCCTCACTGGAAAGAATTTCTTCCTCATCTCCAGTCTCAATCTGTCCTCCTCAAACTTAAGGCAAGCACCCATTTTTGGGCTCGAACTTCAAGACCTGTACTGAAGGCTGTAGAGCAGTTCTGTAGAGCAGTGGTCCATGAAATGAAGGTCAGGTTGCTTTGTCCTCAGACATTTTCACTAGTTCTTTTCAATTTTTCACTTCATTAAAAATTCAGATGGGTTGTGGATGCTGCCTAAATCCTGGCAGCATGGAGAACTGCCTAGGACAAGCTGGAATTTCCCTGCTACCTGCTGCCAGGGGCTCACAGCATCAGCTGCTGGGAACATCTTTGCCACAGACAGAGCCAGTGGGAGGAACTTTCATTTCCCCCTGTGCTCAGCAATGCAGAAAATCCTCCTTCCCTGTCCCTCTACCCCACCTCTCTCCAAAAAGACACTGTAGGCTGTGAAAACGATGAGGACAATAAAATGTGTTGCTCAATTATCCTGGCTAGGAGCTGATCTCATTCCAGCCCACAAGCACAGCCTCCCGTGTCCCATAGATTAACGCAGCAAGCGTTCCACTCGCTGCCAAGGAGATTAGGGACTGGAAGGAGATGGAAGGAACCAGCTTTTCTTTAATCTAATGCTTGTTCTATCTGATTTCCTGCAGGCTCTTTTGATTTTTCAGTGAGCAGGCAATAGAGATCAGCTGGGTTTTTAAAGGCTTGTCGACACAATTCCTGATAAATAAAGATGAGCTTCTACAAGCAAAGTATTCTCTGTGAGACAAAGCAGCTGAAACCCCGGGATCATTTGGCCAGAGGCACAGGAGCAGGGGGCTGTGACAGGGAAGAATTAACATGCATAGCCTGGAATCTAATATTTCCAACCATAATAAGAAACAGGAAGAATGTGAAGAGCTGCAGAAAATCAGGTTAAAATGCAAACCCAGGAAGGATGCAAGCACTGCAGTGCAGGGCAAGCTAGCTCAGCCTCTCTTAGGAGCTGCTTGGTGGCTTCTGCTCTACTAGATATTAGGAAAAAACTCTTTCCAGGGAGGGTGAGGAGACACTGGAAGAGGTTGCTCAGGGAGGTTGTGGATGTCCCTTCCCTGGTGGTGTTCCAGGCCAGGCTGGATGAGGCCTTGGGCAACCTGGGCTGGTGGGAGGTATCCCTGCCCATGGCAGGGGGTTGGAACTGGATGGTCTTTACGGTTCTTCCCAACCCAAGCCATTCTATGATTATAGCTAAAAGCAGGAGGCCCTGTCTTAGGCATCTCAATGTCATCACACCCTTAGAGCTGCATGCCCAAAGTATGTCCTAACAGCAGCTTGGAGGTCTGGTTTAGATGTTTAAATGCAGCTGACTGCAGTCCACTGGGAAGTTCTCATACCAAAGTCAGAACAATTGGTATCCCCACGGGTCTAAAACTAAATTTCCATGTGGGAAACATTCTAGTCCAGGAGCCGGAGGGAGCAAAGCCATGGCATGAGAGCGCCAAACTCTGCCAATGTTCATTTGCTCTAGAAGGCTGCACTCTGGAGTGTCTGTCACCAGTGTGTGCCTCTCCCAGAGATGGCCTCTGTTGAGTCAGTCCCTCTACAAAGGTGTAAGGCCCTGAAGGATACTGCCAGGTCCATTCTCATGGAATAGAAGCAAGTCACTTAGAAAGCTCTCAGGGCAGACAGGAAGGATCTGGCTGTTCCTCACTGGATCTGTATCTCACCAGCTGTGCCTTTACAAGCCACTTGTGCTTTAGTAGGACACTCCTTGATCCCATTTTTCCTGCTGTGCCAGTCCCTAGCACAGCACTCACTGCTGTCGTGATCATCCTCTACACTTCCAGAAGATACCTCTTGCTGGGTTTCTATCTGCTCTTAATGAGACTGGCATTTCTCTGTCATTTTGGTTTGTCCTGTGACTCTCCACCACCAGCTGAGGAGGGCTCCCTGCCCCATTCATGTGTGGGAGACAGTTGCTGAGGGGAGTGGCATCTGTTTCTGTGCTCATTGAGCTCTGAGAGCACACTATACTGTGTGACAGGTTGTAGAACAAACACTTCTCCCAACCACTCCTGTTTGGCCCACAGCTCTTGCTCTGCCTCATTATCTCCATTAGCACTGAAGACCTGTAAAACCAGGGAGAGAACAGCAGGGTTGTGGTGCTGAGGCTGCCCCAAGGGCAAATCCTGCCTGACAAACCTGGTGGCCTTCTGTGACAAGGGCACAACATCAATAGATGAAGGTCCAGCAACTGAGGTCATTGACCTGGACCTGAGCAAAGCCTTTGACACTGTCCTGCAGCAAATCCTGGTCTCCAGGCTGGTGCAGGATGGGTTCCACGGATGGACCATTCAGTGGGTACAGAACTGGCTTGAGGGCTGCACCCATAGGGTGGCTGGCAATGGTCCATGGCCAAGTGGAGTCCCTCAGGGATCAGTCCTGGGACCAGGCTTGTTTAACATCTCTGTGGGTGCCATGGACAGTGGCACTGAGTGCACCCTCAGCAGGGTTGCTGATGACACCAAGCTGTGTGGTGCAGCTGACAGCTGAGGGGAAGGATCCACCCAGAGGGACCTGGACAGGCTGCAGAGCTGGGCCCAGGACAACCTCGTGAGGTTTAACAAGACCAAGGGCAAGGTCCTGCAGCTGGGTGTGGTAGTGAGAAAAGTTCAGTTCTCCCCACACACCCCACAGCTGGCTCAGGCGGGGCAGCAGATGGAAAGGCAGTATTTTCACAAGCAGAATGAAATGCAGGGAATCTATACACCATGTGCAGGACTGACAGGAGGTACAAAAATGCAGAGGAAAGAATGGAACACAGAAAACTCCCTCCCAGGAGGAGGGCTCCCCCAAAACCCCCTTTCCCCCCCTTACTCCTTTTTTCCCCAAAAGGATTAGAGAGAAAATGGGTATTAAGGGAATTCTCTTAGTTCAAAGCAGCTGTTAAGGGAAGGAAAGAATTAGTTTCTTATCTCAATAGTCCAAGGTCAGTACCGCCAGGAGCAGTGCAGAAGGAAGACAGCTGCAGCGACTGAGACTAAACATCCTTAAAGTGACATTTCTACTAATCTACCAATGAAATCCATTTAGAATTATCTTTGTTTTCCTTTTGACACCAAACCATTCAGCTAGAGTGTTCAGTAGCTGTCCTTTCCTTAAAGGCACAGACTAAAACTGTCACAATGGGGCAGGGCAATCCCAGGCACCGATCCAGGCTGGGCAGGGACTGGCTGGAGAGCAGCCCTGGAGAAAAGGCCTCGGGGGTGCTGGGGGAGGAGAAGCTCACCAGGAGCCAGCAGAGAGCACTGGCAGCCCAGAGAGCCAAGCAGAGTCTGGGCTGCAGCAAGAGAAGTGTGGCCAGCAGGGCCAGGGAGGGGATTCTGCCCCTCTGCTCCACTCTGCTGAGACCACAGCTGGAGCTCTGGGTCCAGTTCTGGAGCCTCTGTGCCAGGAAGGATGTGGAGGTGCAACCCCAACTCCCTCAGCCTCCCCTCACAGGGCTGTGCTCCAGACCCCTCCGCAGCTTTGTTGCCCTTCCCTGGACACATTCCAGCATCTCAACATCTTTCCTAAACTGAGGGGCCCAGGACTGGACACAGGACTCAAGGTGTGGCCCAGAGAAGGGCCACGAGGAGGAGCAGAGGGCTGGAGCTGCTCTGCTCTGGAGACAGCCTGAGAGAGTTGGGGTTGTGCAGGCTGGAGAGGAGAAGGCTCCCAGGAGACCTTCTTGTGGCCTTCCAGGATCTGCAGGGGGCTCCAAGAAAGCTGAGGAGGGACTTTGGAGGGTGTCAGGGAGGGATAGGACTCAGTGATAGGTTCAGAAAAGGCTTGGATGTGGCACTCGGAGCCATGGCTTAGTTGTCAGGAGGTGGTAGGTAATAGGTGGTAGGCTGGACTTGATCTCTGAGGTCTTCTCCAGCCTGATTGATTCTGTGATTCAGTGGATCCTTAGTGTGTGATTAAAGCCACTACAGAGAGGTGGTAACTACAGAGGGCCCCAAAACTCACAGACTCACAGAACACATCTAAGCTCATCTAGTCCAGAACACATCCAAGCTCATCAAGTCCAACCCTCAACCCAGCACTGCAGGGTCAACAGCAAACCATGTCCCTAAGCATCAGGGCCACATGGGGCTTGAAAACCCCCAGGATGGTGACTCCAGGGCAGCCTCTTCCACTGTCTGAGATCCCTTCCAGGGCAGAAAGATTTCCTGAGCTCCAGCCTGAGCCTCCCCTGGGGCAGCTTGGAACCATTTCCCCTGGGCCTGTCCCTTGGCACCAAGCAGCAGAGGCTGCCCCCTCCTCACCCCAACCTCCCTGCAGGGAGCTGCAGAGAGCAAGGAGGTCTCCCTCAGCCTCCCCTTCTCCAGCCTGAACACCCCCAGCTCCCTCAGCCCCTCTAGCCCAGGGGCTCCAGGCCCTTCTCCAGCCTGACTGCCCTGCTCTGGACACCTCCAGCCCCTCAGTGTCCTTCCTGGAGAGAGGGCCCAGGGCTGAGCACAGCACTCCAGCTGTGGCCCCCCCAGTGCTGAGCACAGGGGGATGGTCACCTCCTGCCCCTGCTGCCCACCCTGCTCCTGACCCAAGCCAGGCTGCCAGTGGCTTTCTTGGCCCCTGGCCACTGCTGGCTCCTGGTCAGTGACTGCCAACCAGCACCCCCAGGGCCCTCTCCCAGCTGCAGCTTTCCACCCACACCTCCCCACGCCTGCAGCTCCCCAAGGGGTTGCTGTGACCCAGGGGCAGGCCCTGGCCCTTGGCCTTGTTGAGCTTCATCCGCTGAGCCTTGGCCCATGGCTCTCACCTGCCCAGATCCCCCTGTGTCAAGCCTCCCTCCCCTCTAGCAGAGGGACACAGCCACCCAGCGTGGTGCCATCTGCAGACTCCCTGAGGCTGCCTCCATGCCCTCACCCAGATCAGTGACAAAGACACTGAAGAGCACAGGCCCCAGCCCTGGGGACACCACTGGTGGCTGGGTGCAGCCAGGTCCAGCTCCATTCCCCACCACTCTCTGGGCCTGGCCATCAGCCAGGTTTTTCTCCAGGGCTCTGAGCCAAGCCCTGTGCCAGCAGTGTCTGGAGGAGAATGCTGGGGCAGTGTCAAAGGCTTTGCCAAGGCAGACAACGTCCAGACCCTTCCCTCATTCCCCAGGCAGGTCACCTTGCTGCAGGAGATCAGAGCAGGCAGGAGTTGCCTTTCATGACCCCCTGCTGCCTGGCCCCAATGTCCTGGGTGTCTTGTGAGTGTTGTGTGATGGCACTCGAGATGCCCTGCTCCATGACCTTCCCTGGCACCCAGGTCCGACACAGGCCTGTAGTTCTCTGGATCATCCTTCCAGCTCTTTCCATGGATAGGTGTCACATTTGCCAGCCCCACTCAGCTGGGACCTTCCTGCTTATCCAGGGCTGGTGACAGATAATGGTGAGTGGCTTGGTGAGCACAGCTGCCAGCTTCTGAAGCACCCTTGGGTGGATCCCACCTGATCCCACAGACTTGTGCACATTCCTCCCCAGAGAGCTGCTCCAGGCCCCTTGGCATCTTTGTGCTCTTCACTGGACTCTCTCCAGCAGTTCCCTGTCTCTGTGAAACTGGGGAGCCCACAAATGGATACAGTACTGCAGATGTGGCCTCCCTAGGGCAGAGTAAATGCAAAGGAGAACTTCCCTTGTCCTGCTGGCCACACTCTTCTTCCTGCATCCCTGGACCCCATTGGCCTTCTTGTGGCCATGAGCACATTTCTGGCCCCTGCACTCCCAGGTACTTCTTTTTGGAGCTACTTCCCAGCTGGTCCTCCCTCAGCTGTCCTGCTGCAGGAGGTTGTTCCCCAACATGTGCAGGACCCTACCCTTGCCCTGCTCCACTTCATGAGTTTCCCTCTGCCCAGCTCTCCAGCCAGCACCCCGGTTCTCTGGGCACTGCTAATATTTAGGCCAGGTATGGAAAGAACTTTCCAGCTGAGCAGCTGCTTTGCTTTTCTCAGTGTGGGCTCTTGCAGCAGGGAAGATTGATTTGGTTCCACATCCCTTCTGGAGGAGTTAAATACACTGGCAGAGAGTATCATAACAGTTCCCTCCTGGCTTGCTTTCTGCTTATCAATTATTTCTGTATTGCCAGAGCAGCAGTGGCTAATGTTGGGCTGGAGAGCTTTAACATTCATCACAAGGCTCCTCAAAGCCCTTCCTTGAGATAGAAGTAAGTTTTTGCAGGCAGGTTTAGCATCAGGTGGATGAGGGAAGAGTTAGAATCAATTGCAGCTTCCAGCACTGTAGTTAAGGATGCTCCTCAACACCAGCTTGAAAGAAGGCTGCCCAAGGAGATCATCCTACCCAGCACACCTGCTTTAAAGGATGGTTGTCTGCTCTCTAAGAACCACAGCATCCCAGCCTGGTGGGGTGCTTGCCCAGGAGCACAATGCCCGGGGGGGTTGGAAGCTCTCCACACCAGGAGACTCCACAACCTCTCTGGGCAGCCTGCTCCAGGCCTCCAGCAGCCTCACAACAAACAACTTTCTCCTCCTGCTCAGATCCAACCTCCTGGCTGCCACTCTGTGCCCACTGCCCCTTGTGCTGTCCCTGGGCACCACTCAGCAGAGCCTGGCCCCAGCCTCTTGCCCCCACAGCTCCTTTAGCTCTTGCTGAGCATTGCTCAGCTGCCCTCTGGGGCTGCTCTTCTCCAGGCTTCTCCAGGAACTTTATGATCTGTAAGGTCCCTTCAAACCCAAACCATGATTCTCTGATGAAATCTGACCTCCAGCTGATTCAGAGACTTGGCCCCAGATACCTGCTGTGATAGGACCCAATGCTTGCTCTGCATAACAGAATCTCTCAGAGATTGGACAAGCTCAGGTGGGGATTGAAGAGCAGAATGTGAGACAGCTGGGTGATTTTTAAAGGGGATTTCATCCTTTTTTACCCCGACGAAGAGTTGATGTGCTTCAAAAATGCAGTTTCAGAATTTTTTGTGCATCAGTAAATAGTTTCAGCTGGGGAGAAAAAAAGAGAAACAAAAAAGAGAGAGATGAAAGAGCCCAAGCTACAGGCAGACAATGGCACTGCAGGTTCTTCTCAACAGACCATTCTGTTCTGAGCTCTGGCTGGAAATGATCCTTGTAGGAGGGAATAAAAATCATCCAGATTAATGAGGGTGAGGGGAGGGGGGGTGGGTGTTGAGGCTTTCCTCCAGCTTCCTTTTTAGCACCATGGAATCATCCAGGTTGGAAGAGACCTCCACAGCTCACCCAGTCCAACCCCTGCAGGCACCAGGGACATCCTCAACCAGAGCAGATTGCCCAGAGCCGGGTCCAGCCTCACCTTGAATATCTCCAGGGATGGAGCCTCAGCCACCTCCTTGGGCAACCTGCTCCACTGCTCCAGCAGCCTCCTGGCTGGTGCGAGGTGTCCCTGCCCATGGGTCTTGTCAAGGGCTAGGGCTGGGCTGCCCACCAGAGGAGTGCCAGAGGCTCTCCATGAAGCCTCTGCTTGCCAAAGGGAAGAGCAAGGGAGGCAGGGAGAGAGACTGATGGGGTGGGAAAGGGACTGACCCAGCTGGGATGGAGAGAAGAAGAATCCCAGGGAACAGAGACACAGAGACACAAACCAGTGTGGAACCCAAGCCCTGAGGGCACCACTGGCACCACTGCTGCTGGGGGCAGGCACTGGGCAAGTCCCAGCCTGGACTCAGCAGCAGATGGGAACCAGACCCAGGAGCTGGGTTCTGGAGGTGGGTTGAGGATCACAGGGATGGGGATGGAAGGCAGAAGGGACAGAGTCCTGCTGGGACAGCAGCCAGGGAAGGAGAGGCTTGGCCCTGGGGATCCCTCAGCTTGCTCCTGAGGATGCCATCCATGGCTGCACTCCCTTGGTGGGCAGCTGAGGGTGCCCTGTGCTGTCTGCTCCTCCCCACAGGAGCCACCTCTGCCTTCCTGCCCCCAAGGTGATGGCTAAGAGCTAAGAGAGCATCGAGGTGTGGAATGAGTCAGGGTTTGGAACAGGCTGCCCAGGGAGGTGGTTGAGTCACCATCCCTGCAGGTGTTCAAGAACTGTGTAGCAATGGCACTTTGGAACATGGTTTCATAGCCATGGTGGCCTTAGTTTGAAGGTTCACTGAAGGATCTTACAGGTTTCTCCAACAAAAACAGCTCTGTCCTTCAATGGTGTGGAGGTTCCGGCTGGGTGCCAGCCTGGATGCCACTGCACAGACCACACCTGGGAGGTCCCAAGGGGTGGGCCCAGCCCAGGGGGTGGTCACAGGAAACCAGGTATTCCATTCCCATAACGCCCTGCTCCCCTATAAAACATCCACGCGGGGTCTTCACTTCCTCTTTCGTCCCCTGCTGCTGCCCAGGTACAATGGCGTGAGCTGCCTCCCTTGGGCCTGCCCAGGCCCAAGGCTGGGTGTGTGGGGGAGAAAGAGCCCTGGGGGATGGGTTTGGGTGTACCCCCAGGTGGTGATGGGATCTCTTTTGTCACAGTGCTTGTGGTTCTCTGTAAAACTTTCATTGTTGCTTTACTTGTTTTTTTCCATTTAAACTTTCCATCGCTTTTGCAATCCCTTTGTCTGAGTTGCTATTGCTGCCCGTGGGGGGAGGATTGCTCTCCCAAATCACGACAAATGGTTCTGGAGAATCACCATGTCAGCTAGCAGCAGATGGAGTACATCTGCCCCAGAGGAGGAGAAAGATCTTAGCACATGAGAATGGCCTATCCCCCAAAGGGAAAAAGGTTCTAGGAAGGGAGTTGGCAGGTCTTATTGACAGGGCTTTAAACTAGATTCAAAGGGGGAAGGGGCTGAAACCAGTCCCCCCAGAGAGAGAGGCAGGGGAGAAGGGGTGGAGGGGTGGCCCTGTACATCAGGGAGGCACTAGATGCCATTGAGCTAGAGATCAGGGACAATCGGGTTGAGTGCTTGTGGGTGAAAGTTAGAGGGAAGACCAGCAGGGCAGACATCCTGGTTGGAGTCTGTTATAGACCACCCAACCAGGAGGAAGATGTCAGTGAATCATTCTATAGGCAGCTTAAGGCTGTCTCAAGATCGCCTGACCTCGTTCTCATGGGTGACTTCAACCTGCCTGATATCTGCTGGGATCTCAGCACAGCAGAGAGGAGGCAGTCTAGGAGGTTCTTAGAGTGCATGGAGGACAGCTTCTTATCCTAGGTGCTGTGTGAGCCTACCAGGGGTAAGGCTCTGCTTGACCTTCTTTTTGGAAGCAGAGAAGGGCTGGTGGGGATGTGGTGGTCAGAGGCTGTCTGGGGTGCAGTGACCAGGAGATAACTGAGTGTTCAATATGCAGCCAAGCTAAGAGGGGCAGCAACAAAACCTCCACTCTGGACTTCAGGTTACTCAAGGAACTAACTCAGAGGGTTCCTTGGGAAACAGCCCTTGAAACCAAAGGGGTCCAGGAGGGCTGCAGCTGCTTCCAGAAAGAACTCTTGAAGGCTCAGAGCAGGCTGTGCCGATGTGCTGGAGATGAGCCCCGGGGCAGACAGCCTGGATGGGCAATGAGCTTCGGCGTGAATCAAGGGGAAAAAGAGGAGACATCATCTTTGGAAGGAAGCAGAGGTGACCCATGGAACGTGTAAGGATGTTGCTAGGTCACGCAGGGAAAACATTAGAGAGGCAAAAGCCCATTTAGAGCTCAGCCTGGCACTGCTGTGAAGGACAACAAATCCTGCTACAAACACCTGACTGGCAAGAGGAGGGCAAGGACAACCTCCACTCCTTGGTGGAAATGGAGGGGAACACAGCAACTAAAGATGAGGGAAAGGCAGAGGTGCTTAACACCTTCTTTGCCTCAGTTTTCAATAGCAGGACAGGTTGTCTGCAGGACAAGTGGCCTCCAGAGCTGGCAGATGGAGGCAGGGAGCAGTATAGTTCCCCTGTGATCCAGGAGAAAGTAGTTAGAGACCTCCTTAGCTGCTTGGATCCCCACAAGGACATGGGACCAGGTGGGATCCATCCTAGGTTGCTGAGAGAGCTGGCAGATGTGGCCAGCAGGAGCAGGGAAGTCATTGTGCCCTGTGCTCAGCACTGGTTAGGCCACACCTTGAGTCCTGTGTCCAGTTCTGGGCTTCTCAGTTCAAAAAGGACATTGAGAGACTTGAAGGTGTCCACAAAAAGGCAACAAAGCTGGGGAGGGGTCTGGAGCACAGCCTTGTGAGGAGAGGCTGAGGGAGCTGGGGTTGCTTAGCCTGGAGAAGAGGAGGCTCAGGGGAGACCTTCTTGCTCTCTACGACTACCTGAAGGGAGGTTGTAGCCGGGTGGGGGTTGATCTCTTCATCCAGGCACCCAGCACTAGAACAAGAGGACACAGTCTCAAGCTGTGCCAGGGGTGGTTTAGGCTGGAGGTGAGAAGAAAGTTCTTCCCAGAGAGAGTAATTGGTCCATGGGATGTGCTGCTCAGGGAGTTGGTGGAGTCACCGTCCCTGGAGGTGTTTAGCAAGAGCCTGGATGAGGCACTTGGTGCCGTGGTTTAGTTGATCAGATGGTGCTGGACTCAATGATCTTGAAGGTCTCTTCCAACCTGGTCTGGTCTGGTCTATTCTATTCTATTCTATTCTATTCTATTCTATTCTATTCTATTCTATTCTATTCTATTCTATGGAGCTGGTGGGGTTGGCGAATATCTGCAGAGGCTTTGCACATTGGTTGCTGTCAGGCACTCTTCTCCTCCATCTCTTTGTCTTGCCACCTCAGAATTTTCGTAAGTTGAATGTGAAAAGTCCTTTGATTTGATTTCAAGTCTAAGGCATTGAGGCTGAAATTAAAGCCTTTATCTGATAGTCAGGAGGAGTTTTGTCCATTGAGGAATCTTCTCTAGAGGATTTATAGGTCCCTGTGTCTCTATCTCCACCTAGCAAAAACTGAACCTCTTTAAAGGGACTTTTAGAGGAACTAGGTCATGAATCTCATCTTTTGTCATATTCTTGTGCAGGACAACATTCAGGTCATCATGATGGGGATGGGGAAAGGAGCAATTAAAAAGCAGAGGAAGGTGATAAAAAGTTTTGTTCTGGGTTTCCTGAAGAAATGAGGCCACTGCTGCCGCTCCTGTCTTTATCTTGCTCAGGATTCTTTGGTATTCACCTTGGTATCCATCAGGTAGGTTCACCCAGACTTGCCAATGGGGTGGAAGTCTCACAGGTACCACAGGGCATTGTTCAGTGGGAATGTGCATCCCAGAGGGGCAGAGACACCATGGGAGGGTCTCAGCATGGCAAGGCTGTGCTGTGTGACCTCAGCCCTGTGCATTCCTCCATCATCTGTTTGCAGCAGCTCTGAGTCTAGAAAAGACCAAGCTCACATTCAGGTAAGTAAGCTTTGGTCCCATCTCTTGTGGACCTCTTTGCTTAGTCCCAACACACCATGGCATGGAGGAATTCGTCCTGTGATCCAGCTTGCAACTTTGTGCATGTCTTCAGAAGGCCAAAACCCTTTCAAAGCCAGGCCACAATGGCCAAGGTCCCCTGTTCTGCCCCTTTAAATCCTCACAACCCCTTTCTCCTTTGCAACAATTTCATGGATCATAGAATGGGTTAGGCTGTGAAGGACCTGGAAGATCATCCAATCCCAACCCCTGCCATGGGCAGGGACACCTCCCACCAGCACAGCTTGCTCAAGGCCTCATCCAGCCTGGCCTGGAACACCTCCAGGCAGGGGACAGCCCCAACCTCCCTGGGCAACCTGTACCAGGCTCTCCTCAGCCTCACTCTCAACAATTTCTTCCTCCTCTCCAGTTTCAATCTCCCCTCTCCCAGCTCAAAGTCATTGTTCCTCATCCTGGCACTCACAGCCCTTGTTCAAAGGCCCTCCCCAGCTCTCCTGGGGCCCCTCAGGTCCTGGAAGAATGCTCTGAGGTCTCCCTGGAGACTTCTCTTCTGCAGGTGAACAGCCCCAACTCCATCTGCCTGTCTCCATTCAGACATTTCCATTCACCCCACTCCCTCTTGCCCTCTTTCTCTCCCAGCTCCAGGAAGAGTAAAGCAGATGCCCAGACTTCCAAAATCTCCATCTCCAGTGTTATACTCATTGATAGTTACTCCTTTGTGCAGGGATTTTTGGCTCGATAGCCAACCGGAGCCAGCGACCAGGACCGCCCCGCTCGGACCATGAGCTCCCTGCTTGGTTTTGCTTTCCTTTTGGGGCTGTGCGGGTCAGGAGAGCTTGGGGGTTATGTAGTGGGTTGAGGCAGCCCCCTCCCCACCACAGGCAAAATGACGACTCTGACAAAGGGATTGCAGAAGTGATGGAAAAGTTTAAATAGAAAAAGGTGAAAGTGCACAAAGGAACCAGAAACAGTGAAAGAAGAAACCCCAAAACACGCCTGGATGAACCCCATCCCCACCTGAGGGTGGGCCCAAGACCCCCAGGGCTCGTTCTTCCCCCCACTGCTAGGCTAGTCTCAGCTGGCCAGGCCTGAGACCGCCCATCCCCCTGGCCTTGGGCCTAGCCAGGCCAGGAGACGTCTCCCCAGTTCCTGGGCGCTGGTGAGGAAGAAAGAGAAAGAGGTGGACCCCACGCAAGATCTTATAGCGGTGCAGGGGGTGTGGTAGGAGATACATGGTTTTCCTGTGTCCACCCACTGGGCTGGACTTCTGGACACAGGAAGTGTGCCATGCAGCATAAGGGCACCCAGCCCAAACCACCACACGCCACCCCTTATCTCATACCACAACCCCTGCACCCAAACACATCATCAAATTAGAAATCCCTGATGACGCGTCCGGCAAGGTCCATATCTTCTTCTGGGCGTCCACCCAAACAGTCTCTCTCAGGCTCAAGCATCAGTCCAGTCCAGTTCTTCCTCTCTCATCCAGTGGAACCTCCCAAACGCCTATCAGGGTACTTCGCTCCCCGCACCGGGCGTTCATGTACCGAGGCGTAACAATATCCGGCTGCACGCCCCCCCGGAAGAGGGAGGGGCTGCACCACAGCCCAACTGAGAGGAAGGGAGGTGGAGCCAGGTGCTCGGCGCCATTTTCGGTGCTAAGCCAGGCCCACTGCAGCCCGAGCACCCGGACGGCAGGAAGTGTGCCATGCAGCATAGGGCACCCAGCCCAAACCACCACAGGTTAGCAGGCAGGTCCGGCGGGATCGTGCTCTCACAAGCCTGCTTGAGAACGGGGGAGGGGCGTCAGCCGCGGGAGGCACTTGGAATAGAGGGGGAAGGGGACAACACCTGTGTCAGGTGTGACCAGGTGAACTTTCTCCTCAGTCTGGTGGCTGAGCTGAAGGATGAAGTGGCTGAGCTGAAGGAGGAGGTTTCTAGGCTCAGGTCAATAAGGGATAGCAAGAAGGAATTAGATATGTGGGAGAAGGCTCTGCAGATCTCCCCTGGTGAGGGAAGGGTCCCTGGAAACGGGGAGGGATGGATACAGGTCCCTGCCAGGGGTGTCAAGGGAAATCCTTCCCGGCCCTCTCCTCCTCCTCCACTGCCCTTGCATAATAAGTACGAGGCCCTGCAGGCTGAGGGCAGTGGGGATGAGAGCGCTGAGGAGCAGCCATCTGGTCAGGAGCCTAAGTCTAAGGCCAAGCGGTCCCCACCAGCTATAACGACCAGCTCCACAAAGAAAAGGAGAAGGGTTATAGTTGTTGGGGACTCTCTCCTGGGGGAACTGAGGGACCCATATGTCATCCCAACCCATCCCACAGGGAGGTCTGCTCCCTACCTGGGGCGGGGTTAGGGACATCACAAGGAGACTCCCAAAGCTGATCCATCCTCTGACTATTACCCTCTGCTGGTAATGCAAGCTGGGAGTGATGACATTGACAAGAAGGGCACCAGGATGATCAAAAAGGAGTTCAAGGCCCTTGGACAGTTGATTGATGGGGCAGGAGCTTAAGTGGTGTTCTGCTCAGTTCCCTCAGTGGCAGGGGAGTACACTGAGAGGAAAGGAGAACCCACACCATCAACAATTGGCTCAGGGGATGGTGTCAGCAGCGAAATTTTGGGTTCTTTGATCACGGGGCAACTTTTACTGCACCTGTCCTGCTGGGACCTGATGGGGTGCAGTTATCCAGGAAGGGTAAGAGAGTCCTAGCAATGGAGTTGGCAGGGCTCATTAAGAGGGCTTGAAACTAGGTCTGAAGCGGGTGGATGAGGAAAACAGTCCCTCTGCAGATGAAGGAGAGGGGCACAGACTAGGGTCAATAGAGAAGTTGAGAGCCCAGCTGAAGTGCTGTACACCAATGCAGGCAGCATGGGCAAGAAGCAAGAGGAGCTGGAAGTCCTGGTCCACCAGGGTGACTATGACACAGTCACCATCTCAGAAACATGGTGGGATGACACGCATGATTGGAGTGCTGCACTGGGGAGTTACAGGCTCTTCAGGAGAGACAGGCGAGGGAGAAGAGGAGGAGGGCTGGTTCTGTGTATTATGGAGTCACTCTCTGCCACACAACTTGAGGTGGAAAATGAAGGGATTGAGAGCCTGTGGGTTAAAATCAGAGGGCAGCCTAACAAATCTGACATCCTGGTTGGAGTCTGTTACAGACCACCCAGCCAGGATGAGGAGGCAGATGAATTATTCTATAAGCAACTGGAGGCTGTCTCAAGGTCATCAGATCTTGTCCTTGTGGGTGACTTCAACCTGCCAGATATCTGCTGGGAACTTAACTCAGCAGAGAGGAGGCAGTCCAGAAGATTCCTGGACCACGTGGAGGACAACTTCCTGATGCAGCTGTTGAGTGAGCCTAGCAGGGGTCAGACTCTGCTTGACCTGCTGCTCTCCAATAGAGAAGGGCTGGTGGGAGACGTGACCGTGGGAGGCTGCCTGGGGTGCAGCGACCACGAGATGGTGAAGTGTTCAATATGCAGGGAGCTAGGGAGGAGCACCACCAGAACCCTCACCTTGGACTGCCAGAGGGCAAACTGCAGCCTGTTTAAGAGACTTATTCACAAAGTTCCCTGGGTATCAGCCCTCAAGAAGCGAGGGGTCCAGGGTGGTTGGAGCTGCTTCAAACAGGAGCTCCTGAAGGCACAGGAACTGGCAGTGCCCATGTGCCGAAAGATGAGCCGAGGGAAGGCTCTGGGCCTGGATGAGCAAGCAGCTCCTGGAGGGACTAAGGGAAAACAAGAGGCTGTATCACCTTTGGAAGGAAGGGAAGGCTTCTCCTGATGTGTTTAAGGAAGTTGTTAGATTATGTAGGAGAAAAATAAGAGAGGCAAAGGCCCAGTTGGAACTGAAGCTGAACACCTCTGTGAAGGATAACAAAAAGCATGTTTACAAATATATTAACACTAAAAAGAAGGCAAGAGGAACCTGTACTCCCTATTGGACCTGCAGGGGAACACTGTGACTGAAGATGAGGAAAAGGCTGAGGGCCTGAACACCTTCTTTGCCTCAATCTTTAGCAGCAAGGCAGGAGGAGTTCAGGACGAGTGGCCTCCTGAGCTGGGTGATGGGGTCAGGGGGCAGTGTAATGCCCTGGATATCCATGAGGAATTAGTTCGGGACCTGCTGAGCCACTTGGACACTCACAAGTCCACGGGGCCGGATGGGATCCATCCTAGGGTGCTGAGAGAGCTGCAGAGGAGCTGCCAAGCTGCTCTCCATCATTTTCCTCCAGCCCTGGCTCACCAGTGAGGTCCCAGATGACTGGAAACTGGCCAAGGTGGTCCCCATCCACAAGAAGGGACGGATGGAGGAACCTGGAAACTCCAGGCCTGTCAGCCTGACCTCAGTGCCAGGAAAAATGATGGAGCAGATTATCCTGGCGGCAATAACTGCGCACCTGCAGGATGGCCAAGGGCTCAGGTCCAGCCAGCAGGGATTCAGGAAGGGCAGGTCCTGCTTCTCCAAACTGATCTCCTTCTATGCCCAGGTGAATGCCTGGTGGATGTGGGGCAGGCTGTGGATGGAGTTTACCTGGACTGCAGCGAGGCCTTTGACACCAACCCCCACAGCGAACTGCTGGCTAAGCTGTCAGCTCGTGGCTTGGACAGCAACACTCTGAGCTGGGTTAGGGACTGGCTGGAGGCTGAGCCCAGAGAGTGGTGGTGAATGGTGCCACAGCCAGCTGGCAGCCAGGCACCAGTGGTGTCCCCCAGGGATCAGTGCTGGGGCCCATCCTCTTCAATGTCTTCATTGATGATCTGGAGAGGGCATTGAGACAGTCATCAGCAAATTTGCAGATGACACCAAGTTGGGAGCAGATGTTGGTCAGTTAGAGGATAGAAGGGCTCTGCAGAGGGACCTCAACCGACTGGACAATGGGCAGAGTCCAATGGGATGGCATTCAACAAGTCCAAGTGCTGGGTGCTGCACTTTGGCCACAGCAACCCCAGGCAGAGCTACAGGCTGGGGTCGGAGTGGTTGAGAGCTGCCAAACAGAGAGGGACCTGGGGGTGCTGATTGACAGCTGCCTGAACATGAGCCAGCAGTGTGCCCAGGTGGCCAAGAAGGCCAAGGGCATCCTGGCCTGCATTAGGAACGGTGTGGCCAGCAGGAGCAGGGAGGTCATTGTGCCCCTGTACTCTGCTTTGGTTAGGCCACCCCTTGAGTCCTGTGTCCAGTTCTGGGCTCCTCAGTTTAAGAAGGACATCGAGACACTTGAATGTGTCCAGAGAAGGGCAACGAGGCTGGGGAGAGGCCTTGAGCACAAGCCCTGTGAGGAGAGGCTGAGGGAGCTGGGGTTGCTTAGCCTGGAGAAGAGGAGGCTCAGGGGAGACCTCATTGCTCTCTACAACTACCTGAAGGGAGGTTGTAGCCAGGAAGGGGTTGGCCTCTTCTCTCTAGCAACCAGGACCAGAACAAGAGGACACAGTCTCAAGCTGCACCAAGGGAAGTTTAGGCTGGAGGTGAGGAGAAAGCTCTTCACCGAGAGAGTGATTCGCCATTGGAATGGGCTGCCCGAGGAGGTGGTGGAGTCACCGTCCCTGGAGGTGTTCAAGAGGGGATTGGATGTGCCATGGTCTAGTCATGGGGTCTGTGGTGGCAGGTTGGACTCGATGATCTTCGAGGTCTCTTCCAACCTTGGTGATACTGTGATACTGTGTTCTGGGACAGCAGGACCTCACCTGGTGCTTTGCTGCTTGTGCGGCTGGGGTTGTTTTCATGTCCCCAGCCTCCTGAAAGCTGAGACTTGCAGCACATCATTTAGAGTGAAGCTCTCAACATATTTTTTGTGACAAGCTCCTTGTTTCTTCCTGAGTGGCTTGGGAAAGACAGCAGTTTGCAGGCAGGTGGTCCTCAGCAGGGAGTCTTCCTTTCTTGTTAGGGCTCACAGTGCCTTCTGGCTCTGAGTTGCAACAGGAGCATCCCAAGTAACAGCATACACCAAACCAACCAGACACTGCTGGTGGACAGAGTTCACACATCCTGATAATCCACAGCTCTCTTGTGGAGGCCCTGGGGTGATGTGCCCCGAGTCATGCTCCCAAGGACCCAAAGTCAAGCTCCTCCTCTACTCAGCCCTAGTGGAGATACAGCTGGAGTCCAGTTCTGGGCTTCCCTGTTGTGGTGGTGAGAGGTTCAGTTCTCCACCCACCTGCCCCCCCCCCACAAAACCAGGGCTAACTCAGTCGGAGGAGCAGATGGGAAAGCTCTGTTGTACGGAGCAGATGGGAAAGCTCTGTTGTACAAGCCGGATGAGATGCACTGAATCTCTACACAATATACAGGATTTACAGCATATACCAAAATACACAGCAAAGAACGCAACACAGGAAACCTGCCCCTCCTCGCTGGAGGAGGGTCCCCCCAAAAAGCCCTTTCCCCCCTTCCTCCTTTTTTCCCAAAAAGGATTAGAGAGAGAAAAGTAATTCTTAGAGGGGGAATTCTGTTAGTTCAAAGCACATGCTAAGGGAAGAAAAAGAATTAGTTTCTTACCTCATTAGTCCAAGGTCAGCCAAGCATGGAAAGAGAAAGAGCCATCCAGGCAGACTGAAACAGACTGACAGACAAACTGAGCTAAAGCTAAAACTTGAAGTTGCATTCCCACTGATCTACCAATGAAATGTGTTGTGGTGAAGGCACATTCTGCCCAGATACTAGATCTGGTCCCAGCATGTGGACAGGTTTCCCCTCCTTCAGGAGGAAGACAATTACCAAGTATGGGCATAATTCCAGCTTCACGCTTTCTATAGGCTGAAGCCAGTTGTCTATGAGAGTGCCCACTGGTCAAACCCAGCCTCGAGGAATCTATAAGTATTACCCCTGTTGGTAAACAAGATGCCCCCTCTCTTACTTTGTCTCTGTACTGGCTCGAGAGAGCAGCTCTTGAGCCACAGCCTCTGCCATTGAGCTTGTTGTTGTTAGCTTCTATCATACATGCACGCCTTCTGAAGCCTCTGCATCGTGAGAAGCATTCTGATTGGGAGGATCACCCCAGAGGGAGGACCTTTGCTGAGCCTGAGAAGCCAGCGTTGCCACAGCCAGTCATACCCACTGGGAGAGCCCATCATGCTACTGGAGGACTGGACCAGCCCCCGAGGGTAAGATCTGCCCAGTTGTCGGGGAGAAGGGACTTGATAGAGACCGAGTCCGCATATACCTAGCCCCCGGGACTATTCCGAGCATCCCATTGCTCCTTTAAGCCCAGCAGCGGAGAAGCCGCAGCTCGGCGCAGCCACATTCTCTCCCCGAGGCTGTTTGCCACGGGGCCGACCCCATAGCTATCGTCCGACCGGGAACCTCTGAGCCGCCTACCGGCAATTGTCGCCCCGCCCTGCCGTGCGAGCCAACTCCCAGGGCCGGCCCCACGGGCCCAACCTGACCAGGACCTATCCCTATTGTCTGGAGGGAACCGACCGAGTCCTGAAGGGAACCCGCTTCTGAGCTAAGCCCAGGTTCCAGTATTCCCTCTCCACTGTTGCGGAGAGAGGAGACAGTACCCAACACCACCGTCCAATTTGACTAGGAACCAGTCCAGCGGCAGCCGTCGGCCGGACCCGCCCTTGCTGCAAACAACAGCTACAGAGTATCTCCCACGTGCTTTCCACCCACTAGCACTCAGTTCAAAGTCTCCGCGGGTAGCAGAGGAATCGCTGACGCACAGATTGCAATATTGCTGTGTATAGCCAGCAGCCGCCCGCGTTCCGCCGAGTCGCCATCTAGTGGCCAAGCGGCAGAACTGCACCCCTCATTATATAAAACAGCGATAGTCTGTAGATAGTTTAATTAAGTTCTAATCATAATACTAAGCCACTTATGGAATGTATTTCACGAACGTGCACTAGAACACGTATATAAGTTATTGATTCATTGGTTATTAATAATTTTACAATTAATAAAAATATTTTCATAATTTATATTTCATATTCATAAATTTAATAACCTCTTCACAACATGCGTTTAGAACTCTTTTGTTTTCCTTATTACACCAAAAAATTCAGCTGGAGTGCTCCAGTAACTGTCTCTTCTTAAAGGCGTAGCCTAAAACTGTCACACCAATTCAAGTGGGAATTACTGGAGAGGCTTTTCTTGTCAGTGGTGTCCTGTGACAGCACAAGGCACAATGGACACAAACTGGAACCCAGGAGGATCCACCTGAAGAGGAGAAGCTTTGTTGTGTGGGTGCTGGAGGCCTGGAGCAGGCTGCCCAGAGAGATTGTGGAGTCTCCTTGTGTGGATACTTTCAAGACCCATCTGGACAGATTCTTCTGTAGACTGCCCTGGGTGTCCCTGCTTTAGCAGCAGGGTTGAACTGGATGATATCCAGAGGCCACTTCTAACCCCACCATTCTATGATTCTATGTGCAGAGGTGGTCCATCCTGTCCTAAAAATGTTGCATAAGATGAGATGAAGCTTAAATCTCCCTCTTCCCAAAGGTATCCTGGTGTAAGATCCTTGTCCTAGACTCCTTCCTTTTATGGGGTAAAGATAGATGAGATCAAATCTCACTTCTGTGCCTCCAAATGTATTTGAAATCCTTCAACTCCCTGCATAATCTGAACTTGTGCTTCAGGGTATTTTAAGGAGTTTTCAGTAGGTTTCGGGACTTCTGGGATGAATTTTTGACTTTGTAATATGTACTTGTGATAGTTCTGGACCTAACTCCCCCTGGTCGAAGAGAATTAGGATTCCTCCTTTTTCCTGTGGTGTTTCCTCTTCTCAGGAAGATGATGCTGCAGCAGCATGCAGGATGTCCAGGAGGTGGTACAAATCATACCACCTCCTTTTCAGACACAATGAGGATTCCTTCAAGCAAAAATATGTAAAGCAAACTTTTGGAATGAAAGGAGAAGGTGGGGAATTCTGGCAGCCCAAAATCTACAAGGAAGACCTTAAAAAGTCTGAGGATTATAACAAACTGCCCTCACCGCAAAAAAATGCCCCCACAAGAGGAAGGACATTTAGGTCCTATAACATGTTCAGAGTAGAGAAATGACACTGGTAGAGGGTCTGGAGAACAGGGCTGGGGAGGAGCAGATGAGGGACTTGGCGTTGTTCAGCCTGGAGAAGAGGAGGCTAAGAGGAGACTTCATTGCTCTCTGCAGCTCCCTGAGAGGAGGCTGCAGTGAAGTGGTGTTTGGCTCTGCTCCCAAGGAACAAGGGACAGGAGGAGAGGAAAATTACCTCAAGCTGAACCAGGGGAGGTTTAGGTTCAATATTAGAAGAAACTTTTTCTCTGAAAGACCTCTGAAAGCCTGGCACAGGCAGCCCAGGGAGGTGTTTAAGTTTCCATCCCTGGAGGTGTTTAATAGAGGCAGAGCTGTAGTGCTGAGGAACATGGTTCATAGAATAACAGAATAAATAAGGTTGGAAAAGACCTCAGGGATCATCAAGTCCAACCTCTTCACCCAACACCTTGTGACAACTAAACCATGGCTCCAAGTGCCATGTCCAAGTGTTTTCTGAACACCTCCAGGGATGGCGACTCCACCACCTCCCTGGGCAGCATATTCCAATGGCCAATCTCTCTTTCTGGGAAGAACTATCTCCTCAACTCCAGCCTAAACTTCCCCTGGCACAGCTTGAGACTGTGTTCTCTTGTTCTGGTGCTGGTTGCCTGGCAGAAGAGATCAACCCCCACCTGGCTACAACCTCCCTTCAGGGAGTTGGAGAGAGCAAGAAGGTCTCCCCTGAGCCTCCTCTTCTCCAGGATAAGCAACCCCAGCTCCCTCAGCCTCTCCTCACAGGGCTGTGCTCCAGACCCCTCCCCAGCTTTGTTGCCCTTCTCTGGACACCTTCCAGCAGCTCAACATCTTTCCTAAACTGAGGAGCCCACAACTGGACACAGGACTCAAGGTGTGGCCTAACCAGCGCAGTGTACAGGGGCACAATGTCCTCCCTGCTCCTGTTGGTCATACTGTTCCTGCTGCAGGCCAGGATGCCATTGGCCTTCTTGGCCACCTAGGCACACTGCTGGCTCATGTTCAGCCTACTATCAACCAGTACCCCCACGTCCCTCTCTGCCTGGCTGCTCTCAGCCACTCTGCCCCCAGCCTGTAGCACTGCCTGGGGTTGCTGTGGCCAATGTGCAGCACCTGGCACTTGGATGTGTTCAATCTCCTGCCCTTGGCCTCTGCCCATCTGTGCAGCCTGGCAAGGTCCCTCTGCAGAGCTCTCCTGCCCTCTAACAGCTCAACTCCTGCCCCCAGCTTGGTGTCATCTGCAAACTTACTGCTGATGGACTCAATGCCCTCATCCAGATCATCAAAATAAAGATATTGAACAGGCTGGGGCCCAGCACTGATCCCTGGGGCACATCACTGGTGCCTGGCTGCCAGCTGGCTGTGGCACCATTCACCACCACTCTCTGGGCTCGGCCTCCAGCCAGTCCCTAACCCAGCTCAGAGTGCTGCTGCCCAAGCCAGGGGCTAACAGCTTGGCCAGGACTTTGCTGTGGGGGATGGTGTCAAAGGCCTTGCTGCAGTCCAGGCAGACTCCATCCACAGTCTGCCACACATCCACCAGGCAGTCACCTGGGTGTAGAAGGAGATCAGGTTGGTGAGGCAGGACCTGCCCTTCCTGAATCCCTGCTGGCTGGGCCTGAGCCCTTGGCCATGCTGTAAGTGCTGTGTGGTTGCACTCCAGATGACCTGTTCCATACTCTTGCCTGGCACTGAGGTCAGGCTGACAGGCCTGGAATTCCCTGGCTCCTCCAACCTGCCCTGCCTGTGGATGGGCATCACCTTGGCAGCTTCCAGTCATCTGGGACCTCTCTAGTGAGCCAGGGCAGGTGGTGAATGATGGAGTGCAGCTTAGCAGCTCATCTGCCAGCTCCCTCAGCACCCTAGGATGGATCCCACCTGGTCCCATGGCCTTGTGGGGATCCAAGTGGCTCAGCAGGTCCCTGGCTGCTTCCTCATGGACTTCAGGGGGATTATTCTGCTCCCTGACCCCATCTGCCAGCTCAGGAGGCCACTTGTCCTGAGGTCCTCCTGCCTTACTGCTGAAATGGAGGCAAAGAAGGTGTTAAGTTCCTCAGCCTTTTCCTCATCTTTGCTTACAATGTTCCCCTCCAGGTCCAATAAGGAGGGGAGGTTCTTCTTGCCCTCTTGGTAGCATTCATATGTTTATAAGAATGCTTTTTGTTGTCCTTCACAGCGGTGTTCAGCTTGAGGTCTAACTGGGCTTTGCCTCTCTAATGTTTCTCCTGCATGATCTAACAGTGTCCTCAAGCACAAGGGGGAGCTGCCTCCCCCCTTTCCAAAGGAGATATTCCTTCTTGTTCTCCCTTAATCCCTCAAGAGCTGCTTGCCCAGCCAGGCCCAGAGCCTTCCCCAGCCAGGCCCAGAGCCTTCCCCTCGGCTCACCTCTCTGCTCCTGTGCCTTCAGGAGCTCCTGGTTGAAGCAGGTCCAACCGTCCTGGACCCCTTGGTTCTCAAGGGCTGCTGCCCAGGGGACTCTCCAAATGAGTTGCTTAAAGAAGCTGCAATCTGCCCTCTGGAAGTCCAAAGTGAGGGTTCTGCTACTGCTCCTCCTTGTTTCCCTGCATACTGAAAGCTCCACTAGCTCATGGTGGCTGCACCCCAGAGAGCCTCCCAGCATCCCATCTCCCACCAGCCCTTCTCTACTTGAGAGCAGCAGCTCAAGCAGGGCCTGGCCCCTGGCAGGCTCACACAGCAGCTGTGGCAAGAAGCTGTACTCCATACATTCTGAACCTTCTGGACTGCCTCCTCTCTGCTGTGCTAAGTTCCCAGCAGATGTCTGGCAGGTTAAAGTCACCACAAGAACAAGGGCTGACGATCTTGACACAGCCTCCAGCTGCTTGTAGAATACTTCATCTACCTCTTCACCCTGGTTGGGTGGTCTATAACAGACTCCAACCAGGATGTCAGTTTTGTTAAGCCTCCCTCTGATTTTATCCCACAGGCATTCAGTCCTTTCATCCTCTACCTCAAGGTCTGTGGCATCAAGAGATTTCCTAATGTACAGAGCCACCCCTCTGTGATGAAGAGATTATTAACTTATTGATATGAAATATGAATTATATAAATATAATTTTTATTAATTATCACAATTATTGATAACCGGTGGATCCCTATTTTATATACATGTTCTAGTGCACAATCGTGAAATACATTCCATAAGTGGTTTAGTATAATAATTAGATCTCAATTGGAATATTTACTGAATAATTTTCTATTTATATAACGAAGGCTGCCGTTCCACCGCTTGGCCACTAGATGGCGACTCGACGTGGTGCGGGCGGCTGCTATCTATATACAGCGAATGTTTCTATGCGTCAGAGGCTACTGCTAGATGCGGATGCATTGAATTGAATGTTAGTGAGTGGAAAGCATGTGGGCGATACTTTGTGTCCTTCGTGGCAAGGTTGGGAACCAGACTGCTGTCACTGGACTGTTTCCTAGGCTGGTCTGAATGGCAGCACTGGGTGGCTTTCTCTGTGGTAGTGGAGAGGAGATGGAACCTAGACTTAGCTGGTAAGCAGGTTCCCTTGCAGGACTTGGCAGGTTCCCTCCAGGTGATAAGGAGTGGTCCTGCGGGATTGACCTGGCAGGGCCGGCAGGGCTGGCCCCAGGACAGGGTCAGCCCTCACAGTTGGTCTTCACAGGGTTCGCACGGCAGGGCGGAGCGACAGTTCCCAATAGGCAGGCTCTGAGGCTTCCAATCTGAGCATGGCAGCAGATCAGGCTGGACCCAGTGGAGTCAGCCCTGCTGCAATGGGCTCAGGGCTGGTGTGAACAGCCCTGGGGAAGAAGCGCAGCTACATGGAGCAGCGGCTTCCCCTTTACTTGTTTAAAGGAGCAGCGGGACCCTCTCAGAGCGGTTCCGGCTTTGGAGCAGTGCTCTGGGTTGCCCTGAGGTTCAAAGGGCACAGAATGGCAGAAGTAGCAACTCCTCTCCCACGATAGCAGGGTTACACAGGCATGTGATCCTGCTTTCCGATCTGACACACAGGGTCAGCCTGTTGCTTAAGGCTAAATCCTTTTCCCCGACAGTTGGGCAGATCTTACCCCTGGGCATCCAGTCCTCTAGACTCACGGTGGGCTCTCCCGGTTGGTGTGAATGGTGGTGACGACGCTGGAGCTTCTCAGGCTCAGCAAAGGCCCCTCCACAGGAGATAATTCTCAGGGCTAAGGCTCAACAGACCTGCCTGGATACAGGCTTCTCATCATGCAGAGGCTGCTAGTTTGCTTGCATATATGAGAGAGAATACTTAATAGCAATGACCTCAATGGCAGAGGCTATAGCATGAGCTTTGTCCTCTCAAGGAAGGAGAGAGAGCAAAGTGAAAGAAGGGGCAACCTGTTTAACAACTCGGTGTCCTGGAAGAGGCATTAATAAGACAGTTAAATCTGTTTTGAGCCACTGCTCCTTTCTCCTCTCTCTCTGTTACAGGGTCCGGATTGAGGTCGAGGAGCCTAACAAGCAGGTGTCTTTAAGGCTGCCTGGAGGGGAGTGGAAGCTGGACCGCGAGCCTCACGTTTCAGAGAGGCATGAGCGCAGGCGTGTGCAGCTTACTGGCCACTAAACATTGTGAATCGCTTGGTGGGATGTGAGTGGCTGATGTGCCATGGGGCCCTGCCCTTTGCAAAAGGGAATCGATAGAGGAAGACCTCCTCTGCTCGTAGCTCGTTGCCCGTGGCTCGTACCTCGCTCGTTACGCTCCTAGCTTGCATGCTCGTTACTCTCTCACCTCTCTCCCCCGTTGGTTAACGGGATTCAAGGCGGCAACAAGCACCCTACTCGCTCCTATCTCCAGAGCAATTAGCTGCTTTGTTTAGCGGCGCAGTGCTCGAGTTGGGCCTTCCCTGCAGCAGCCTGCCCTCTCATTGCCTCTGAAGCTGTGGATGCTGCCCTCGGACCATAATGACCGACTCCCAGCACCTCTTGGTTCAGCAAAGGTTTTGGTAGTCAGCAGCTCGGGGCTGGTGAGTGAAACACGCTGTTTCCCCTGGTGATTGCTGAGGCCTCTAGCTCGGCAGCTCCTGGTGAGCTCGGCTGTGAGCTCGGCGGTGGTTCGTCTGTGCCAGCCGCGGTGGCAGCGCTGTGGAGTTCGGCGTGCGCAGGGAGACTCCAGTTTGTTCCTCTGGGTTCCGAGTTCTGATTGTCCTAGACTGCTGCTCTGCTGTGTGTTAGCCTTCTCCCGTGTGCAGTTCACCTGCCATCCCCCGGGCAAAGGAGCCTGGATAAACTGCTGTGGGGAAACAAGTTTTGATATTTAATAAACAGTAGTTATATTTTATCATATTTCCAGCCAATAAAGTCATAAACTGCAACACTGGGGTAATACTTATAGGTTCCTTGAGGCTAGACTTGGCCAATGGGCACTCTTGTAAACAACTGGCTTCAGCCTATAGGAAGCATGAAGCTAGAATTATGCCATGATTGGTATTAGCACGAGCATCCCATGCGCTGGGTGCGTGCAGTGATCTGTGCCGGCCTGGCTAATGCCTTGGCCTTTGTTTCCCTCATGAAAGGAGGGGGAACTTGCCCACGTGCTGGGACAAGATTCAGTATCTGGGCATAATGTTCTTTCACCACACCCTCCTCCTCTTGTCCCTCTCCTGTCTCTCCTAAACAGCTTGTAGCCCCCCAGTGCAGTGCTCCAGTCATGTGAGTCATCCCAGCACCTTTCTGTAATAGCAATTACATCATAGTCCTCCTGGTGGACCAAGACTTCCAGCTCCTCTTGTTTGTTACCTATACTGCGTGCTTTGGTGTACCTGCACTTCAGCTGGGCTGCTGGTTTCTCAACTAACTCTACTTTATGTACCTCTCTCTCCTCACCAGACTGGTTCCATCCCTTCCCCCTTCAAACCCAATGAGTCCTGCCAACTCTTGTGCAGAGTCCTTTGCCCTTTCTAGATAGATTCAGCCCATCTAGGTCCAGCAGGTCAGATGCAGTAAAAGTTGCCCCTTGATCAAAGAACCCAAAATTCTGCTACTGGCACCATCCCCTGAGCCAATTGCTGATGGTGTGGGTCCCTCTGTTCCTCTCAGTGTACACCCCTGCCACTGAGGGAAGTGAGCAGAGCACCACTTGAGCTCCTGCCCCACCAATCAATTGTCCAAGGGCCTTGAATTCCTTTTTGATTGTCCTGGTGCCCTCCTTATCAAGCTCATCACTGACAGCTTGGATCATCCGCAATGGGTAATAGTCAGAGGCGTGGATTAGCTTGTTTAGTCTCCTGGTGATATCCCTTACCCAGGCCCCAGGTAGGCAGCACACTTCCCTATGGGATGGGCCAGGATAACATATGGGTTCCTCTGTTCCCCTCAGGAGAGTCTCCAACAACTGTAACCCTCCTCTTTTTCTTTATGGCACTAGTCCTGATGCAGGCTGGGGATGGATTTGCTTTAGGCATTGTAGTAGGGTGAGAAAGTTCCCCCCCCCACACACAAAAGAATTCCACAGCTAACTCAGCTGGCGAAGCAGATGAAAGCTATATTTACAAGCAGAAAAATGGAAGGCAATGAATATATACAAAAATCTACAATATTTACAATATATACAGGAATATACAGCAATGTATGTAATACATAAGACCCACAGCCAGATGAGGGGGTGCCCCTCCCGGCCGTGATCCCCCTTCTCCCTCCCTACCTCCCCTTTTTTTCCAAAAGGGTTAGAGAGAGAGAGAAAGGAAGGTAATTAAGGAGAAAATTCTGTTAAGCTCAAAGCGAATGCAAGAGTTAGTTTTCTTACCTGGTTAGCTCTGTTAATCCAAGGTCACTCTGCTCTGCAAGCTGTTGCTTCAGACAGAGAGGCGGACCAGCTCACAGGACAGAGAGAAGAACAGACTGACTCCAACAGACTAAGCTAAAACTTGCAGCCGGGTTCCACCAATGAAATTGGATTAGCATATCTTTGTTTTTGTTATTATCCCAAAACATTCAGCCAGAGTTCAGAAAGTGTCCATTTCTTAAAGGCACAGCCTAAACGGGTCACAATCCACCCCTGCTAAACAATTTCATTGGCTGTTCGTACTGTCCAACCAATCTAAAACAATATCCACAGTTTGTAAGTAAAGTTCATAGTCCATTCCGGCTATCCTCAGGTGTAGATGATTCAGAAGTCCAAGAAACAAGAAAAATGGAAGACAGTTTGTCTCTTCGCAGACGAAGCGAAGAAAAGGGAAAACAGGGAAACAGGGAAACAGGGAAACAGGGAAACAGGGACTCTCAGTTGACTCAGGGCTCTCAGGGTTCTCAGGGTTCGTGCACCGTAGATTCCTCAGGGATTCTTCCTTTGAGCGCGATGTAGCTGTACAACACTCTGAAATTAAACTCTTTCAGCTAAAGTTAAATTTCTTTGTGGAATACACTGAATTTCACCATTTTCTTGCATTACCCAATAAGTGTGACCCGGACCTTCAGCTGAAACCACCCCTCGGACAGGTTTAGCCTCTGCTGAGGGAGAAAATACCCAAACAGTTTTACCTAACAGATTCTTTTCTCTAACAACAGGAACTCTATCACCTTCTACTTTCTGTAGCAGATCTGAGTGTGCAGGTCCAGCTCGGTTCACTGAACCTCTACTATTTACCAGCCAGGTTGCTTGTGCTAAATGCTTTTCCCAGTTTGTCAAAGATCCACCCCCATGGCTTTAAGAGTGGTCTTCAACAAACCGTTGTAGCGTTCAATCTTCCCTGCAGCTGGTGCATAGTAGGGGATGTGGAATATCCACTCGATGCCGTGCTCTTTGGCCCAGCTCTTTACAAGGTTGTTTTTGAAGTGAGTTCCGTTGTCTGACTCAATCCTCTCTGGAGTTCCATGTCTTACCAGAAGAAGAACATGGTAGAGTGATGTAGTCAATCTGCCAAGCTTCACCATACTTGTACTTGGACCATCTGTCACCATACCATAAGGGCTTAATTCGCTTTGCCTGCTTAATAGCAGCACAAATGTCACAGTCATGGATGACTTGTGTGATAGCATCCATGGAAATGTCTATGGATCTGTCAGGAGCCCACTGGTAGGTTGCATCTCTGCCTTGATGTCCTGATGAATCGTGAGCCCACCGAGCTCAGAACATCTCACCTCGGTGTTTCCAGTCAAGATCAAGATCAGAGTCCATGTCTACTTGAGAAACTCTTGCAGCTAGATCTGCCTGATGGTTGTGTTGCTGTTCCTCAGTAGCTTTGCTCTTAGGAATGTGAGTATCAATGTGTCTCACCTTCACTGGAATTCTCTCGATTCGATCAGCAATGTCCTGCCACAGGTCGGCCGCCCAAATGGGCTTTCCTCTTCTCTGCCAACCACTCTTTTTCCAGTTCTTTAGCCAACCCCACAGAGCATTGGCTACCATCCATGAGTCGGTGTAGAGATAAAGCTTTGGCCATCTCTCACGTTCAGCTACGTCGAGAGCTAGCTGGACAGCTTTTACCTCTGCGAACTGACTGGATTCTCCTTCTCCATCCTTTGCCTCTGCAACTCGACGTGTTGGACTCCACACTGCAGACTTCCACCTTCGCTTGTTCCCGACAAGACGACAGGAACCGTCTGTGAACAAAGCATACTTCTTTTCATCATCAGATAGGTCATTGTAAGGAGGAGCTCCCTCAGCACGAGTTACTCTCTCCTCTGGAGGTTTAGTACAGTTGGTACCTTCAGGCCAACTTGAGATCACCTCCACTAGACCAGGTCTTTCAAGATTTCCCATTCGAGCTCTCTGTGTTATCAGAGCCATCTACTTAGACCAGGTGGAATCTGTTGCATGATGTGGTGTGGAACCTTTGCCTTTGAACATCCAATTCAAAACTGGTCATCTGGGAGCTAAGAGAAGTTGTGATTCAGTTCCAATTACTTCAGAAGCTGTTTTCACTCCTTCATAGGCAGCTAGAATCTCTTTCTCTGTTTAGAGTATAATTAGCCTCTGAGCCTCTGTAACCTCGACTCCAGAAACCAAGAGGTCGTCCACGTGTCTCACCTGGAGCTCTTTGCCACAAGCACCAGGTTGGACCATTGTCACTTGCAGCCGTGTACAAAATGTTCTCAATGTCCGGACCATCTCGGACAGGTCCCAGACCCATTGCTTGCACTACCTCTTGCTTTATCTGGTCAAAGGCTGCTTGTTGTTCAGGTCCCCAGTGGAAATGGTTTCTCTTTCGAGTCACATCATACAGAGGTTTCACAATCTGACTGTATCCAGGAATGTGCAGTCTCCACAATCCCACTATCCCCAAGAAACGTAGAGTTTCTTGCTTGTTCATGGGATTTGCCATGGTAGAGACTCTGTTTACCACATCCACTGGAATGTGTCGGCGTCCATCCTGCCACCGCACTCCCAGAAACTGGATCTCTCTGGTAGGTCCTTTCACCTTGTCTCGCTTGATGGCGAAACCTGCATTCAGAAGAATGTCAATGATTTTGTTACCTTTCTCGAAGACTTCCTCAGCAGTTTTACCCCAGACGATGATGTCATCGATGAACTGGATGTGTTCTGGAGCATCACCTTTCTCCAGAGCATCGTGGATCACTGCATGACAGATGCTGGAGCTGTGGATCCAGCCCATTGGCAATCTGTTGAAAGTGTACTGGATTCCTCTCCAGGTGAAAGCACACTGAGGCCTGCATTCCTCTGCTATGGGAATAGAGAAGAAGGCATTAGCAATGTCTATGGCAGCATACCATTTGGCCTCTTTGGATTCCAGCTCATACTGGAGTTCCATCATGTCTGGTACTGCTGCACTCATAGGTGGAGTTACTTCATTCAGGGCTCGATAGTCGACTGTCAGACGTCAATCTCCATTCGGCTTTCGCACAGGCCACACTGGACTGTTGAAAGGTGAATGAGTTTTGCTGATGACTTTCTGACTCTCCAACTGACGAATCAGATTCTGAATGGGCAACAAAGAGTCACGGTTGGTTCTGTATTGTCTGTGATGCACAGTCTGAGAAGCAACCGGCAATTTAATGTCCTGAATCTTGTGCTGTCCCACAACTGCAGATTCATCAGAAAGCTCAGGTCTGACAGACAGCTTCAGCTTTTGTCCATCAGTTTCTACAGATGCTACTCCAAAAGCCCATTTGTAACCTCTAGGGTCTCTGAAACGCCCTTCTCTCAGAAAATCAATTCCCAGAATACAAGGTGCGTCAGGTCCGGTCACAACTGTATGCTTCCTCCACTGTTTACCAGTTAAACTTATATCAACCTCCACCTTAGTTAACTCTTGAGATCCACCAGTGACTCCCAGAATAGTTATAGCTTCTGATCCCTGATAATTTGATGGCATTATGGTGCACTGAGCTCCTGTGTCAACCAAGGCCCTGTACTTCTGAAATTGTGAAGTGCCAGGCCACTGGATGTACACATCCCAATAGATTCTGTTATCTCTGTTACCCCTCTCCTCCCCTGGCGGGAGGCAGGGCACCCCTAGTTATGGGGAACATGCCCACATGTGCAATGAGCACAGTGTGCAGTGTTAGAACTGGAGCCACTGTTGGAGCTATTAGAGTTGTCCTGGGAAACTGTGGAAGTAACAGCTACCCTTCTGGTATTGCTACCTCAGGTTCTGCCACTTTGCAGTTCCCTCAGTCTCCTGAAAAGATTAGCAGTTGGTTGACCATCCCATCTGTTCATGTTCTCACCAAACTGATCACGCAGAGTTATCCAAATACTCACACGTGATTGCCTTGGTGCTCTGCTTTGGTTGGATCTGTTTTGGAATGACCTGTTTTGGAATGACCTCCTTGGAGGACGTCTATTCCTCACAGAGGAAACCTGTATCCATCTGGAGGAAGAATTGGAATTATCTCTTTGTGCCAATTGGGAGAATGTATTTTTAAATTCATCCTTCAGCTCTTTCATGCAGTTCTTTATCTCACCAGACAGAGTTTCAATGGCTGAAACCAAAGAAACACGTGTCATGCTATCCTCCAATTGTCTCATTTGATCAGTGAATTGGCCAACCGTAGGAGGAGCTCCACCATAATTTCTTGCCACAATCCTGCTTGCCAGAATATTTGCACTTTTAGGAGGAGCAAGTTTGATGAGCTTCTTAGCAAGACCAGTTCCTACAGGGATTTCATCAGGATTCAGAGTCTCATGGCCACCACAGAGTACCTCTCTGACAGCAAATTCTCTCAGACGCTTAGAAGGTTTCTCTTCTGCCTTCTCATCCACATTGCCCTCAACCTGCAGTGCCTCATGCTTGTTGTGCAAGGGCAATGGGGGAGGGGAAGAGGTCCGGGATGGAATCCCCATGCCTCTCCTAACAGGGACCTGTATCCATCCCCCTGCTTCACCTCCCTTGACTAGGGAGGTCTGTAGAGCCTGCTCCTGCATGTCTAACTCCCTTTCACATTCCCTTATAGTCCTGAGTCTTACCACTTCTTCCTTTAGCTCAGCCACCAGGTTAAGCAGATAATTCTCCTGGTCACACCTGACACAGGTGTTGTGTCCATCACCCTCCACTGCAGGTGCCAGGCTCCAGCACTCCAGCCTGGACACCTGCATGCTTGCACATGGGCTGTGTGTGGGTACCCAGTGTTTTACTGGTATCCTTTGGCCAAGTTGTAACCATGGCTGGATCTCTTCATGAAAAGGAAAATAAGATTGGGGCTGGGGGGTTTGGTTTTGGTTTATTGTTGTTTGATCCTTAGTACCAGACTGGAAGTATTTAAGGCCTGGACAGGGCCTTGAGCAGCCTGGACTAGTGGGAGGTGTCCATGATCATGACAAGCGGTTGGAACTGGTTGATCTTTGAGGTCTCTTCCAACCCAACCCATTCCATGATTCTATGATTCCAATACCTACTGCAGGTAGAGTCACAGCTCCAGCTTCTGTGGGCAGAAGACAAGGGAACTAATCTCATTTAGTTACTGAAACTTTGCTGTCCTGGGCAATGTACAAACCTCCTGCAGAGAAGGTAGCAGTGTGACTTCCTGCTGGCATTCTGTTTTCCTCCTGGATTTTCATTGCCTGGTAAGGCAAGGTGCAGGCTACCAGGATCAGCCCGTGGGCAGAGAAGTCACATGTTCAAGCACTTTGAGTTCTCCTCTTGCAGGATGGAAAAAGGCAGACTATCCACCTGAGGTACCTCTGGTACCTTGTTGCCATACTGACCTGAACACTTTGTAGTCATCAAGAGATTTCACAGCATCCTGTGGGCATCACCCAGTCCAATCTCCCTGCCAGAGCAGGGCACCCACAGCGGCTTGCCCAGCAGCACAATGCCCAGGGGGGTTGGAAGCTCTCCACACCAGGAGACTCCACAACCTCTCTGGGCAGCCTGCTCCAGGCCTCCAGCAGCCTCACAACAAACAACTTTCTCCTCCTGCTCAGATGCAACCTCCTGGCTGCCAGTCTGTGCCCACTGCCCCTTGTGCTGTCCCTGGGCACCACTCAGCAGAGCCTGGCCCCAGCCTCTTGCCCCCCACAGCTCCTTTAGCTCTTGCTGAGCATTGCTCAGCTGCCCTCTGGGGCTGCTCTTCTGCAGGCTCTCAGCCCCAGGGCTCTCAGCCTTTGCTGCTCCCAGAGCTGCTCCAGGCCCCTCAGCAGCTCTGCAGCCTGCCCTGGGCTCTCTCCAGCAGTTCCCTGTCCCTCTGGAACTGGGGAGCCAGCACTGGCCCCAGGACTCCTGATGTGTCCTCATGAGGGAAGAGCAGAGGAGAAGAACAACCTTCCTTGGCCTGCTGGCCACACTCTTCTGCATGCATCCAGGAGACCATTGGCCTTCTTGGCCACAAGAGCACATTGCTGGCCAGTGGTGTCCTCCAGCACTCTCTGGTGCACTCTTCCCCCCAGCCTTTAGCTGTTGATGAGTGTACAAGAGTCAGTTCCTTGAGCAGGAGCAGGCAGAGTGGCTGGCCCCCAATTTGTTCACAGGTACACCAAGGTCACCATTTGGCTTTTCTGAAGCTCTGAGGATGCTGATCAGGAATGCTAGCTCTGCCTTCACCTCCATGAAGCATTGGCTGTCTGGTCGCTGGCACACCGCAGAGCTTTGTGGGCAGGGATTTCTGCTGCTGCTGCAAACTGCAGCAGGATAAACAAAGGCATTTTTCATCCAGCTCAGGAGTGCTGAGAGAAGCTTCTGCCTTCAGCTGCAACTGAGATTTGCCTTGTGCTTCATAGAGTTACAGAATGGGTTGGGTTGGAAGGGACCTCAAAGCTCATCCAGCCCCAACTCCCTGCCATGGGCAGGGACACCTCCCACCAGCACAGGCTGCTCAAGGCCTCATCCAGCCTGGCCTGGAACCCCTCCAGGCAGGGCACAGCCACAGCCTCCCTGGGCAGCCTGTGTCAGGCTCTCCCCACCCTCACTCACAACAATTTCTTCCTAATCCCCAGTCTCACTCTCCCCTCCTCAAGGTGATAAAACCTTGGACATCTACAGCTCCAGTTTCTTTGGGAAAGGCATTGAAAACTTTCCTCAGGTTATCCCTCTTGGAACAACTGAATTCCCAACCACAATGAGAAGCTCAAAGGTGCTGTGGTCCTGAGGTCAGGGTGATCCAAGCCATCCCCTCCTGTCAATGTTCCAGGCAGCTGCACCTTCAAACCCTCCCAGTTACAAACCAGGAGCCAGAGGTATTTCAGTGCTGGTGCAGACAGGATTTTACAGCCCTTAATCAAATCACTGCTGCCTCTGCAAGAGCAACACAGACACCTTACAGGATGGGGAACAAGGAATGGTCCTAACAGGGGACAGCCTGCAGAGGAGGAAAGCACAGAGCAGAGCAGCTTCCGTGGGACAGTCAGAGACATCGAGTCAGAGAATCCCAGCCTGGTTTGGGTGGGAAGGGACCCCCACAGCTCCTCCAGTCCAGCCCCTGTAGCCAGCAGGGACAGCCCCAACCACAGCAGGCTGCTCCCAGCCCCAAACAACCTGACCTGCACTGCTGCCAGCCATGGGGCAGCTCCCAGCTCTCTGGGCAGCCTGGGCCAGGCTCTCCCCACACTCAGCACCAAACATTTTTCCCTTCTCTCCACTCCCAAGCTCCCTCTCTGAGTTCCAAACCATTCCCCCTTGTGCTGGCACCACAGGCCCTGCTCCAAAGTCTGTGCCCAGCTCTCTGCTCAGCCCTGGAAGCACTGCAAGGCCACCAGAAGGTCTGCCTGGAGCCTTCTCCTCTGCAGGCTGCCCAAGGCCAAGTCTCTCAGCCTGGCTCCCAGCAGAGGGCTTCCAGCCCTGCCAGCACTGCTGTGGCCTCCTCTGGCCCTGCTGCAGCAGGTCCCTGTCTGTGCTGAGTGATGGTAAGATTGGGAGCAGCCCTGCAGAGAAGGCCTTGGGGGTGCTGGGGGGGGGGGGAGAAGCTGGACAGGAGCCAGCAGTGGGCACTGGCAGCACAGGAGGCCAAGGGCAGCCTGGGCTGCATCCAAAGCAGGGTGGCCAGAGCTGGAGAGAGAGGATCCTGCCCCTCTGCTCTGCTCTGGGGAGACCTCCCCTCCAGGGATGTGTCCAGCTCTGGGGTACCCAGCACAATGGAGACATGGAGCTGCTGGAGAGGCTCCAGAGGAGGCCATGAAGATGGCCAGAGGGCTGAAGAACCTCTGCTATGGGAACAGGCTTAGAGAGTTGGGGCTGTTCAGCCTGGAGAAGGGACAAGGTCCTGGGAGACCTCAGAGCAGCCTTCCAGTAGCTGAAGGGCTCCAGGAGAGCTGGGGAGGGACTTTGGACAAGGGCTGGGAGTGCCAGGGTGAGGGACAATGGCTTTGAGCTGAGAGAGGGGAGACTGAGACTGGAGATGAGGAAGAACTTGTTGGCAGTGAGGCTGGGGAGAGCCTGGCACAGGCTGCCCAGGGAGGCTGTGGCTGTGCCCTGCTTGGAGGTGTTCCAGGCCAGGCTGGATGAGGCCCTGAGCAGCCTGTGCTGGTGGGAGGTGTCCCTGCCCATGGCAGGGGGTTAGATCTGGATGACCTTTATGGCACTTTCAACTCAACCAATTCTGTGATTCCCTTTTCTCTCAGAACCAAGCCTCATTTTGGCCAATATCCTACACAGGAAAAGCCCTCCATGAGTCCCTGTCTTTCAGACAAGATGGTCAGAGACGGCATGGACTGGTGACACAAGACAGGCTTCTGCTTTCTTTAGCGTGGATTTGTGTTCCATGTGCCCCTGCTATGTGCAGCTCCAGTTGACCCAACACCCCTCCTGTCCAGTGCTACCCTCATCACAGACCAGCAGCTGTCAGTCTCAGAGGTCAGGGTGGCTCAGCTTGGTCCCTATTGGACCTCCATACCCAGAATCACACAGTCTGGTGGGGTTTGGAAGGGACCTCTGGGGATCTTTTAGTGCTACCCAGAACAGTTTGGCCAGGATTGCAATGTCCTGCTGGGACAGCAGCCAGGGAAGGAGAGGCTTGGCCCTGGGGATCCCTCAGCTTGCTCCTGAGGATGCCATCCATGGGCTGCACTCCCTTGGTGGGCAGCTGAGGGTGCCCTGTGCTGTCTGCTCCTCCCCACAGGAGCCACCTCTGCCTGCCTGCCCCCAAGGTGTGGCACAAGCTGTGGCAGTGCCCTTGCTGTGGCCAGGAGCAAGTCCAAGGCAGAGGCTCTCTGCGGCCCAGCCCTTGGCAGGAGCTGTCCCCATCAGCTGCTCCCTGCTAGCAGCAGCCCCTGGCTGTGCCAAGCTGCCCTGAAGTGCAGACAGTGCCTCAGAGAGCAGAGCCTGAGCTGGGCAGGGACAGCTCTGAGCAGGAGGGGCTCTGCTCTGGCTCACAGCAGGACAACTTGTAGACATCCATTACTTCTTCGGTCATTTCTGTTAGCAAAAGTTCTCTCAAAATTGCTTTTAGACCAAGTTTGGAGCGGGACAAGTGCCAGCAGCTCTCAGAAGGAGGATGGGAGATCACCTTGGCCAGGGCTTCAGGGAAAAATTAAGTTTTGCATTTTGCATTTCCAGTCTTGTGGAGCAGCCTCAGCTCCTGCTGCAGATGACTGATGTGCAGCTTCCCAGGGCTAAGGAATTTCCCCCAGAACTCATTTGTAAATTGACTAATTAGTTTATGAATAACAATTCATTAAAAACTGGCTCCCCTGAGAAATGTGGCAGGGATCCTGTCACTCATCCTGACTGAGCTTCACACCACCCCTGCACAGGCCTGGGACACAGACATGGGGAATCCTGGCCCCGAGGGGAAGCTTGAGTGAAGAGTGCTGGCAGGGAAACTCAGTGACTAATGAGTGTCATGATTAATTGCTCTGAAGGTAGCCGCAGCCGGGGAAGGGGCACAGCATTCTGGCAACTGCCGAATCAGCCCTGGCTCCCTTTGTCACCACCTTCCTCCTCAGGTCATTCCCAAGCGGTGCTGGAGCAGGGCTGAGCCGAGAGGTAGCTCTGTGGGGTGGAGCACAGCGTCTGCCAGGTCACTCCGACCAAGCTCCTCTTCCTCACAAGGCGAGGAGGGGACCATGGTCTCAGGGCAGCTGTCACTTCACAGCCTGAAGGTCTGGATTCTTAAATGAAGGCCAGGATGGGAAGGACCTTTCACTGTGCTGGCCTGGGTTTCCTGCCCGAGGGCAGAGGTCATGGTGATCCAAGTCCTCTTAACAACCTGCTCAGACTCTTGCTGTGGCCATTGCTTGAACAAGCAGTGAAAGTACCAGGGCCAAAATACATATTAAAGTGACAAAAACGGTGGTACCAAACTGTGAGGAGTGGCTGGCACCCAATCAGGTTCTGTTGCCATCCAGTGAGACCTGGACAGGCAGCAGAGCTGGGAAGAGTTGAAGCCATAGAGTTCAATAAGGGCAAGTGTAGTGTCTGCCTCCAGGGTGCATGAAGAAGAGTAGCCAGCAGATTCTCTTCCTCCTCTGCTTTACCCTTGCGAGGACACATCAGGAGTCCTGGGGCCAGGTCTGGGCTCCCCAGTTCCAGAGGAGCAGGGAGCTGCTGGAGAGAGTCCAGCAATGTGCTCTTGTGGCCAAGAAGGCCAATGGTCTCCTGGATGCATGCAGGCCAGCAGGCCAAGGAAGGTTGTTCTCCTCTGCTCTTCCCTCATGAGGACACATCAGGAGTCCTGGGGCCAGTGCTGGCTCCCCAGTTCCAGAGGGACAGGGAACTGCTGGAGAGAGCCCAGGGCAGGCTGCAGAGCTGCTGAGGGGCCTGGAGCAGCTCTGGGAGCAGCAAAGGCTGAGAGCCCTGGGGCTGAGAGCCTGCAGAAGAGCAGCCCCAGAGGGCAGCTGAGCAATGCTCAGCAAGAGCTAAAGGAGCTGTGGGGGGCAAGAGGCTGGGGCCAGGCTCTGCTGAGTGGTGCCCAGGGACAGCACAAGGGGCAGTGGGCACAGACTGGCAGCCAGGAGGCTGCATCTGAGCAGGAGGAGAAAGTTGTTTGTTGTGAGGCTGCTGCAGGCCTGGAGCAGGCTGCCCAGAGAGGTTGTGGAGTCTCCTGGTGTGGAGAGCTTCCAGCCCCCCTGGGCATTGTGCTGCTGGGCAAGCCGCTGTGGGTGCCCTGCTCTGGCAGGGGATTAGGCTGGATGATCTCCAGAGCTCCCTTCCAACCCCACCCTGCTGGAATGCTTTGTGAAATGCTCTGAAATTTGCCCCTTCACTGAAGAAAAGATGCAGCAGGAGGACAAAGTTCTGGAAAGGAGTCCAACATCTCCTTCTGTATTGATGGTAAATTTAAGTTGCCTAAAAATAGTGTTTTAAAGGAGATGTGCATCCTGCTTTAAAAGAAGCCATACCAATTTTGTTTCCATGTGCCATTTCTCCTCTGCATTTTCTGCTTCAGCAGCTAAAGCAGAGTGTTCATTATTTGCCCCAATCTGCATGGAACTGAGTTGTTAATTTAAAAGATGCAGTGCAAGAGATACCAGCACCTTTTGTCTGCTTGTCAGTAGCTGAGATAAACCTAGAGAAGCTCACAGCTGTACTGCTTGTGCTTCTCAGGCTCTCTCTGAATCTGCCTTTATTATTTTAGAAATCATTTCAGGCTGATTCTGCATATCCTCCCCTGCTCAAAAGGGAGATAATTTGGGTTCTTGATTAGTTTTTGTGTACAACATTTTAAATGATTTCGAATAAGTGAGGCAGTTCCCAAAGAAACAAACAGCAACAGTGACAAGATACAAATGGCTGCAGCAGCAGAGGCAGGATTCATCCCTGCTGCATCCCAAAGGTGGGAGCTGGTTGCCCTGAGCCCTCACTGCAGTCAGAAGAGAGTCACAGGTCAAACAAGTCCCTATTAAAGGTGTCTGTGGTCAGTGCTCAGCCCTGGATGACATGACCCAGAGAGCCTTCTGAGATCACCCAGTCCACCCCACCCCACCATGGCCACCAAACCATGGCCCCAGGTGCTACGGCCATATCTTTCTGGAACACCTCCAGGCATGGGGACTCCACCACCTCCCTGGGCAGCCTCTGCCAGGCCCTGACCACTCTGGCACCAAAGAAGTTTTTCCTCCTCTCCAACCTCAGCCTCCCCTGGCATAATTTCAGGCCAGTTCCTCTCCTTCTATCACCTGAGACTAGGAAGCAGAGCCCAACCCCTCCATGGCTCCAGCCTCCTCTCAGGGAGCTGTAGAGAGCAATGAGGTCTCCCTCAGCCTGCTCTCCTCTCCGCAGGATCTCAGGTAGTCAGGATCTCAGGTAGTGATAGGACTAGGGGGAACTGAATGAAGCTGGAAATGGGGAGATTCAGGCTAGATGTGAGGAAGAAGTTCTTCACCATGAGAGTGCTGAAGCCCTGAATGGGTTATCCAGGGACGTGGTTGAGGCCCCGTCCCTGGAGGTGTTTAAGACCAGGCTGGACGAGGCTCTGGCCAGCGTGATCTAGTGTAGGGTGTCCCTGCCCATGGCAGGGGGGTTGGAACTAGATGATCCTTGTGGTCCCTTCCAACCCTGACTGATTCTATGATTCTATGATTCTATGATTCTATGATTCTATGATTCTATGATTCTATGATTCTATGATTCTATGATTCTATGATTCTATGATTCTATGATTCTATGATTCTCTTCTCTGGAATAAACACCCCCAGGTCCCTCAGCTGTTCCTCAACAGACCCTTCCCCAGCTTAGCCACTCTGCTCTGTACCTGTTCCAGTCCTCAATGGAATGAAAGCCCTGAAACTGAACCCAGGATTCAAGGTGTGGTCTCACCAGTGCCCAGCAAAGGGGGAGAATAACATCCCCAGACCTGCTGTCTACAATATTCCTGATCCAGGCCAGGATGATGGTGGCCTTCTTGGTCATCTGAGTACACTGCAAGCCATCAATCATCCTCAGCAAGCTATCAGTCACCTCCGTCATCAACTCATTCTCTGCTGAGCAGCTCTTCAGCCACTCTGCCTCAAGCCTGTAGTGCTGCACGGGGTCATTGTGGCCCAAGAACAGCAATGGACACTTTACCTCATTGAATGCTGACCATCATGATCTTTCTGGTTGTACTTTCAACTCCCCACACAGCAGCACAACCCAAAGCCTTGGGATATGGCTCTGCTCAAGGCAATGATTCATGACCAGAGGCCTGGATGATGAGAAGATGATCAGAGGGCTGGAGCACCTATGAGCTGAGTTGGGGCTGTGCAGCCCGGAGAAGAGAAGGCTCCAGGGAGACCTCAGAGCAGCCTTCCAGGACCTGAAGGGCTCCAGGAGAAGTGGGGAGGGACTCTGGACAAGGGCTGGGAGTGCCAGGATGAGGGACAATGGCTTTGAGCTGGGAGAGGGGAGACGGAGAGTGGAGAGGAGGAAGAAATTGTTGGCAGTGAGGGTGGGGAGAGCCTGGCACAGGCTGCCCAGGGAGGCTGTGGCTGTGCCCTGCCTGGAGGGGTTCCAGGCCAGGCTGGATGAGGCCTTGAGCAGCCTGTGCTGGTGGGAGGTGTCCCTGCCCATGGCAGGGGGCTGGAGCTGGATGAGCTTTAAGGTCCCTTCCAACCCAAACCTTTCCATGAATCTATGAATCGCTGACCTGGAGGTCTCCTGTCCCCCACAGGGATGCAGGACTCAGCAAAGCTGCCGCCACCACCCAGTACACGGCACGGCTCGGGCAGGGCCGCCGCCGCCGCTCGGTACACGGCACAGCAGGGACAAGGCCACCACGGCCGCTCGGTACACGGCACAGCAGGGACAAGGCCACCACGGCCGCTCGGTACACGGCACAGCAGGGACAAGGCCACCACGGCCGCTCGGTACACGGCACAGCAGGGACAAGGCCACCACGGCCGCTCGGTACACGGCACAGCAGGGACAAGGCCACCACGGCCGCTCGGTACACGGCACAGCAGGGACAAGGCCACCACGGCCGCTCGGTACACGGCACAGCAGGGACAAGGCCACCACGGCCGCTCGGTACACGGCACAGCAGGGACAAGGCCACCACGGCCGCTCGGTACACGGCACAGCAGGGACAAGGCCACCACGGCCGCTCGGTACACGGCACGGACAGAGCCGCCACCGCCACTGGGTATACAGCAGGGCTCCGGCCGCCTCTACCGCCGCGGCACAGAGTCAAAGTCAGCTCCACCCCTCGGGCACTCAAACAGCTCTTCCAGCCAAAGCCACAAGCGCGTTCTCAGAGCCCTTGGGAATGGCTTTCAGCCGGGGTCCCCGTTCGCCCTCTTGGGTTTCGGGAGCTAGCTCGCCTGCCCGCCGCGGCTGGCCCAGCCCCGCAGCGAGAACCGACCTGACTCTGGTCTGCTCGCTGCCGCCCCTCCCCCGCTTCGCTCCCCGCCGCTTCTACCGCCCACAGAGAGCAAAGTGGGGGGAAGGGCAGGTCCCGCCTTCTCAAGAGGTACCCCGGCGCCGATGGTCAAGAACCTGCCTGACACAGCAGGAGGGGCTCCGTGCCACCGGCCACGCACCAGGTGTCCCCCTGCAGTCCACAAGAGCTCACACAATCGCCCCGGCAACAAAACCTGAGCCCCACCTTCCAATCCCAGCACCCAGATCTGAATTTAAACTCTCCATCTTTGCAATCCCATCTGTAGAGTGGCCACAATGACTAACTCCTGGCTGGCTATGCCGAAAGTGAGATGGGTTGAGGCCGACCCCCTCCCTGCTGGAACCATCCTCTGCTACCAAGAATGAGATGGGTTGAGGCATCCATCTCCCCACCGCAGGCAAAAATGAGACTCAGACAAAGGGATTGCAAAAGTGGTGGAAAGTTTAAAGGGAAAGGGGTGAGTGTGTGCAGAGAGCCAGAAGCAGTGACGAAAGAGATCCCAAAGCAACCCCAGAAACATCCCATCCCCACCTGAGGGTACACCCAAAAGCCCCAGGGCTCTTTCTTCCCACCTGCCCCCTCCACTGCTAGGCTAGTCCCAGCTGGCCAGATCTGAGACTGCCCATTCCCCTGGCCTTGGGCCTAGCTAGGCCCAAAAGGCCAGGAGAAACCTCCCCCAGTTACCGGGTGGTGGCGAGGGAAGAAAAGAGGCAAGTGCCAGGACCCCCGCTGAGATGTCATAAGGGCGCAGGGTATTGTGTGATGAAACACCTGGCTTCCTGTGTCCACCCACTGGGCTGGACTCCTTCAGGACACAGGAAGCGTCCCTCATATGAACGCAGCCGGAGGCACCCAGCCCAAACTGCTGCACTCTCGTGTGCTCACTGCACCAGAGCTTTCTAAAACCGGCCAAGAAGTCCCATTGAAATGCCAGCTCATAGTCATTTCCAGAGCCCAACACAAAACGATGTGCTCAGAAATGAAAGCAGGGCTGAGGTTTATGACAGCTGCCAGCAGGAAGCGCAGGGAAATGACAACTTCGGGACCTTTCCATTGCCCTCCAAGCCATAGTTATAAACCCACAAATGTCCTGCCTCATGGAGAAGAAAGGCTGGCAGGTCACGGCTGAGGAATGAAGAGTTGAAGCACTAAAGCAGTTTTAATTTTGCCTTGCAATCATGATAAGCAATAAGATGTTATTGTCAGAAGCCATCAGGGATCACACACAGCCTGGCTTTTAAAGCTTATTTGATCTTTTACTTGTGTGGTTTTTTTCCCCCTCCCAATCCTTACATTTAGGCGTTCTGCTCCCATATGAAGGTTTCTTTGAACTGCTGGAACAGGGCAGGCCAGGCCCTCTTTCTTTGATATCAGGGAGAAACATCACCCAAAGCTCCATTCACAGTATCACAGCATCACAGTATCACCAAGGTTGGAAGAGACCTCAAATATCATTAAGTCCAACCTGTCACCCAAGACCTCCACACAACTAAACCATGGCTCCAAGTGCCACATCCAATCCCCTCTTGAACACCTCCAGGAACAGTGACTCCACCACCACCCTGGGCAGCACATCCCAATGGCTAACAACTCTCTCAGTGAAGAACTTTCTCCTCACCTCCAGCCTGAACTTTGCCTGGCACAGCTTGAGACTGTGTCCTCTTGTTCGGGTGTTGGTTGCTAGAGAGAAGAGACCAACCCCCACCTGGCTACAACCACCCTTCAGGGAGTTGGAGAGAGCAAGAAGGTCTCCCCTGAGCCTCCTCTTCTCCAGGCTAAGCAACCCCAGCTCCCTCAGCCTCTCCTCACAGGGCTGTGCTCCAGACCCCTCCCCAGCTTTGTTGCCCTTCTCTGGACACCTTCAAGTGTCTCGATGTCCTTCTTCAACTGAGGGGCCCAGAACTGGACACAGGACTCAAGGTGTGGCCTAACCAGTGCTGAGCACAGGGCACAATGTCCTCCCTGCTCCTGCTGGCCACACTGCTCTTGATCCAGGCCAAGATGCCATTGGCCTTCTTGGCCACCTAGGCACACTGCTGGCTCATGTTCAGCCTACTATCAACCAGTACCCCCACGTCCCTCTCTGCCTGGCTGCTCTCAGCCACTCTGCCCCCAGCCTGTAGCACTGCCTGGGGTTGCTGTGGCCAATGTGCAGCACCTGGCACTTGGATGTGTTCAATCTCCTGCCCTTGGCCTCTGCCCATCTGTGCAGCCTGGCAAGGTCCCTCTGCAGAGCTCTCCTGCCCTCTAACAGCTCAACTCCTGCCCCCAGCTTGGTGTCATCTGCAAACTTACTGCTGATGGACTCAATGCCCTCATCCAGATCATCAAAATAAAGATATTGAACAGGCTGGGGCCCAGCACTGATCCCTGGGGCACACCACTGGTGCCTGGCTGCCAGCTGGCTGTGGCACCATTCACCACCACTCTCTGGGCTCGGCCTCCAGCCAGTCCCTAACCCAGCTCAGAGTGCTGCTGCCCAAGCCAGGGGCTAACAGCTTGGCCAGGACTTTGCTGTGGGGGATGGTGTCAAAGGCCTTGCTGCAGTCCAGGCAGACTCCATCCACAGTCTGCCACACATCCACCAGGCAGTCACCTGGGTGTAGAAGGAGATCAGGTTGGTGAGGCAGGACCTGCCCTTCCTGAATCCCTGCTGGCTGGGCCTGAGCCCTTGGCCATGCTGTAAGTGCTGTGTGGTTGCACTCCAGATGACCTGTTCCATACTCTTGCCTGGCACTGAGGTCAGGCTGACAGGCCTGGAATTCCCTGGCTCCTCCAACCTGCCCTGCCTGTGGATGGGCATCACCTTGGCAGCTTCCAGTCATCTGGGACCTCTCTAGTGAGCCAGGGCAGGTGGTGAATGATGGAGTGCAGCTTAGCAGCTCATCTGCCAGCTCCCTCAGCACCCTAGGATGGATCCCACCTGGTCCCATGGCCTTGTGGGGATCCAAGTGGCTCAGCAGGTCCCTGGCTGCTTCCTCATGGACTTCAGGGGGATTATTCTGCTCCCTGACCCCATCTGCCAGCTCAGGAGGCCACTTGTCCTGAGGTCCTCCTGCCTTACTGCTGAAATGGAGGCAAAGAAGGTGTTAAGTTCCTCAGCCTTTTCCTCATCTTTGCTTACAATGTTCCCCTCCAGGTCCAATAAGGAGGGGAGGTTCTTCTTGCCCTCTTGGTAGCATTCATATGTTTATAAGAATGCTTTTTGTTGTCCTTCACAGCGGTGTTCAGCTTGAGGTCTAACTGGGCTTTGCCTCTCTAATGTTTCTCCTGCATGATCTAACAGTGTCCTCAAGCACAAGGGGGAGCTGCCTCCCCCTTTCCAAAGGAGATATTCCTTCTTGTTCTCCCTTAATCCCTCAAGAGCTGCTTGCCCAGCCAGGCCCAGAGCCTTCCCCAGCCAGGCCCAGAGCCTTCCCCTCGGCTCACCTCTCTGCTCCTGTGCCTTCAGGAGCTCCTGGTTGAAGCAGGTCCAACCGTCCTGGACCCCTTGGTTCTCAAGGGCTGCTGCCCAGGGGACTCTCCAAATGAGTTGCTTAAAGAAGCTGCAATCTGCCCTCTGGAAGTCCAAAGTGAGGGTTCTGCTACTGCTCCTCCTTGTTTCCCTGCATACTGAAAGCTCCACTAGCTCATGGTGGCTGCACCCCAGAGAGCCTCCCAGCATCCCATCTCCCACCAGCCCTTCTCTACTTGAGAGCAGCAGCTCAAGCAGGGCCTGGCCCCTGGCAGGCTCACACAGCAGCTGTGGCAAGAAGCTGTACTCCATACATTCTGAACCTTCTGGACTGCCTCCTCTCTGCTGTGCTAAGTTCCCAGCAGATGTCTGGCAGGTTAAAGTCACCACAAGAACAAGGGCTGACGATCTTGACACAGCCTCCAGCTGCTTGTAGAATACTTCATCTACCTCTTCACCCTGGTTGGGTGGTCTATAACAGACTCCAACCAGGATGTCAGTTTTGTTAAGCTTCCCTCTGATTTTATCCCACAGGCATTCAGTCCTTTCATCCTCTACCTCAAGGTCTGTGGCATCAAGGGATTCCTTAATGTACAGAGCCACCCCTCCTCCTCTTCTTGCTCTCCTGTCTCTCCTAAACAGCTTGTAGCCCCCCAGTGCAGTGCTCCGGTCATATAAGTCATCCCAGCACGTGTCTGTAATGGCAACTACACCAGTGCTTTCCCTTTCTAGGCTGAAAGATAACTGGGGAAGGGTCTGGGGAACAGGGTTGGGGAGGAGCAGCTGATGGAGCTGGGGGTGTTTAGCGTGGAGGAGGCTGAGGGAGACCTCATTGCTCTCTGCAGCTGCCTGAGAGGAAGCCGCAGCCAGGTGGGGATTGGGCTCTGCTCCCCAGTCTCAGGTGAGAGAAGGAGGGGAACTGGCCTGAAATCGTGCCAGGGGAGGCTGAAGTTGGAGAGGAGGAAAAGTTTCTTTGCTGCCAGAGTGGTCAGGGACTGGCAGAGGCTGCCCAGGGAGGTGGTGGAGTCCCCATGCCTGGAGGTGTTGCAGCAAGCTGTGGCCATGGCTCCTGGGGCCAGGGTTTGGTGGCCATGGTGGGGTGGGGTGGACTGGGTGAGCTCAGAAGGCTTTTGCAACTGAAACAGTTCTATGAAAAGAAACATTTTTCCCTCAAAGAAAGAAAGAAGAAGCTGCACACAAATTATCCATGGGGGTAGAGTCCTTTTAGTTGGGTGTCCTTTTCTTCAGCTCCCTGGCCACAGTGGGTTTCTCAGCTCACAGATCACTCTCTGTACTGAGAAGCTTGGCCATGAAGCCTGGGTAGAAAGCTTTCCAACAAGAGAATGTGTGCTAGCCAGCCCCTGCAGCAACGCTGCATGGCACAGTTCAGCTGACATCACTTTGATCTCCAGACAGAGACAAGCCTCTCTCCCTTCCTTACCTGCACCATTTTGAGTGTTATTAGACTGCAGGATGAAGACTTGAAGTTGCTCCTAAAACTAGGGTAGAATGAAAGCAGCCTGACACCCTTTGCCAGCTCTGAAGCTTTGAGGCTAACAAGAAGATAAAGTTGACTGCTCATGAGGCAAAGAGCTGGTGGCAGCCATCAAAATGTTTCAGGATGGAATGGGAAAGATCAGTTCATGCAACCAGAGCAGAGCTGTGTTCTCACCAAGCCATATGGGACATGCTCATGGAGGGATGTCTGGCTGTAGAAACGTTCACTGAAAGATCATAGAATCCTAGAATGGGTTGGGTTGGAAGAGACATTAAAGATCATACATGGGCAGGGACACCTCCCACCAGCACAGGCTGCTCAAGGCCTCATCCAGCCTGGCCTGGAACATCTCCAGGCAGGGGGCAGCCACAGCCTCCCTGGGCAACTTGTTCAGTGTCTCCCCAGTCCCACTGTAATCACTGTCACATCACATAATGCTAAAGAAATCGTGAAGGCAAGGACAAATCCATTGTCAGAATGGCTTTAGAGCCAGAGGTTAACTACAAGACACCAGGCAAGCAAACCTTCCACATGAATCTGTCTTATTGTGGCAAAACCAGGTAAACAGAAACATCTTTCCCTTCTCCAGCAAAGGGAAAGCTGCTCTGGAGGGCAACACAAGCAGGTTTCATTTGAAAACATTGACTCCAACTGATTTCCCCATATGGGAATTTTGATTAAAATGACAAAATTAAACCAAGATTTTCATCACAAAAAGATGGTTTTCCATCCCAGCTGTTTGCACACTTAGGTGAAGTCATCATACCATCACAGCCTGGTTTGGGTGGGAAGGGACCCCACAGCTCCTCCAGTCCAGCCCCTGTAGCCAGCAGGGACAGCCCCAACCACAGCAGGATGCTCCAGCCCCAAACAACCTGACCTGCACTGCTGCCAGCCATGGGGCAGCTCCCAGCTCTCTGGGCAGCCTGGGCCAGGCTCTCCCCACACTCAGCACCAAACATTTCTCCTTCTCTCCACTCCCAAGCTCCCTCTCTGAGTTCCCCTTTGTGCTGGCACCACAGGCCCTGCTCCAAAGTCTGTGCCCAGCTCTCTGCTCAGCCCTTGGAGCACTGCAAGGCCACCAGAAGGTCTGCCTGGAGCCTTCTCCTCTGCAGGCTGCCCAAGGCCAACTCTCTCAGCCCTATTGCAGTCTTTAGGATTTCTTTAGATATGAACAGGGAAGAAGACAATGTTGCATCTCCTGTGCATGACCCACCTTATTCCCAAAAACATTATCTTGTGGTGGTCTAGACAAAGCCTGGACCCAGGTGCCATGACCTGCTGGGTTGGGAGAAGCATTTGCCCACTTGCCTCCCTTCAGTCCACAAATATGTGGCCACTTTTCATCCCCAGGCTGACTCAGCTATGAGGACAGAGCTGACTTGTTCACCTGAAAGGGTCTTCATGCCCCTGTGTCAGCAATGTGCCCTTGTGGCCCAGAAGGCTAAGAGCGTCCTGGGGGGCATTAGAAGGGCTGTAGTGAGTAGGTCAGATAAGTTCTCCTGCCCCTCTGCCCTGCCCTGCTGAGGCCACATCAGGAATATTGTGTCTAGTCTGAGCCCCTCAGCTCCAGAAGGACCTCAGGGAATTGCTTGAAAGAGTCCATCCCAGAGCCCCAAAGCTGCTGCAGGCAGTGGAACAGCTCCTGTGAGGCCAGGCTGAGGCAGCTGCGGCTGGGAGCTGGGGCAGAGCAGCCTGAGGGCTGCCCTCAGTGCTGGGGATAAAGATGTGCAGGACTGGAGCCAGGCTCTGCTCAGGGATGCCCAAGGACAGCACAAGGGGCACTGGGGGCAAGCTGGAGCAGAGGAGGTGCCAGGGGAACAGGAGGGAAACCTTTGTCCCTGTGAGGATACCGGAGCCTGGAGCAGGCTGCCCAGAGAGGTTGTGGAGTCTCCTCTGGAGAGATTCCAAAGCCACCTGGATGTGTTCTGTGTGCCCTGCCCTGGGTGCCCCTGCTCTGGCAGGGGAGTTGGACTGAATGACCTCTGGAGGTCCTTTCCAACCCCTCCCAGTCCATGATTCTGTGATTCATCACATTCCCTATGAGGTTTGTGCCTAAGTGCCTCAAGCTGCACCAGGGGAAGTTTAGGCTGGAGGTGAGGCGAAAGTTCTTCACCGAGAGAGTGATTCGCCATTGGGATGTGCTGCCCAGGGAGGTGGTGGAGTCACCGTCCCCGGAGGTGTTCAAGAGGGGACTGGATGTGGCACTTGGTGCCATGGTCTAGTCATGAGGTGTGTGGTTACAGGTTGGACTCGATGATCTTTGAGGTCTCTTCCAACCTTAGTCATACTGTGATACTGTAATACTGTGATCTTCCAGGAGAAATCCAGCTCTTCTTTTCCTTTCCCCCGGACTCCAGCCATCAGCTCTGGGCACAGGATTCGTCGTGGGCCTGGGCAGTGTGAAATATGATAATTGGTTTGTGATTTTCAGTTAATTAAAGTGTGATCTGAGGGGAAATTGTACATCTTTTGTTCAAGAATTTGCTTGCTTGTAATGAGTCCAAAAGCAAAACATCCCAGACTCCTCCAGCTTCCTGCTGAGATAAAATTCACTGCACCTCAGTTACTTTTGTATTTTCCAGTGAGATTGACCTTTCCCCACATCCAGTGCTGGTGACTGTCAGAACCAAGAATATCTTTGTGCTGTTAATAATCCAGGAAGAATTCTCTGGTGCTGGTAAATCTGTCACCTTTTATTCTGGGTGGAGTTGAAGTCGTGGGTTACCATTTAAATCTGTGCCTTGAGCTTCTCTTGTAGTCATTCATGAAGCATTTCATGGAATCCTAGAATCACAGAGTGGGTTGGGTTGAAAGGGACCTCAAACAACATCCAGCTCCAACCCCCTGCCATGGGCAGGGACACCTCCCACCAGCACAGGCTGCTCAAGGCCTCATCCAGCCTGGCCTGGAACACCTCCAGGCAGGGCACAGCCACAGCCTCCCTGGGCAGCCTGTGCCAGGCTCTCCCCAGCCTCACTGCCAACAATTTCTTCCTCCTCTCCACTCTCAGTCTCCCCTCTCCCAGCTCAAAGCCATTGTTCCTCATCCTGGCACTCCCAGCCCTTGTCCAAAGTCCCTCCCCAGCTCTCCTGGAGCCCTTCAGGTACTGGAAGATTGCTCTGAGGAGCTTTCTCCTCTGCAGGCTGAACAGCCCCAACTCTCCCAGCCTGGCCCCACAGGGGAGGTTCTTCAGCCCTCTGATCATCTTTGTGGCCTCTTCTGGACCCTCTCCAGCAGTTCCAGGTCCTTCTTGTGCTGGGAGTCCCAGAGCTGGACACAGAACTCCAGGTGGGGTCTCAGTAGAGCAGGGCAGGGCAGGGCAGAGCAGAGCAGAGCAGAGCAGCAGAGTCCCCTCACTCACCCTACTGAGGTGTGTCCAGGGTCTCAAACTGATCCCCACAAGTGCAGAACAGTGGTCTGAGAACACTGAGAAGCTCTGTGTCTGGCATTTGCAGAGGGTGAGACACTTGGACAATCCTGCTAAACTCTGGCTGCATTTTGAGACCTCCAGATGACTTCAAATCCCAGTTTCCATGTCTGTTCACAACCAGGGGCTACTTGTAGACATAATTAAAAAGCCAATTCAGTAAGAGTTATGAAGCAAATGTTAACTGACTTTGGACTTCACTTTCCTCTCCTCTGAGATGGTTTAAATCCAAAGTAGCTTCATTGAAGACACAAAAACTGAAATATAGACAGGAGGCTGGTGGAGGCAGAGGGTATTGAAGCAATGTGAAAGTTTCCTCCAGCATGACAGGGTTGGAAGGGACCTCTGGAGATACACCAGGCCACTAGGGGCCCCCACAGCAGCTTGCCCAGGATCACAATGGCTGGGGGCGGTTGGAGTCTCTCGAGAAAGGAGACTCCACAACCTCTCTGAGCAGCCTGCTCCAGGCCTCCAGCAGCCTCTAACAGGTTTTTCCTTCTATTCAGGCAGAACCTCCTGGGTTCCAATCTGTACTCATTGCCCCTTGTCCTGTCTCTGGCCAGTACTGATGAGAGTCTGGCCCCATCCTCTTGACCCCTGCCTTTTCACACTGTCTGAAGGACCAGCAGCACAGCAAACACCTCCTTGGCCTGATCCTTAGAATCATAGGTCAATTCAGGTTGGTAAAAACCTTCAAGATCATCAACTTCAACCAAGTCAACACCTTCAAGATCCTCAAGTGCTGGTGCTACCTGAGTCAGAGGGAATGGTTACCAACAGCTCACACATTGCTGGATGGAGGACTTCTGGTACACAGCCCCAGCTGAAGCAGGTCAGCAGCTTCAGGGAGAAGAGGACTTGCATCTCCAGCCAAACTTTCTGGCTGCCCTTGCCCATCCCCATGCAGAAAGAAAAAGATTTCTGTGCACCCCACAATTTTCTTTAGGCTCTGCCAACCATTTCTACCGTCAAGCTTCATTAACATTTCCCATACAGCAAGCAGGCAAGTGTGGCACACAGAGAACATGAAATGCCTCCCACTTTGCCTTCTCCTGGCACAGTGGAGAAGGCTCCCTGAATGGCCCATTTGGAATACAAATCCTGGCTGCTAATTTTATTTCCTATTAGATGTCCTACAAAGTAAATTTCACAACTCTTGGCACTTCATCAACAAAATTAAAACATTGAAGGAAGGGATTTGCTGATGGAAGATGCTAAAATTGTCTTTCATTAAGCCTGAAAAGAACATGCTGAAGCAGAGAGCCTGCACCTCCTGGCAGCATTTCCCTGGCCACACCAATACCGACTCAAACATCCTGGACTGCCTGAAAATTTTAGTGGGACACAGACTATTGTTGTGCCCATTCCAAAAGTCCCTCCCCACTCTCCTGGAGCCCCTTCAGGTACCAGAAGGCTTCTCCAAGGTTTCCTGGAGCCTTCTCTTCTCCAGGCTGAACAGCCCCAACTCTCCCAGCCTGTCCCCATAGCAGAGGTTCTCCAGATCATCTTGGTGGCCTCCCCTGGACCCTCTCCAACAGTTCCACATCCTTCTTGTGCTGGGGGCACCCAAAGTGGATGCAGAAGAAGATTCCTGGTCTGTCAGGATCTGCCAGTAGGTGAAAAAGAGACACCTGTGGGGCACTCTATTACCAAGTCTGTGTACAGCAGGTGCAGGTGAGAGACACCCAGAACGAGACAGCAGAGAGTCAAAAACCAGACACAGCCTCAGAGCATTGATATCATAAACCTGAGACAAAGGATAGGACTGGAGCTAAGTGGTGCCTGGAAGTGTCCCAGGGCTGAAATCAGAGACATGGCCTCTGTCATGACCTCTGCTGTCCTGATGCCCAAGAACATGAGAGGTTGTGAATCTGTGGCTGTACCAACTGACATCAATCACAGGTAGATGTGAGTTTCAGGAGTGAAGATGTCACTACACTGCACAGCTGGGATCTCATCTAACTGCTGACCTCCCCTCCTTCCATGTCCATAGAGGCGTTGCCAGGGCTGGACAAATGGTTGGGAGGAGGCATAAACACAACTGCTTTGTGCTCAGGGAAGAGTGAGGAGACACTTGATGTGGGGGATCATGTCAAACTGGGGATCTCTGGGGTGTCCAAGAGGCTTTGAACGAAAACAGCTAAAGGACCTCAAGTGAGTCTCAGCTACTCCTCAGAGCTGGAACAAGGATCAGGCTCTTGTGTGAGCTGAGCAGAATGCTGTGAGGATGTCCTGGCCCTTGTAGAGCTCATCCACAGCTCTTAATGTTCACAAAGCTGTTTGCTCAGTTACTGGCTGGGAGAGGCTGTTCTCCATCCTTCCTCCCTCAGAGAGGTCCCACTGCAAAGGAGCAGCACAAAATTCATGCGTCCTAAAGAGAGAGCACAAGAAGGAGGTTAATGGTTTGCAGCAGAGATGAGAACCCTCTGGAGAAGAACAGGGAGTGTCATGTGGCACTCGGTGGGAAATGTGACATTATTCCAGGTCAAGGATTTTCCTCTGCTTCATTAGAGAGGAGCTGCAGAGCCAGAAGGGCACACAGCAGATTTAGGAAGTCAAAAATAGTCAAATCACCATCTTGGGGTTTTATCCAAGCAGCAGTGACAGCCAGCTTGTGACAGCCAGCAGTCCTTTCAGGGAGCTGACCGCAGCAGGACGAAGATCCCAGCAGCACCCATGTCCCTCTGGCTTCCTAACACTATTAGCAAATTGTACTGGACATTTCCAACCCAGCCTCTCCAGCCAGGCTGATGGCAGAGGGCTCCCAACACATCCAGCCAGCGTGCATTGTGTGTGCACATGGATCCATGGTGGCCTGCCTGCCCGTGCTGACCCAGGAGCCACCAGCTGCAAGATCACCCATCCATGGCAGAGCTCCATCACACCAGCTGCTGTCTGGCACAGCCACCCACCCTGTTCAGCTACCTCTGGATGAAAGCAGTAAACCAGTGGCCAGTGGTAAGCACAGCAGAGAGGATCTCTGCCTTGGCTTCTTCAGAATTATCCAATTATGGAATGCTTTTGGTTGGAAGAGGCCTTTCAAAGTCATCAAATCCAACAGCCCTGCATTCAACAGGTACATCTTCAACTGAAGCAGGTTGCTCAGAGCCCCAGACAATCTGTGCTGCAATGGTTCTGGGAACCCAGGCCAAGGTCTGAATACCATCAGTGGGAAAAAATTCTTTTGGGCTCTAGTCTGAATCACAGAATTCTGGAATGGTTTAGGTTGGAAGGAACCCCAAAGCTTCCCAGTTCCAATGCCCTGCCATCAGCAGGGATGCCTCCCACTGTACCACATTGTTCAGGGCTCCATCCAATCTGGTCTTGACCACATCCTTGAACATCTCCCTCTGTTAGTGTTTCCAGGGAAGCAAAAGCTGGACCTACCCATGAGCAGCAGGTACAAGCACTTAGCTGAAGCAGTGTAGTAGACCCCTGGTGTCATCAGCAAGCAGGAGACAGGAAGTGAGGGGCAGAATATACAGCGGAGGCCACAACCCCGGAGACTTTCAAGGTCAAACTTGCTGGGGTCCTGAGCAACCTGGTCTGTTTGGAGGTGTCTCTGCTGATGTGTTTGCAGGTCCCTTTCAACCCAATGCAATCTGTGATTCCATGATCAACACTCCAAGAATTTTGTACTGCTCCCTTCACACTAAATGTCTTCCATCACACATGCCCAGAAGTCATGGGGGAAGAGAGAAGCTGGGCAGGAGCCAGCAATGGGCACTGGCAGCACAGGAGGCCAAGGGCAGCCTGGGCTGCATCCAAAGCAGGGTGGCCAGAGCTGGAGAGAGGATCCTGCCCCTCTGCTCTGCTCTGGGGAGACCTCCCCTGCAGGGATGGGGCCAGCTGTGGGGCCTTCGACACAAGAAGGACCTGGAGCTGCTGGAGAGGCTCCAGAGGAGGCTGCAAAGTTGATCAGAAGGCTTCAGAACCTCTGCTATGGGGCCAGGCTGGGAGAGCTGGGGCTGCTCATCCTGGAGAAGGCTCCAGGGAGACCTCAGAGCTGCATTTCAATCCCTGCAGGGGAGCTGCAGGCAGCTGGGGAGGGACTGTGCAGAATCATAGAATCATAGAATCATAGAATCAGTCAGGGTTGGAAGGGACCACAAGGATCATCTAGTTCCAACCCCCCTGCCATGGGCAGGGACACCCTACACTAGATCACGCTGGCCAGAGCCTCGTCCAGCCTGGTCTTAAACACCTCCAGGGACGGGGCCTCAACCACCTCCCTGGATAACCCATTCCAGGGCCTCACCACTCTCATGGGGAAGAACTTCTTCCTCACATCTAGCCTGAATCTCCCCATTTCCAGCTTCATTCCATTCCCCCTAGTCCTATCGCTACCTGATACCCTGAGCAGTCCCTCCCCAGCCTTCCTGTAGGCCCCCTTCAGATCCTGGAAGGCCACAATGAGGTCACCTCGGAGCCTTCTCTTCTCCAGACTGAACAGCCCCAACTCCCTCAGTCTGTCCTCACAGGAGAGGTGCTCCAGCCCTCTGATCATCCTCGTGGCCCTTCTCTGGACACGCTCCAGCACGTCCACATCCCTCCTGCAATAGGGGCTCCAGAACTGGACGCAGTACTCCAGGTGCGGTCTCACCAGAGCTGAGTAGAGGGGGAGAAGCACCTCCCTTGACCTGCTGGCCACACTTCTCCTGATGCAGCCCAGGATCTGATTGGCTTTCCGGGCTGCAAGCGCACATTGAGAGCTCCTGTTGAGCTTCTCGTCCACCAGCACCCCCAAGTCTCTCTCCTCAGGGCTGCTCTCCAGCCAGTCCCTGCCCAGCCTGGATTTGTGCCTGGGATTGCCTCGACCCAGATGCAGGACCCTGCACTTGGTCTTGTTGAAGCTCCTGAGGTTGGCTTGTGCCCACCTCTCCAGCCTGTCCAGGTCCCTCTGGATGGCATCCCTTCCCTCCAGCGTGTCCACTGCACCACACAGCTTGGTGTCATCAGCAAACTTGCTGAGGGTGCACTCAATGCCACTGTCCATGTCACCCACAAAGATGTTGAACAAGACAGGTCCCAGGACTGATCCCTGAGGGACTCCGCTTGTCACTGGCCTCCACTGGGACATGGACCTGTTGACAGCCACTCTTTGGGTGCGGCCATCAAGCCAGTTCTTTATCCATCTAGTGGTCCATCCATCAAACCCATGTGTCGCCAGCTTGGAGACCAGGAGGTGGTGTGGGACAGTGCCGAAGGCTTTGCTCAGGTCCAGGTAAACGACATCAGTTGCTCGCCCCTCATCTATTAATGCTGTCACCTTCTCATAGAAGGCCACCAGGTTTGTCAGGCAGGATTTGCCCTTGGCAAAGCCATGCTGACTACTCCAAATCACCTCTTCACTGTTCTTCTGAGTCATTAGTGCCTCCAGGAGGATCTGCTCCATGATCTTTCCAGGCACAGAGGTGAGACTGACTGGCCTGTAGTTCCCCGGTTCCTCCTTCTTGCCCTTTTTGAAAATGGGAGTAATGTTTCCCCTTTTCCAGTCTGTGGGGACTGCCCCAGGCTGCCATGACTTCTGGAATATAATAGGGAGGGGCTTGGCAACCTCATCTGCCAGTTCTCTCAGCACTCGTGGGTGTATCCCGTCGGGTCCCATGGACTTGAAAGGGCTGTGGGGATAGGCCCAGGGGCAGTGGTTTGGAACTGGAGCAGGGCAGAGTCAGGTTGGAGCTCAGGAGGAAGTTTGCACAGGGAGTCTGGGGAGACACTGGCACAGGCTGCCCAGGGAGGTGGTTGGGGTTCCATCCCTGGAGACATTCAAGATCAGCCTTGATGTGGCCCTGGGCAGCCTGATCTAGTTGCAGCCTGCTGCTTGCACAGGGAGTGGACAAGATGAGCTTTGAGTGACCCTGTGACTCTGTGAGGGAGGGCTGGAGATGCAGGTGTGGGCTTTGTCCTGGATGCTGGCACAGCCACAAGAGTCTCTCCACTTTGCTACCCCTGTCAGCAGCTCCCTTGCTAAGCAGTCGATTTAAATAAGAACATCGATCTTCTAAATTGTGTGTATCAAACAATCAGTCACTGGGAGGCTGAAAACCTCCCCAAATCTGTAATTATGGTGTCAGAGCTGATTGTGATGAAAGGGGAGCTGTCAGGGAGACATTTGGGAGACAAAGAGAGTGGCACGCAGCAGTTGTCCCCAGAGTGCCACGGCACAGCCTTTGCTGCCATATGGGGCTGTGATTAATCACCCAGCCTGCATGTAAATATTTAGCTGTTTAGGAAGCAACAGGACCCAATTTACCTTTCAGCCCATTTCTCTCCTCCTGATGATATCCACAGCAGTACTTTGGGTTATATCCCTCCCCCCCTCCTTAAAAAAATTAGAAAAGGATGGGGGGGCAGCCCAGCTGAGTCATCTCCTGGTGATGATATTAAAGACATTCTTCTCCATGCTGGAGGTAATGCAGGCTGAGAGCTCAGCTGGGCAAGGCAGCACAAACTCTCTTCTTTTCTCATTACTCTAATGTCCCTCTCCAAGCCAGGGACCACTGGCACTTGCTGCCAGTAACCCCTCGTGACAGTGACTGTGACAGTGGCCTGGTGGCCTGCAAGCACGGCTCCTGCTGGTACACAATAGAATCTGAAGCAAAGCTTTTATCAGGAGCCTTGTGGGGTTGTTTTTTTGATGATCCTTAAAGCTGCTGGGAAGAATAAGCTGCTGGAGAATTGTTGCAGTCCCTGGAGGGGGACAAAGGAGACACGTCTGGCTCTCACAGTAGGCAGGCAGGGTTGGAAGCTTAGCTCTGTGTGCACCTGGAATGGTGAAGAGAGGTGAAACATAAACCTGAAGAGAGATGAAAAATAAACCTCTGCTGCAATTTCCTTAAAAAAAAACATGGGGCTGTGCAGCCTGGAGAAGAGAAGCTCCAGGGAGACCTCAGAGCAGCCTTCCAGGACCTGAAGGACTCCAGGAGAGCTGGGGAGGGACTCTGGACAAGGGCTGGGAGTGCCAGGATGAGGGACAATGGCTTTGAGCTGGGAGAGGGGAGACTGAGAGTGGAGAGGAGGAAGAAATTGTTGGCAGTGAGGGTGGGGAGAGCCTGGCACAGGCTGCCCAGGGAGGCTGTGGCTGTGCCCTGCCTGGAGGTGCTCACGGTCAGGTTGAACGAAGGCTTGGTCTGGTGGGAGGTGTCCCTGTCCAAGGCAAGGGGTTGGAGCTGGATGAGCTTGAAGGTCCCTTCCAACCCAACCTGCTCTGTAATTTTTACTACTTTTTTGGCAAGGTACAAATTTTGGACTGTGTTCTGCTTTCCCATGTACCTCCATGTCTTCTCCACCCTCTCTCTGCAGCCCCAGCACACTCCCTTCTTAAGGCAGTACTAGAAACTCCTCTTGGCTGGTTCTCTTGCTGCCTGAGCCGATGCAGAGGCGCAGGCACAGCCGGCACTGCCAGGCTTCCTCCAGCTCCCGCTCTGGGCACAAGGTCGAGTCTGGAGAGCTTGGGAAATCTCATTTTTCATTATAATAGTTCCAGAGGAAGAGGCTCAATGAAACACAGGTCAATGAGGTGTGTCCTGCATGGCCTCAAACAGCTTGGTCTCAGTGCAAAGGCTGATGAAGTAGCAAGGTGCAGACGACGTCTTGTGTCACAGGAGTCAGCCGAACGATTGCCATGGCCACACCATTAACCCCTCCCAGGCCCCACATTCACAGAGGTCAGGCTTCAGCTAAGCATTCATAGAATCATATCATGGTTAAGAGTTGGAAGGGACCTCTACAGATCCTCTACCCCAACCCTCCTGCTCCAGCAGGGCACCCACAGCAGCTTGCCCAGCAGCACAATGTCCAGGGGGGTTGGAAAGCTCTCCACACCAGGAGACTCCACAACCTCTCTGGGCAGCCTGCTCCAGGCCTCCAGCAGCCTCACAACAAACAACTTTCTCCTCCTGCTCAGATCCAACCTCCTGGCTGCCAGTCTGTGCCCACTGCCCCTTGTGCTGTCCCTGGGCACCACTCAGCAGAGCCTGGCCCCAGCCTCTTGCCCCCCACAGCTCCTTTAGCTCTTGCTGAGCATTGCTCAGCTGCCCTCTGGGGCTGCTCTTCTGCAGGCTCTCAGCCCCAGGGCTCTCAGCAGCTTTGCAGCCTCCCCTTGACTCTCTGCAGCAGTTTGCTGTCCCTCTGGAATTGGGGAGCCCAGAACTGGCCCCAGGACTCCTGATGCGGTCTCTCTAGGTCACGGTAGAGGTGGAGCAGAGCCTCTCTCAACCTGCTGCCCACACAATGTAGATTGATGGTGTTTAGAGCACTCAGACCAGGCTCTGGGCACAGCCATGGAACACTGCAGTTGCCAATAGATCCAGGGCACTCATGGTGCCTGAAGACCCAGCTGGGCACAGCAGGATCATCATGTGCAGGGACTGGAGTCCTGCTGGTCTCTCGTGTAGCAGATAGATGTCTGTTATCCAGCTCCCATGGGGCCAGCCGGGGACCTGGCTGCAGATCCCAGCATAGGCTGCCTTCTGCACCACCAGCCCTTGGGCCATAATGCCAATTGGTGGGGGGAAGACCTCCCCTCTGCCTGCTGTGGAATGATGCTGAGGCCAAAGCTGGCTGTGCTCCTGCTCTGCTGCCTGCAGTGCTGTCAGTCACTGCACTCTGGTTGGTTCAGGACCTGACCTTATGGCATGGTCCTGCCAGGCAGGATGCCCAACCACTTCTCAAGGCCTGTAATTGGTGCTGGTAGCTGTTGTTTGGCAGCTCCTCCACAGAGGGCTGGCCTCTGAGCTGCTCTGCAAGTCATCTGCTGAGGGCTCTGCCGAAACACAGGACAAAAGAGTAGGGCTTGTGGTCTGACAGACTCCAGAATCAACAGGATCATGATCTCTGTATATGGAGGAGGAAGATCAATCACCATCTACTGCTACATGGCCTCCCTCAGGGCCAGGGGGCTCTGGTTGTGAAGATGGACATAGTGGGCAACCACAGTGAAGCTGAGAATGAGAGAAACATGGCTTCTACAGGAGGAGAAACACTCCATGCAGGTGGCATCTGTCATAGGAATGGAAACCTCTTCTCAGAGAAGCTTTCACACAAGATCAGAGCAGCAACAGCTGCAAAAAAAGATACTTTCCAGATCAGCTGAGAGATGCTGAGATTCATCCACACCTACTGATGCCCAACCCAAGGATGACACCCCATCCTTTGGGCTCCCCAGTTCCAGAGGGACAGGGAACTGCTGCAGAGAGCCCAGGGCAGGCTGCAAAGCCGCTGAGGGGCCTGGAGCAGCTCTGGGAGCAGCAAAGGCTGAGAGCCCTGGGGCTGAGAGCCTGCAGGAGAGCAGCCCCAGAGGGCAGCTGAGCAATGCTCAGCAAGAGCTAAAGGAGCTGTGGGGGGCAAGAGAAGGGAAGAAGAGGAGAGGAGGCTCCAGGGAGACCTCAGAGCAGCCTTCCAGTAGCTGAAGGGCTCCAGGAGAGCTGGGGAGGGACTTTGGACAAGGGCTGGGAGTGCCAGGATGAGGAACAATGGCTTTGAGCTGGGAGAGGGGAGACTGAGACTGGAGATGTGGAAGAAATTGTTGGCAGTGAGGCTGGGGAGAGCCTGGCACAGGCTGCCCAGGGAGGCTGTGGCTGTGCCCTGCCTGGAGGTGTTCCAGGCCAGGCTGGATGAGGCCCTGAGCAAGCTGTGCTGGTGGGAAGTGTCCCTGCCCTTGGCAGGGGGTTGGAGCTGGATGATATTCAAGGTCCCTTCCAACTCAAGGGTGTTCACCTTCTGACCCCAACTTGGCTCCAGCCTCTTTTTTCAGGAAGTTGTAGAGGGAGCAAGGAGCTCTCCCTGAGCTCCTTCTCTGCTGCTCATCACCAGACCTGTTCTTCAGACCCTTACTCAATGCTTTTAGCTTCCAGGGAGGTCAGGCACCTGCTCACACATGACAAGAACCTTTGGCTCCACATTGCTGCATATTCATTGATTAGGGTCAGCCTCCACTTGGCTTTGGGTGGAGTCCATCAGCCTCAGGTTGAAGCTGGCAGAAAGCTGCATTTATTTTTCAGCAGGCTGTGCAATGTTATGATCTGACTCAAGGCCTTGTTCTCGCTGCCACAGGAAAGAGAGACATCCTCACACTTGCTGTGACACCTTTATGAGCTAGAGCATCAGTCCCACTGGATGGTGCATCTGTGGAGTCCACTCTGATTATACCTCTGAGCCAGGTGACAAAGAGCAGGCAGGCCACCAGCACAGCCAATAGACCAGCCCCAGGGAAATACAACTGCCTTCACAGAGATTGGAAACTAAAAGGTAAAGAAAAGACAGAAGACAGAAACAATCTGCAGTGAAGTACCTGAAACACAAAGCAGAATTGTTTCCTGCAGATCCTGTACCTCACCAGCCAGTTTCTTCCTGAAATACCCAGATGTGCTGTGAAGCTCTAAGGTCAATTTAAATCTCTACATTTCTCTCTCTATTACTCTATAAGGATTATATAAATGCACACCTCTGAGGGGTTATTTATCTATTTGGTCTCTCTGGGTCTTTTTTGAGTATGAATTTTTGGGCCATATTCAGATTTCTCTGGGAAGCTCTGAAAGGCAAACACTTCTCTAAAATACAGCTGTCAGGCAATGACAGATGAATCATAAGATCACAGAATGGGTTGGGTTGGAAGGGACATCAAAGCTCACCCAGCTCCAGTGCCCTGCCATGGGCAGGGACACCTCCCACCAGCACAGGCTGCTCAAGGCCTCATCCAGCCTGGCCTGGAACACCTCCAGGCAGGGCACAGCCACAGCCTCCCTGGGCAGCCTGTGCCAGGCTCTCCCCACCCTCACTGCCAACAATTTCTTCCTCCTCTCCACTCTCAATCTCTCCTCTCCCAGCTCAAAGCCATTGTTCCTCATCCTGGCACTCCCAGCCTTTGTCCAACGTCCCTCCCCAGCTCCTCCTGGAGCCCCTTCAGGCACTATTTTGTCCAGCAAAACCTCCATGGATGAGGGTCTAGAGAAGAGAAGGCTCCTAGGAGACCATTTTTTGGCTTTCTAATATCTGAAGTGGGCTACAAGAAAGCTGGGAAGGGACTTTTCAGGGTGTCAGGGAGTGATAGGAATAGTGGGGGTGAAGCAAAACTTGAAGGGGGAAGATTCAGATTGGCTGTGAGGAAGAAGTTGTTCCCCATGAGGGTGGTGAGAGCCTGGCACAGGCTGCCCAGGGAGGTGGTGGAAGCCTCCTGCCTGGAGGTGTTTGCAGCCAGGCTGGAGGTGGCTGTGAGCAACCTGCTGTAGTGTGAGGTGTCCCTGCCCATGGCAGGGGGTTGGGACTGGATGAGCCTTGAGGTCCCTTCCAGCCCTGACAATTCTGTGATTCTATGACCCAGGACAGAAGAGACAGCATCTCCTTACCTGAGCAGGGGAATATCTGGGGCCATGGGCAGACATGCAGCTAGGATGCTGTGGCTGCTGTGCCATGATAGACAGACACATGGCTAACCACCCACCTAAGAGTTTGACACTGAGTTCCTGGAGAGTGTTCCAGAGAAGAGCAACAGAGCTTGTGAAGGGTCTGGTGAACAGGGCTGGGGAGGAGTAGATGAGGGAGCCGGGGGTGTTCAGTCTGGAGAAGAGGAGGCTAAGGGAGACCTCATTGCTGGGAGATTAGGAAAAACTTTTTGCTGCCAGAGTGGTCAGGGCCTGGCAGAGGCTGCCCAGGGAGGTGGTGGAGTCCCTATCCCTGGAGGTGTTCCAGAAAGTGTGGCCATGGCACCTGGGGCCATAGTTTAGTGGCCATGGTGTTGGGTTGATGGTTGGAGTGGATGATCTCAGAGATCTTCCCCAAGCCAAAGAGTTCTGTGACTGCAGGACATGGCTTCAGCAAGGCTTTCCTCCCTTTGGAAGCTGATAGTGAATATTTCAAGCTCTTGAATGGACAGAGAGGTTTCATTCTCCTCCTCTATAGGAGATCCATGGTTTAATATAATGTGATGAAAGCACTTGACAGAGATAAAGAAATAAAACTCTCCAGGCTTTGCTTAGCTTTCAAGGCTCCAGACCAGTAGCGCTGCACTGGTACAGGAAATAAAGCTGCAGCCTGCTGTGTGTGATGGATGTCAAACACACACCACTTCAACTCTAGGTGGCCCTGGGAACGTGAAACCAAGCTAAATGTTGGCCAACTGAATGAAGTTGATGAAGTTGTTCTTCTCAGGTGACTGGAGAAACACCGGCCCCACCTCCTGCATTAACCCCTGCAGAAAGGTGACAGATTGTTTGCTGAACAACATTCATGTGCTGGGAGGGACCTTATCAAAGGCAGCAAAAGGAGTGCTTCTCCCCTGCCCTGTCCTCCTGCTCCCCTGCAGTGGTTCAGGGTCACAGATTCATTGAATGGGTTGGGTTTGAAGGGACCTCAAAGCTCACCCAGCTCCAGCACCCTGCCATGGGCAGGAACACCTCCCACCAGCACAGGCTGCTCAAGGCCTCATCCAGCCTGGCCTGGAACCCCTCCAGGCAGGGCACAGCCACAGCCTCCCTGGGCAGCCTGTGCCAGGCTCTCCCCACCCTCACTGCCAACAATTTCTTCCTCCTCTCCAGTCTCAGTCTCCCCTCTCCCAGCTCAAAGCCATTGTCCCTCATCCTGGCACTCCCAGCCCTTGTCCAAAGTCCCTCCCCAGCTCTCCTGGAGCCCTTCAGCTACTGGAAGGCTGCACTAAAGCAGTGCTGGAGGCGAGGTCTCAGCAGGGCAGAGCCCAGGGGCAGAATCCCCTCTCCTGCCCTGCTGCCCACTCTCCTCTGGCTGCAGCCCAGCACACAGCTGCCTGCTGGGCTGCATGAGGGCACTGCTGGCTCCTGGGAGCTTCTCAGTGACCAGCACCCCCAGGTCTCTTTCTTCAGGGCTGCTCTCAACTCACTTTGCACCCAGCCTGGATTGGTGCCTGGGATTGGCCTGATCCAACTGCAGGACCTTGCACTGGGACTTGTTGAACCTTCTGCAGTTGGCACTGGAACCTGTCAAGATCCTTCTGGATGGATCCCTTCCCTTAAGTGAGTCCAACACACCACACAGCTTGGTGTCATCAGCAAACCCGATGAGGGTGCATTCCATGCCACTGTCCATGATGCTGACAAGGACCTTAATCATTGATGTTGTTTGGCTCTGAGGCTCAGAGAAATCCTCTTCCAGCTGATCTGTGGATCTTCTGTCCAGTCCTAGTCCTGCTGGCCATGCTGCTTTTGCTGCAGCCCAGGACACAGTTGACTCTTTGGGACTGCCAGTGCCCATTGCTGGCTCATGTCAAACCGGCATCCCCAGGTCCTTCTCTGCAGGGCTGCTCTCAATCCATAGAATCATAGAATCAATAAGGTTGGAAAAGACCTCAGAGATCAAGTCCAACCTATCACCCAACACCTCCTGACTAACTAAACCATGGCTCCAAGTGCCACATGCAATCTTTTTAACGCACCATGCAACCTGGCTTTATGCTTGGGATTGCCCCTACACAGGTGCAGGTCCTTGCACTTTGCCTTTTTGAGCTTGCTGGGTCCCAGAGGGTCTGACTGAGCAGCACCAGATGCTGTGCCAGCCTCCTCACCATGGTGCTGCAAACATGGGCACTGGATAAAAGTCTTTCCTGTTCCCACTGTCCACAGCATATTTAATTTGCAGCCTGGAAAGCCAGGCCTCTCTCTATAAGTCTTTTTTTCTCCTTCATTCAGAGTCAGAATTTCCTGCAGTTTCCATGGAAATAGACTGTGCAGAGATCAGAGGGGAGAGGCATTGCTGTGCTGTAACCCCAGCCAGCAGCCTAGCACCAAGCAGGCCCTCGCTCACTGCTCCCCACAAACCCCCTGCTGGGATGGGGAGATCTGAACCAGAAGTAAAATTCATGGGTGGAGATAAAAGTTATTTAATCATCAAAGTAAAATGCCAATAGTGCTAGAGCTATGGGGAAGGTCTTAATCCTGCAGCAAAATGGAGGCAGGAGCCTGTCACAGTCTGCTCCACAGACTCCTTTCATTGGCACATCCCGGGGCAGGGCTGAGTAACCATTGGGGATCACAGAATCACAGAACTGTTGTGGTTGAAAGAGACCTCTGAGATCACCAAGTCCAACCCTCAGCCAGAGCTCACAGAGCCACCCCTGCTGCTCAGCCACTGCCACAGCCCCACAGCCCTCAGCACCACAGCCACACAGCTCGGAAACCCCTCCAGGGATGGGGACTCCACCACCCCCTGGGCAGCCTGGGGCAGTGCCTGAGAGCCCTTGCTGGGAAGGAATTGTTCCTAACATCCAACCTGAGCCTCCCCTGGCACAGCTTGAGGCCATTTCCTCTGGTCCTGTCTCTTGTTGCATGTGAGAAGAGCCCAAGCCCCACCTGGCTCCAGCCTCCTTTGGGGCAGGTGTAGAGGGGCCTTGAACACAAGTGCCATGTGAAATGGCCGAGGGAACTGGGGGTGTTTAATCTTCAGAAGAGGAAGCTGTGGGGAGACCTTAAAGCAGCCTTCCAATATCTGAAGGGCTCCAGGAGAGCTTGGGAGGCACTTTTGACAAGGGCTTGTGGTGACAGTATGAGGAACAATGGCTTTGAGCTGGGAGAGGGGAGATTGAGAGTGGGGAGGAGGAAGAAATTGTTGAGAGTGAGGGTGGGGAGAGCCTGGCACAGGGAGGCTGTGGCTGTTACCTGCCTGGAGGTTGGATGAGGCCTTGAGCAAGCTGTGCTGGTGGGAGGTGTCCCTGCCCATGGCAGGGGGCTGGAGCTGGATGCTCTTGAAGGTTCCTTTCACCCCAAACCATCCTAGTATTCTGCGACTTCTCAGCCTACAGACACAGCAGGGCAGGGTTTACACACTGGAGCTCTGATCCAAATGCAAGGGGTGAAAGGTGCAGTCCTGATAGCTGGGGCAGGCTCAGCACTGGAGAAGGAAGTGGTGCTCTCTGGAGTCCTTCTCTTCTATACCATTTTCAGAGTGCACATGAGGGTCCCTGAATCCAATGGCTGAAAGGAGCAAGATGGAATCCTGAAGGGCTCTGCTCCTTCCACACTCATCTTCCCTGTGTCTCCGCACCAGCCAGAGGGACATTTCCAAAGCATCTTCTCTTTGGATTTCCTTTGGTGACACCATCTGCTCACACTGCACATTTACTCTCCAAACAACAAACATGCTTCAGAGGAAGCACTGTTGCTCGGGCTCTTCAGGCTGCACAGCTCTGTCTTTGCCAAAGACACTTCTCGTAACCAGACTTGCTCTGTAAACACCAGAGATGGTCTCTGGCATGTGGAAAGGAGTCAGCTGGAAACACTCCTAAGTGTCTAGTGGAGAACAAGCTCACCATGAGTGAGAAATGTACCCTCATGACCAAGAAGGCAAATGGTCTCCTGGGGTGCATTAAGAGTGTGCGAACAGGTTGAGACAGGCTCTGCCCCAGCTCTGTTCTGCAGTAATGGGGCCACACCTGGAGCCCTGGGTCCAGTGCTGGCTCCCCAGTTCCAGAGGGACAGGGAACTGCTGGAGAGAGCCCAGGGCAGGCTGCAGAGCTGCTGAGGGGCCTGGAGCAGCTCTGGGAGCAGCAAAGGCTGAGAGCCCTGGGGCTGAGAGCCTGCAGAAGAGCAGCCCCAGAGGGCAGCTGAGCAATGCTCAGCAAGAGCTAAAGGAGCTGTGGGGGGCAAGAGGCTGGGGCCAGGCTCTGCTGAGTGGTGCCCAGGGACAGCACAAGGGGCAGTGGGCACAGAGTGGCAGCCAGGAGGTTGGATCTGAGCAGGAGGAGAAAGTTGATTGTTGTGAGGCTGCTGCAGGCCTGGAGCAGGCTGCCCAGAGAGGTTGTGGAGTCTCCTGGTGTGGAGAGCTTCCAACCCCCCTGGGCATTGTGCTGCTGGGCAAGGTGCTGTGGGTGCCCTGCTGGAGCAGGGACTGGACTGGGTGATGTGATTGAGTTCAGCACTGATGCTGTCTCTCCTGCAGAGTTCACTGCCTGCTGAAATGAACAAAACTGTAAACGTTGCCCTGAAAAGCACTGCCAGGAGTAGGACTCACGAGCACCATGCCATGAGTGACTGCAGCTGCAGTCTTCTACTCTCAAGCACATATAAGCAAGTCATGAGATACTAATTAGAAAAGAGGGACAGCATATGTTAATTAGCTGTCAGAATGAAGAGTTTGCCCAGCTGTTCATATAGCAGGAGTCTGCTTTCATTTCCAGCTTTTCACCCAGATCCACTCTCTAAGGCAGCAGAGAGTCTATCAACACTGATATGGCAAAGTAATCTCCTCCATGAATTCCTCAGGAAGATAAGTGAGACAAGTTGGGAGTCTCTGCTTCAAGGCATTTCCAGATACATGGCTAACAGCAACCAAAGCTTTAGAGCCAGAAAGTGCAAAGGAGGAGGTGTTCTCAGACAGCCATAACTCAACACCAGCCTGCCCAGTCCAGCCCTGACTCACACAGCCAAACTGCTGTCCTCTGGGCTGGGCTGAGACATGAACAATAAGACGAAGGCCAGAGCCATCACTGGGCATTTAGATGAGAACCGAGCTTGCAGGGAAGCCTAAAGTGCCTTCTTCTACTCAACAGTGATAGGGGGTCCATGGCTCACAGAATCATAGAATGGGGTGGAAGGGACCTTCAAGATCATCCATCTCCAACCCCTTGCCATGGGCAGGGACACCTCCCACCAGCACAGGTTACTCTGGGAGAGACATCATCTGAGACTTCACATGAAGAGAAGCTTCTGTGGTAGCAGCCATCCCTTCTGTGGTCAGCAGCCATCCCTTCTGTGGTCAGCAGCCATCCCTTCTGTGGTCAGCAGCCATCCCTTCTGCCAGCACAATGTGCCTGTGGCCTGGCCTAGCACTCAGGTTAGCAGCAGTTAACCCCCAGCTGCACTCACAGCATCCTGGCCGAGCTGTGTTGTTGTCTTTCACTGTCAATATCTCCTGTGGTTCAGGGAGGATGGCAGGGAAGTGCTTTTCCATCACCTGCAGAAGGACTGTTGACAACCTGGGCACTCTATTAATGCAGGCAAGGACAGAAGGCATTGGTCTCTGGGAAGCAGATCACCAACTCCCTGCAGCCTTAGATCAAACTCTGCATGAGCTGAATTTCTTCTTCTCCTCTGATGATCTCAAAGAGATCTCCTCATTGCAGAGGTGAAATCCTTGCTCTGGACTCAGATGCAAGTGCTTCAGGAGGGACCTGCCTGGAGAGAAGCCTCAGCACCGGGTGCCAAGAGGTCAGGTCCCATTCTGCCTCTGGCAGGTGGCTTTGAGGCCACCTCTCATTCCATCTGTGTCTGCTTCACTGCTCAGCCTCTGCCCAGATGGGCTACAGAGGGTAAAGCACAGGAGGGAGATGCATATGGCCTGTCCTCAGCAGCAACCAAAGTCTTCTTATGGTCCATGACCTTCAAAGCACTTTATGCAGTTTAGGAAAAAGGGTTGGTTGAAGTCCACTGTTTCTCCAGTCTGGTTTGTCTCACTCTCCAAAGCAGGAATGTCCATGAGCTCAACCACTTCCCTGCTCCTGCTGTACCTCACACCCAGAAGTTCTGGCCTCTGACCACCTAACCTTGGCAGCCATTGTGGAGGGCACCACCACCAAACATCTTCAGATAATCTTCCTGGTTTGAGCTCTTGCAGCCTCCCCTCTGGACCTGGCTGGTGCACAGGAGGTACCTGAAGGTCTGCAGGGCTTGGTGGGGCAGTCCAGCTGACCTTCCCTTCTCACCTCCCCCAGCACCTTTCTGTTTGCATGGAAAAATTCTTTCTGTCTTTCCCATTCACTAGCAGTTTGCCGTCTGCTGTCTTAATAACGTAATAAATGAGTGTGGTGAGGAGATTGTTGAGAGGGCTGAAAGCTTCATCTGCAGAAATGCTTTCATCCAGCCTTTCTTCTTCTGCTCACTTCCATCTGCAGGGTGTCCTGACTCTTGATGTTTCTATACCTGCCTCCTTGTGCAACTCTGAGACAGCTGCTGAGCAAACATTGTCATTGAGAGATCCCAGCTCTGGCTGTCCTCAGTGACTTTCAGAGTGGAGCTGCTTGAAACAATGAGATACCTTCACATCACATCTCCATCTTCCTAGGCCCTGTATTCCAGACCCTGCTACTCAGCCCAAGAAGGGTTTTCAGGGCTTCAGAGGACACTAAAGGAGGGCAGTGGTGGGGAGATTCTTCACAGTAATCCCAGAATCCCAGCATGGTGGTGACAGGGAGGGACCTCTGGAGGTCACCTAGTCCAAGCCCTGCTCCAGCAGGGCACCCACAGCAGCTTGCCCAGGAGCACAATGCCCAGGGGGGTTGGAAGCTCTCCACACCAGGAGACTCCACAACCTCTCTGGGCAGCCTGCTCCAGGCCTGCAGCAGCCTCACAACAATCAACTTTCTCCTCCTGCTCAGATCCAACCTCCTGGCTGCCAGTCTGTGCCCACTGCCCCTTGTGCTGTCCCTGGGCACCACTCAGCAGAGCCTGGCCCCAGCCTCTTGCCCCCCACAGCTCCTTTAGCTCTTGCTGAGCATTGCTCAGCTGCCCTCTGGGGCTGCTCTCCTGCAGGCTCTCAGCCCCAGGGCTCTCAGCCTTTGCTGCTCCCAGAGCTGCTCCAGGCCCCTCAGCAGCTCTGCAGCCTGCCCTGGGCTCTCTCCAGCAGTTCCCTGTCCCTCAGGAACTGGGGAGCCCAGCACTGGAACCAGGACTCCAGATGTGGCCTCCCTATAGGAAAGTAGAGGAGGTCCTTCCTTGACTTGCTGGGCACACTCTTCTGAATGCACCCCAGCAGACCATTTGCCTCCTTGGCCACAAGGGCACATTGCTGGCTCATGGGGAACTTGTTGCCAACCGGCAGTCCCAGATCCTGTGTGGAGCTGCTTCCCAGCAGGTCCCCCCTCACCTGTACAGGTGCAGGGGGTTGTTCCTCCCCAGGTGCAGGACTCTTCACTTGCCCTTGTTGACCATCACGTGGTTCTCCTCTGTCCAGCTACCCAGGCTGTCTAGGTCCTGTTTGCAGTAGTGCCCAATAGGAAAGCAGAGAGCTGCAGCGCACCAGCAGCCTTATCCCTGTCCTGTGGGAATGCCACAAACCGAAGATCTCCTGCAGAAGTGTGAGTCACTGTAGTGAGGAAGTGCTGAAAGGTAACTGAGGAACTCACCTCCACAAGAGCCTAAGCCTTTGAAGAGCAAAGGCCACAGGGAATAAAAGGGACTGAGATGAATCTACCTCTAAGCTGCTTGGTGTGTTTATCACTGCAGGGTTTGCCCCTTCTTCTGTAGTGTCTGCTCACAGCCATGGCAGGGGAAAGCTGTCAGACAGCAAAGGATCTGATGCCTCAAGGCTACATGTATGTGGCAGATGCCAACAGCAGAGGTAATGGCCAAGGCTTTCTCCTCACCTCTGGGAGACATACAGGCACAGTAGTGTGTGGACAGAACCTGCTCTGCCAGGAGGCTGAAAGGAAGCCCAGAGCAACTCCTGCAGATGATGGTGATGCTCACAGAGGAACCTTAGCCAGGAGGGGCAGCTCAGGATCCAGGAGACAATTACAGGGAGCTCACTCAACATGCTTCTGATCCCCCATATAAATCAGAAAACAAAAAGCAATTCCATGAGCAGGCACTGGGTAACTGAGGAGTACAGGAGGATCAACAGGCTGAGAAGTAGGTCCTTCAGGCACTGTAAGAAGCTGATGTGATGTCTTGTTCAGCCTGGAGGAGAGAAGGCTCAGGGCAGACCTTATTGCCAGGGAGCAGGACATCAAGGGAGGCCACCAGCAACATGGAGACTCCCTTGGGACAAGGAGACCCATGGCAGAGCCAAGGCTGCTGGGGACAAGGTGCTGCTGGGGACACTGCATTGGGCTCCATGAGCACAGCTGGACACTGGGATCATCTCCCAAGGGCAGCGGTGGGGTCCCTGCAGTCCCTGGGCAGTTTGAAGGCTCAGCCTGACAGGGTGCTGGGCCAGCAGCAACTGGGCTGTGAGCTGGAGAGGTTGGAGCAGATGGTCCCCGGGGTTCCTTCCAGCCTGGCAGGCTGTGATTCATTGCTGGAGCAGACACTTACTACTAGAAATCATCTTGGTTTTCTTCACCAGCAGTGTCCTCTCTCCTGACTTCCTGAGACTTCAGGATTTCTTTCAGATAAAGTCAGCCTTGCCAACAAGGCTGCCCAGGATGCTGAGGGTGAGGTAGGACAAGCCCCTTCAGGAGAAGAAAAGAGGCAGCTGGTGCCGAACCCACCAGAAGCACTTCCTGTCTTTTGTTGCTGTGGCTAACGAAGTGTAATTAACTTCCTGATGAGGTGCAGGATCTGAAGAGCTGATTGGATTTATAGGCTAATTCATGAGAAATTAAAGGCCAGCATGTGCAGGAAGCTGAATGCATTAAGGTGAAAAAGTCAAGACAAGAAGGCGAGGCTCGCTGCAGCCAAGGCAGCCGGGGCCAGGCCTGCGGGGGTCCGTGGGGACATTGCTCCTGCCAGGCAGCTGGTGGAAAAGTGAGGCCCGACCCTTGCAGCTATGAGTTCCTCAGGGACCTGCCAGGCTCCAGAGGCAGAGTAGTGCAGCCCACTCAGGAATGGTCCTAGGAAACTTCTGCTCACCAAAAGGCATAGAGGTTAGGAGGTGAATCCATGGCTGTTTGAGGGAAACTATTGGGTTCATCCTGTAGAAGAGAAGGCTCTGGTGGGACCTTAGAGCATGAAAGGGTCCTACAGGAAGGCTGTGGAGGGGCTGTTCTGAAGGGCCTGTGGGCATAGGATGAGAGGCAATGGTTTGAAACTGGAGCAGGGGAGATCAGCAGGAAGTTCTGCACAATGAAGTGTTGAGACACTGAAACAGGTTGCCCAGGGAGGAGGTTGATGTGCCATCCCTGGAGACATTCAAGATCAGACTTGCTGTGGCCCTGGGCAGCCTGCTCTATTTGGAAGTGTCCCTGCTGACTGCAGAGGGATTGGACAGGATGCCCTTTGAGGTCACTTCCAACCTGGTTCAATCTGTGGATCTGTGAATCTGCAATCCCCCAGTTTTCACACCCCATCACCTTCAATGTTAGGGCCAACTGTGAAAGGAGATGGCATGAAAGAACAGGGACTGTGCTCTGCTACCAGCAGAGCTATCTCTGGTCATCTTTGAGGCTATGGATGTGGAGAAAGAAGGATGGGAGGAGCAAGAAGATTGACCTGATTATAGAATCATAGAATGGTTTGGGCTGGAAGGGACCTTTAAATCTCATCTAGTGCCAGCAATGCCCTGAGCACATTGTTAGGTCAGCACCTTCCAAATGAAGGTTTTCTTCTAACATCTGACACTTTAGGTGAATGCCTGGAGCTGCCAGAGGGCCTGTCAAGCTGGCAGTGGAGTGGAGAGAGAGCAGCAGGGACCAAGATCTGCCAGGTAATGGAGCCACCGTGCTCTCCAGGGTGCCTGCCAGACGCCTGCCCAAAAGGCAGTGCTTGGCCTGTCTCTCCTGGCAGGAGCTAAACTCTAAGCAGGAGATCTTTCTACAAGGAACCAGCAGGGCCAGTTCAGATGTGCCTGGATCTGTTCAGAGCTACAGGAGTCCTGCAGCCCTTGGCATGCTGCTGCTCATTAGCATTTCATTTGCAGTGTCGTGATTAAGGCCAGTGTAGGGAATTCCCAATGATGCTGCAGTGCTCTCCGACAGGAGATGTGAGAATCCTGGTGGTGAGAAAACCAAAGCTCTTCCCCCCTGGCAGGGCAGTGGTAGCCCAGTGTGGTGGCAGTCAAACTTATTCTGAATTTGAAAGGGAGTTGCTGGTGCTGAAAGATGAATGATGCTTGGCTTGTTTTCTGCACAGAGCAGAGCAGAGCTGATGCTGCCTCTGGGCCTTTGTGGATGGCTGAAGGTTCTGAACTGGGACTGCTTTCTTCTAGTGAATGAAACCATCCAGTCTTCCTGACTACCCACAGCAGCTTGCCCAGCAGCACAATGCCCAGGGGGGTTGGAAGCTCTCCACACCAGGAGACTCCACAACCTCTGGGCAGCCTGCTCCAGGCCTCCAGCAGCCTCACAACAAACAACTTTCTCCTCCTGCTCAGATCCAACCTCCTGGCTGCCACTCTGTGCCCCCTGCCCCTTGTGCTGTCCCTGGGCACCACCCAGCAGAGCCTGGCCCCAGCCTCTTGCCCCCCACAGCTCCTTTAGCTCTTGCTGAGCATTGCTCAGCTGCCCTCTGGGGCTGCTCTTCTGCAGGCTCTCAGCCCCAGGTCTGTTGATTTCCTGCCCCAAAATGCATCAGGTGAAGTACCCAGGAAGCACTGGGTCCATCTGGAAAATAATCTCACAATGCTTTCACTCTCCATGTGGAAGGAGGAAGGGAAATGGAGATCTGGTGACACTGAATACATAAAGTCAATGTTTGAGTTTTCCAGTGTTCAACAACAAAGTGCTCATAAATCCAATTCCAGTCCCACCACAGTCTGCTGAGATGCATTGAACTGGCAGCTTTATAAATGGGAAGATCTCTCTGCTAGCAGCAAATGAGGCTGTGCTCCTGCAGTGGCATTCTGAAATGTGGAGTTTATGAAAGGCAGGTTTTGCATTCCTGACCCATTTCAAAGACTGTGTTGGGCAGGTCACTCAGAGCAGGGAGATCTGCTCTGAGCTCTGTGAGTGCTCTGCTGCATGGCAGGGCTAAGGTAAAACCTGCTTGGGACAAGTCATTTATGAGCCAGTGTTTATGGGCCCAGGAGTGGCAGCTAGTTCCTTGTTTGGAGGACACAAGCTCCACATCTCTAAGCATACAGAGTAACAGAGAGCATCAGTCTGGAAGGGACCCTCAAGGGTCATCTTGTCCAATGCCACTGCAGGGAGCAGGGACACCTCCAACCAAATCAGGTTGCTCAGGGCCACATCAGCTTTGACCTTGAATGTCTCCAGTAGTGGGGCTTCCACCGCATGGACTGAAGCTTGCGGAGGGGAGACTGAGACTGGGAATTCAGAACAAATTCTTGGCAGTGAGGCTGGGGAGAGCCTGGCACAGGCTGCCCAGGGAGGCTGTGGCTGTGCCCTGCCTGGAGCTGTTCAGGGCCAGGCTGGATGAGGCTTGAGCAGCCTGTGCTGGTGGGAGGTGTCCCTGCCCATGGCAGGGGTTGGAGCTGGATGCTCTTGAAGGCCCCTTCCAACCCAACCCATGCTGTGATTCCATGCCCCCTGTCAGCCATGGCTCTCATTTCTGTGCCCCATCATCTCCTGTGTGTAGCAGTTTGGGCTGGATGCCCTTAGTTTCCTGTGTCCACCTACTGGGCTGGACTTCTGGACACAGGAAGCACCCCACATAGCAGAGGGCACCCAGCCCAAACTGCTACACTGTGCCAGATACTTTTGCCTGGGAACTTGGCCCCTGGGTGCAGAACTCTCACACCTCACTGGGAATCAGAGAGCTGTCGGCCTTCCTCCAGCTGTCCATGCTTTGTAACTGTGTGCTGTGAACACTATCAGCCAGGCCATCCGTGGCCAGGGGGCTTGTCCAAGTCCTCTTCTCTCCCTTTCACTCCTCTCCCTACATGTTAGCCTTTGTCATTCCTCCGGCTTCTTCTTTATGGATGATTTGGATCCTCTGTCAAAGATTTCCCAAGGAAGACAGCTTCTCACCTCTAGTTTCTTTTCCCTGCTTCTCATGATTTCCTCAACATGTTTTTGTTCTTTGAGAGATACTTCTAAGGACCTCTGCACTCCTCTTGAATCCTCCCTGTTTCATTCTCCCATTTGCACCTCTCACTTCTTCCTTTTTATGGATTATGCTGTGAAAAAAGCTCACACAAGTCTGCAAGAGGCAAATCCCCAAAGATCTGTGACAAAGTGGCTTCAGGAAGAGCAGATCTCCACTCTGCTCTGCTGCAAAGCCACCTAAGCTGGCTTGGGCAGGGACTGGCACAGGCTGCCCAGAAGGTGGTGGATTCCCCTTCCCTGGAAGTGTTCAAGAAATGTGTGGCCATGGTATGTGGGGCCATGGTGGTGCTGGGCTGGTGGGTGGGCTGGATGATCTTAGAGGGCTTCTCCAACCCAAATCATTGTGTGATTCTGTAAGTTGCAAGCCTGCTACAGCCTAGCACCTGCATAGATGAGGTGGTGTGGAGATGAGGTGGTGTGAAGGCCACATGAGTGTATCTGTAGAGAGAAGTGGGTGTTGGTCTCTTCACCCAAGTAACATGTGATAGGACAAGAGGAGATGGCCTTAAGCTGCACCTGGGGAGGTTTAGGTTGGACATTAGAAGAAACTTCTCTGAAAGGGTTCTCAAAGCCTGGCCCAGGCTGCCCAGAGAGGTGTTTGAATGCCCATCCCTGGAAGGGTTTCAAGGAGGCAGAGCTGTGATGCTGAGGGCCGTGGGCTAGCAGCAAACTTGGCAGAGTTAGTTCATGTTTGGACTCAATGATCTTAAAGGTTTTTACAACCAAGCCTCTCTGATTCATTCTATGGTACCTCGTGTGCAGCTGGAACTTGGATGCACTGCCTGGCTACAATCACGACAGACGCCACAAGACAAACAGCTGTGGACAAGATTTTGCAGCAAAGGGACTGTCTGTGTAACCCAAGCAGGGAAAGGACTTCCAGAGCTTCCCAGCATCTGGGTATACCGTTGGCCTCCTTGGGCAGTGGGACACATTGCTAGCTTCTGGTCCTCTTGTTGTTCACCAGGACTCCTGGGTTCTTTGCCCCAGAGCTGCTTTTGTCTTTCCCCTTCACAAGCTGATTCCTTTAGAACTTGTGCATGAGGCCATCCAGCTGAACTGGAATGAACAGAGCACTGGGGGAGCAGTGCCAAGAGGTCTGGTCCTCTGCAGAGAGTACACAAACCAGATCCATCCCTCAGAGGATTCTGCCTTGGGGGTGCCCACAAGTCCTGCCCAGCATCCAGTCTTTCAGAAAGGAGAGATGTTATTTCTGAAAGGCACTGCTGATTAACACCATATCCCAAAGTTCCTCCTGAAGGCCTGCAAGTGGTGAATCAATGCAGCATGGAGAGCTGCAGCTCTCATCCTGGGGCTTGTAGGCAACAAATAAAAGGAGCCTGAGGAAGCAGCTATTTTCTAGATGTTGTCAGAAGCAGCTATTTTCTAGATGTTGTCAGTATCTAGGTAGTGAATGGTGAGGTCTGGCACTACTTTAGCTGCTTAACATCTGTGGTGAAGGCACATCCTGCCCAGATACTAGATCTGGTCCCAGCATGTGGACAGGTTTCCCCTCCTTCAGGAGGAAGACAATTACCAAGTATGGGCATAATTCCAGCTTCACGCTTTCTATAGGCTGAAGCCAGTTGTCTATGAGAGTGCCCACTGGTCAAACCCAGCCTCGAGGAATCTATAAGTATTACCCCTGTTGGTAAACAAGATGCCCCCTCTCTTACTTTGTCTCTGTACTGGCTCGAGAGAGCAGCTCTTGAGCCACAGCCTCTGCCATTGAGCTTGTTGTTGTTAGCTTCTATCATACATGCACGCCTTCTGAAGCCTCTGCATCGTGAGAAGCATTCTGATTGGGAGGATCACCCCAGAGGGAGGACCTTTGCTGAGCCTGAGAAGCCAGCGTTGCCACAGCCAGTCATACCCACTGGGAGAGCCCATCATGCTACTGGAGGACTGGACCAGCCCCCGAGGGTAAGATCTGCCCAGTTGTCGGGGAGAAGGGACTTGATAGAGACCGAGTCCGCATATACCTAGCCCCCGGGACTATTCCGAGCATCCCATTGCTCCTTTAAGCCCAGCAGCGGAGAAGCCGCAGCTCGGCGCAGCCACATTCTCTCCCCGAGGCTGTTTGCCACGGGGCCGACCCCATAGCTATCGTCCGACCGGGAACCTCTGAGCCGCCTACCGGCAATTGTCGCCCCGCCCTGCCGTGCGAGCCAACTCCCAGGGCCGGCCCCACGGGCCCAACCTGACCAGGACCTATCCCTATTGTCTGGAGGGAACCGACCGAGTCCTGAAGGGAACCCGCTTCTGAGCTAAGCCCAGGTTCCAGTATTCCCTCTCCACTGTTGCGGAGAGAGGAGACAGTACCCAACACCACCGTCCAATTTGACTAGGAACCAGTCCAGCGGCAGCCGTCGGCCGGACCCGCCCTTGCTGCAAACAACAGCTACAGAGTATCTCCCACGTGCTTTCCACCCACTAGCACTCAGTTCAAAGTCTCCGCGGGTAGCAGAGGAATCGCTGACGCACAGATTGCAATATTGCTGTGTATAGCCAGCAGCCGCCCGCGTTCCGCCGAGTCGCCATCTAGTGGCCAAGCGGCAGAACTGCAACCTACATTGTGTAAATATGGAAATAATTCTGTTGATAGTTCAGTTGAGTTCTAATCATAACACTAAGCCACTTATGGAATGTACTTCACGAACGTGCACTAGAACATGTATATAAGTTGTTGATTCATCGGTTATTAATAATTTGATAATTACTAAACATTATTGTTTTCATAATTCATATTTCATATTCATAAATTTAATAACCTCTTCACAACAACATCCTGATTCTTTCACTCAGATATTCCAGGACATGTTCCTGATGCCAGGTGATGCTTAAGATGGACAAGTGTAGAGTCCTTCACCTAGGAGGAGCAAGTCCCTGCACCAGGACAGGTGGGGGGACCTTCTGGAGAGCAGCTCCACAAGGGACTCCCCTTAAGCCAGCAATATGAGCTCAAGACCAAGAAAGCCAAAGGTCTGCTGGGGTGCATTCAGAAGAGTGTGCCCAGCAAGTCAAGGAAGGACCTCCTCTACTTTCCTATAGGGAGGCCACATCTGGAGTCCTGGTTCCAGTGCTGGGCTCCCCAGTTCCTGAGGGACAGGGAACTGCTGGAGAGAGCCCAGGGCAGGCTGCAGAGCTGCTGAGGGGCCTGGAGCAGCTCTGGGAGCAGCAAAGGCTGAGAGCCCTGGGGCTGAGAGCCTGCAGAAGAGCAGCCCCAGAGGGCAGCTGAGCAATGCTCAGCAAGAGCTAAAGGAGCTGTGGGGGGCAAGAGGCTGGGGCCAGGCTCTGCTGAGTGGTGCCCAGGGACAGCACAAGGGGCAGTGGGCACAGACTGGCAGCCAGGAGGTTGGATCTGAGCAGGAGGAGAAAGTTGTTTGTTGTGAGGGTGCTGGAGGCCTGGAGCAGGCTGCCCAGAGAGGTTGTGGAGTCTCCTTCTCTGGAGACTTTCAAGACTTGTCTGGATGTGTTCTTGTGTGACCTGCCCTGGGTGACCCTGCTAGAGCAGGTGTTGGACTGGATAATCTCCAGAGGTCCCTTCAACCTCTACCATTCTATGATTCTGTGACTGCACTCAGAAGAGACCATGGGTGCTGGAAGGAGGGGTACATGGTGCCTTGCTCTGGGAGACTTTAGTGTGTCCAGCTCTCAATTTCCTGTATTTGGGACATGGGTTCTAAATTCCCAGCCAATTCTTAGCTTCATCCCAACTGACTACAATCCCTGAAGTTCCCCAGATAATTCAGGAAGCCAGTGAAGAGCTTGACTTTTGAGCTCTGTGCCCTGTGCCTCAGACACAGAGCACTCCTCTTGCTCACTGTGCTAGTTTCAGGCTATGCCTAGAAAATTTTCCACAGATCTTGAACAGAAAGTAGCAGAATGCAAATAAATTACTATTGGATGTAAAAAAAAAGTAATGATAAGCTGTAAATGATGCCATGGGACTTGTCTTCCATAAATCAGAGACAGCTAAGTCACCTGCCTCTCTTGTTGGCTCCCCGGTCTGGCTGTGCTTCTGCTGGCTCCCTGCTGACCTCGGCTGCAATGCCAAGTACTAACAAGACAGCTCGCTGCTCTTTCTCTCCTCTGTCATGTACAGGAGGGTAGGGAGCAGGGAGGGGGAAGCTGTGGCTGGCTCCTCTGGTTGGTCCAGGGAGGTTTTGTGCTGTTTATAACTTGCAAACACCTGTACATATTGTACACATTGGGTATCTTGTACCCGTTCCCTGCATTTCCTCCTGGGTTGTGGCTTTGCTTGTAAACACAGCTTCATCGGCTCCAGCTGAGCTGCTCTGCCCAATCCAGTGTGGTGGGGAATTTTCAATCCACCATACTCAAGTAGCTACTTCCACTCTCATCCAGCAGATCAAGCCTCACCTGTGGAGTAAAGAACTGGCAGTGGATGGCACTACCTACTGATGTCCCTGGGCTGCTCTGCCTGGAGCTCCTGCAAGTGCACACCAGCGCTGTGACCTCGGCTCTCTGTGCTGGACTCGAGGGTCTTGCTGACCAGCAGCACTCACAGCTGGGCCCATTGGCTGTGCTATCAGCAGGGGCTGGTGCTTGCAGAATCCTCAATACAAAGGGGCCCTGTTCCATGAGCCTCTCCCTCCCAGTGCTGGCATTTAAGCTCTGCTCCAGCCTCTTCTTCTGTTAATTGCATTTGGTGGCCAGTCACCAGTGGTGTTCCTCAGGGCTCAGGACTGGAGTCAGTTCTGTTTAATGTCTTTTTCAATTATCTGGATGAGGGAATTGAGTTCACTCTCAGTAAGTTTGCAGAGGACTCCAAGTTGCGTGGCAGTGTGGTTCTGCTGGAGGGCAGAAAGCTCTACAGAGGGATCTGGCCAGGCTGGAGCCATGGCTGAGCTCAGTGGCATGAGGTTCAACAAAGCCAAGGGCTGGGTCCTGCCCTTGGAGCACAACAACCACAGGAAGGCTCCAGGCTTGGGGCAGAGGGGCTGGAAAGTGCCCAGCAGAGAAGGCCCTGGGGGTGCTGGGTGCCAGCAGCTGGAGAGGAGCCAGCAGTGCCCAGGTGGGCAAGAAGGGCAACAGCAGCCTGGCCTGGAGCAGCAATGCTGTGGGCAGCAGGAACAGGGCAGGGATGGTGTGTGACCGGGTTAGGCTGTGCCTTTAAGAAATGGACACTTTCTGAACACTCTGGCTGAACGTTTTTGATATTTGAATGAAAACAAAGATAAGCTAAACTGATTTCATTGGTAGAATGCAACCATAACTTTTAGCTTAGTCTTTTCAGTCTGTTCTTCTCTCTGTCCTGAAGGACAATAAGGATCTGGAGCAGGTCAGGAGAAGGGCAACAAAGCTGGGGAAGGGTCTGGAGAAGAAGGCTGGGGAGGAGCAGCTGAGGGAGCTGGGGGGTTGAGCCTGGAGCAGAGGAGGCTGAGGGAGACCTCCTTGCTCTCTGCAGCTCCCTGAGAGGAGGCTGCAGTCAGGTGGGGCTTGGGCTCTGCTCCCCAGTCTCAGGTGAGAGAAGGAGAGGAACTGGCCTGAAATTGTGCCAGGGGAGGCTGAGGTTGGAGATAAGGAAAACTTATTTCCTGCAAGAGTGGTCAGGGATTGGCACAGGCTGCCCAGGGGTGTGGTGGAGTCTCTACCCCTGGAGTTGACCAAGAACCATGTGGCCATGGCACTTGGGGCCATGGTTTAGTAGCCATGGTGATGGGCTGATGGTTGGACTCAATGGTCTTAGAAGGCTACCCAAACCAGTCTATGATTCTATGACTGATGCAACCAACTTGCTTACCCTTTCACAGATCATCTTCTTGTGCTTCAAGGCCCTTCTGTTTTTGATAAGCTGCTTCTAGCACTGACAACCCATTCCACTTTGGGGGGACAGGGTAAAACCACCCTTCAACAGGGTGTACAGCAATAGGATGGGAGAGGGCAAAGGCAGGAACAGAAGTAATTGGGCAATGAGGGCTGAACAAGGGAGACAGGCAGGTTTCCCAGAGGAGCTAGCTGAGAGCAATCCATGTGTAGGTCTCCAACAGAGCTCCTGTAAATGGAGATAACAGACGTGGTGGTGAATGCAGCCTTTGTCAGCAAGGTGTAATTGGGGTGCTCAATGGCCTCATGAATACACTGAGACTCCTAATTGCTACAGCACCTGCACTGCTCAGCCAGCACGAGGTACCAAACCTTCAAGGAGATCAAAAAGAAAAAAGAAAAGAGTTTGCTGGCTTGCAGGCAGCTGCCTGGTGCAGCTCCCTGGGGAATTGTGCAGTGACAGCTTGGGCCAGTCCCAGCTGCACACCACTTTGCTGTGGGAAGCAAGCAGATCACACTGGGTCCTGAAAATGAGCAGAAAGGCTGAGCTCTCCTGCCCCCTCTTGCTCCAAGTGGCAGTTCATAGCTTCACAGAATGGTTTGGGCTGGAAGGGACTTAAAGCTCATCCAGCTCCAGCCCCCTGCCATGGGCAGGGACACCTCCCACCAGCCCAGGCTGCTCAAGGCCTCATCCAGCCTGGCCTGGAACACCTCCAGGCAGGGCACAGCCACAGCCTCCCTGGGCAGCCTGTGCCAGGCTCTCCCCACCCTCCCTGCCAACAATTTCTTCCTCATTTACACTCTCAATCTCTCCTCTCTCAGCTCAAAGCCATTGTCCCTCATCCTGGCACTCCCAGCCCTTGTCCAAGGTCCCTCCCCAGCTCTCCTGGAGCCCCTCTTTGTGTTCCTTTCTCTTTGTGTTTCTCCCTTCACCTTCTCCTCATTCCAGCAAAAGCTTAAGGGCCCTTATAGCAGAGGGCTTTCACCTCCCAGTCCCTGTGCATCTCCATGTCATTTTCCTCACGTTCCTCTCTGGGCTGTCCTCTGGTGACCTTCCCACTCTCTATATTCTCCAGCCATCAGTGAGTCTCATTATTTCTGGATGGAAAAAACACAACATACATGAAAGAAGCAGAAGCTCTTTCAAGCTGCACAGGCTGGACTCCTTCGTCACTAATCTGAGGGGAAAAAGGGAAAAAGCAGCCCCCACCACCCAAGCCTCCCCAGACATGTCTCTGAGCAGTCTGAAAGGGACAGCACTGCTGTGATGTTGGCAACACCATCAGCTCTGCAGGGGAAAGGCAGCTACCTACAGCAGGACTGTTAGAGGTGCAAGCTGCAGACACAAATGCTCTTGGCTTTAATGGGTTCTCTTCACTTCACCAAGCTCTGCTTGCTATAATCCCTTCTAATGAGCTGCTTCCCCTCAACAGGGCAGGGAGGCTCTGCAGAAGGATCTGCCTAGGCTGAATGGATGGGCTGAGGCTAATACTTCATAAGGTTCAACAAAGCCAAGTGCTGCACTTGGGTCACAACAACTCCACGAATGCTCCAGGCTGGGGGCAGAGGGGCTGGAAAGTGCCCAGCAGAGAAGGCCCTGGGGGTGCTGGGTGCCAGTGGCTGAAGGTGAGCCAGCAGTGCCCAGGTGGGCAAGAAGGGCAGCAGCAGCCTGGCCTGGAGCAGCAATGCTGTGGGCAGCAGGAGCAGGGCAGGGATGGTGCCCCTGGGCTGGGCACTGGGGAGGCCACAGCTTGAGCCCTGGGTTCAGTTTTGGGCCTCTCACTCCAAGAAGGTCATGGAGGAGTTGGAGCAGGGCCAGAGGAGGGCAACAGAGCTGGGGAAAGGTCTGGAGAACAGGGCTGGGGAGGAGGACCTGAAGGAGCTGGGGGTGTTGAGCCTGGAGAAGAGGAGGCTGAGAGGGGACCTTGCTGCAGTCACTGCTCTCTGCTGATGAGAGCTGCTCGGTCTGGCAGGCACTTGGAGAACAAATTTGGGATAGCTCAAGGCCCATCTTTGCACTGGGTTGGTCATTGCATCCATGCAGCTGTGAAGGTCTTCCCATCAGAGATTTTCTCAGAAGAGCCTCTTTATGGAATGAATGTGAAGAAACCCAAAGTCTACCCAGAACCACTTTGGTTTTATAACTCCTTGGCTTCAGCTGATCCAAACAGAGACATAAAACCCCATACAAAGGCAGAGTGTAACTCAAAGAATCATCCACCAATTAAACCAGAAAGAAGCCACCAGGTCTCACTTAATGACCTGACACATGAAGTAACAAGAAGCAGGAGCTGATAGGAGCAGAAAAGGCTTAAGAGCTGGAAGAATATTTCTGTGGAGGCTAAGGACAGCCACCTCTGTGTGGCAATAAAGAAGGATCACCTTCTGCAGAAGACACCTTTCAAGCTACAGGAAGGTTAAAGTTTTGAAGTTAAATCCTGTGATAAATAAAATATAACTGAACACTGCAGGAAGAGCTGGGGATTAGCATAGCTGGAAATGAAATGCCAGGCAGCATGCTGGTGTGGAGCGGGGGCTGGGCACATTAGGCTGGGCAGATACTTGGGATCCTGAAAGCAGTTGGGAAAGAAAAGCCTTAGAAAGAGTCTTAAAGACTTAGCAAATCAGTGGACATCCATAGGATGCTGAGCTCAGGATATACCTCCAATATTTTCCTGCTTTGAAGGCGAGGCAGCTGGGGGTGTTCAGCCTAGAGAAGGCCCTGGGGGGATCTTAGAGCTGCTTGCCAGGACCTGCAGGGATCCTGCAGTGTGGTGGTTCAGGCTGGGTGCTGGCCCGGATGCCACTGCACAGACCACACCTGGGAGGTCCCAAGAGGGCCCAGCCCAGGGGTGGTCACAGGCAGCCAGGGATGTCACCCACAGTGCCCTGCTCCCCTGTGGAACATCCAGGCGGGGGCCTCACTGCCTCTTTCGCCCCCGCCGCTGCCTGGGTACCACGGCCTGAGCTGCTGCCCTTGGGCCTGCCCAGGACCAAGGCTGGGCTGGGGGGAAGAAAGAGCCCTGGTGGGGTTTGGGTGTACCTCCAGGTGGGGATGGGACGTTCTTGGGTATGTTCTGGGGTCTCTCTGTCACGGTGCCTGTGGTTCTCTGTAGAACTTCCATTGTTCTTTTGTTTTCCCATTTAATCTTTCCACCATCTGTTGCAGTCCCTTTGTCTGAGTCGTTGTTTCTGCCCGTGGGGGGAGAATTGCCTCCCAAACCACCTCATGCAGGAAGGCTGCAGAGGGACTTTTCCTGAGGGTGTCTGAGACAGGCCAAGGGGGAATGGTTTGGAGCAGAGGCAGAGCAGGGTTAGAGTGGAGCTGAGGAAGAAGTTGCTCAGTAGGAGGCTGGTGTGATCTGGAATAGGTTTCCCAGGGAGGCTATGGATGCCTCCTCCCTAGGGGTGTTGAAGGCCAGGCTGGATGAGGCCCTGAGCAGCTGAGTCTAGCTGAGACATGTCCCTGCCCATGGTGGAGAGGTTGGAGTAGATGTCCCTTCCAACTATGGTTCAGCCCTGCTTGATCTTTAACCTGAAGGGACACTTCTGTGGGGTGAAGTCTTTTGAGCCTCAGCTAGCCTAGGGTAGCACTGGCTCTCCCAACATGCTGACCATTCCAACATCACACCTTTCTCATTCCTAACCCAACCACTATTAAATCAAGGCACAAAGGATGCAATGCAGAACAAAGCCAAGAGAGTTGTTTCACAGCTCCCTGTGCTGCCACTGCGGCTGCTGAGGTGTGAGAGGTGTAGCAACTAAACAGTGAAAGACAGGGAAGTGTAGAGACCTATTTTCCACTTTCTCAGCACTCATTGCAAACAATTTCTGACCCAGAGACACCACATCTCTCCTCCACACAGTAGGGCACATCCCTCTTCCACAGCAGGCCAGTGATTGTCCCCCTCTGCTCAACACTGCTGAGGCAACACCTCAAATCTTGGGTTCAGTTCTGGGCCTCTAACTCCAAGAAGGACATTGAGGCCTGGAGCAGGGCCAGAGAAGGGCAACGAGCTGGGGAAGGGTCTGGAGAACAGGGCTGGGGAGGAGCAGCTGAGGGAGCTGGGGGTGTTGAGCCTGGAGCAGAGGAGGCTGAGGGAGACCTCATTGCTCTCTGCAGCTACCTGAGAGGAGGCTGGAACCAGGTCGGGGTTGGGCTCTGCTCACATGCAGCAAGTATCATAGAATCAGTCAGGGTTGGAAGGGACCACAAGGATCATCTAGTTCCAACCCCTGCCATGGGCAGGGACACCCCACACTAGATCAGGCTGCCCAGAGCCTCATCCAGCCTGGGCTTAAACACCTCCAGGGACGGGGCCTCAACCACCTCCCTGGATAACCCATTCCAGGGCTTCACCACTCTCATGGGGAAGAACTTCCTCCTCACCCCCAGCCTGAATCTCCCCACCACCAGCTTCATTCCATTCCCCCTAATCCTGTCACTACCTGAGATCCTGAGCAGTCCCTCCCCAGCCTTCTTGTAGCCCCCTTGAGATCCTGGAAGGCCACAATGAGGTCACCTGGGAGCCTTCTCTTCTCCAGACTGAACAGCCCCAACTCCTTCAGTCTGTCCTCACAGGAGAGGTGCTCCAGCCCTCTGATCATCCTCGTGGCCCTTCTCTGGACACCTTCCAGCACCTCCAGATCCCTCCTGTAATAGGTGCTCCAGAACTGGACGCAGTACTCCAGGTGGGGTCTCAGCAGGGCTGAGCAGAGGGGGAGAATCCCCTCCCTTGCCCTGCTGGTCACACTTCTCCTGCTGCAGCCCAGGAGCTGATTTGCTTTCCAGGCTGCAAGTGCACACTGAGAGCTCCTGTTGAGCTTCTCCTCCCCCAGCACCCCCAAGTCTCTCTCCTCAGGGCTGCTCTCCAGCCAGTCCCTGCCCAGCCTGGATTGGTGCCTGGGATTGCCTCGACCCAGATGCAGGACCCTGCACTTGGTCTTGTTGAAACTCATGAGGTTGGCTTGTGCCCACCTCTCCAGCCTGTCCATGTCCCTCTGGATGGATCCCTTCCCTCCAGCTGTCTGCTGCACCACACAGCTTGGTGTCATCAGCAACCTTGCTGAGGGTGCACTCGATGCCACTGTCCATGGCACCCACAGAGATGTTGAACAAGCCTGGTGCCAGTGCTGATCCCTGAGGGACTCTGCTTGTCCCTGGCCTCCCCTGGGGCATGGACCCATTGACAGCCACTCTTTGGGTGCGGCCATCAAGCCAGTTCTGTATCCATCTAGTGGTCCATCCATCAAACCCATGTGTCTCCAGGTTTGTCAGGCAGGATTTGCCTTTGGCAAAGCCATGCTGACTGTTCCAAATCACCTCTTCACTATTCTTCTGAGTCAGTAGTGCCTCCAGGAGGATCTGCTCCATGATCTTTCCAGGCACAGAAGTCTGCACACCTAAAGTCTGGGGTCGTGAGCTTAGAATAGGTCCTCCTGGTTGCCCTGAGGAGATTAAGCTGAACTGCTTCATGTTCACTGCAGCCAAGGCCGTCTCTGAGCCCCACATTGGTTACCAGCCCTTCCCTGTTGGTGAGAACAAGGTCCAGCAGAGCACCTTTTCTTGTTGGTTCCTCTACCATTTGGAGGAGGAAGCTGTCTTCTGTGCAGTCCGGGAACATCCTGGATTGCTGGTGCCTTGCTGTGCTGTCTCTCCAGCAGATGCCAGGGTGGTTGAAATCACCCATGAGGACCATGGCCTGTGACCTGGAAGCTGCTTCTGTGTGCCTGTGGAGGGCCTCATCTGCTTGGTTCTGCTGGTCAGGTGGCCTGTAGGAGACCCCCACAGTAATATCTCCTTCCCCTGTCTTGCCTTTGATTTTAACCCATTTTAACTCAACCAACTCATCATGCCTCCCCAGGTGGAGTTCTGCTGATTCCAGCTGGTTATTGACACAGAGGGCAACAGCTCCTCCTCTCCTTCCCTGCCTACCCTTCCTAAAGAGCTTATACCCGTCTATCCCTACATTCCAGCCATGGGAATCATCCCACCAAGTTCTCATCCTCGTGGCCCTTCTCTGGACATGTTCCTGTGTCCAGTGAGAGGACAAGAGGAAATGGCCTCAAGCTGTGCCAGGGGAGGCTCAGGTTGGATGTTAGGAACAATTCCTTCCCAGCAAGGGTTCTCAGGCACTGTCCCAGGCTGCCCAGGGGGTGGTGGAGTCCCCATCCCTTGAGGGGTTTCAAGGAAGCATGGATGTGGTGCTGAGGGCATGGTGTGGTGGCATTGTGAGCTCTGAGTGAGGGCTGGACTGGCTGATCTCAAAGGGCTCTTCCAACCTCAACAGTTCCATGGTTCCATAACATTGTGATCCTGGGCAAGCTGCTGTGGATGCCCTGCTTCAGCAAGGGGGGTTGGACTAGTTGATTTCCAGAGGGCCTTTCCAATCCCCACCTTGCTGGGACTGTGGGATGGCAGAAGAGGTTCCTATATGGATTGTGGCCCCTGAAAGGATGCACAGGAAAGTGAAGAGCAGCAGAGTGTCACTGCACACAGGAACCTGCTACACACCTGAGTGAGCAGGACCAGGGGATTCCCCTCAGATTCCTTCAGCCTTGGCTGCTGGGAAGGGGATTTTAAGTGTGGTTAGGCACAGCAAGATGCAAATCAGCACCCTGCAGGCTTTGCAAAAGCAACAGTAGGTTTGTGTTAGGAAGGCTCCTGAATGCACATAAAACCTGGCTGCAGGTTCCCAAGCATTCACAGAGCAAATCCCTCTGGATAGCTACCTGCTCAGCAGGTACCTGCCTGGATTTTTCTTCCCTGGAACCAATTAATCAGGAGCCTCTGCTAGTGCACAGAGATGCTCTCCGGGCTTCTGAAGCACTCTCCTGGCAGGCAGCAGCAGTACTGGGAGGGAAAACTGGAAGTTTCTGTAAAGCAGCATTCCCTGGATTGCTGCTGAAGGCTCAAAACCTCCTGCTCCAGCAACAGCTGAAAGTCTGGCTGTGCAGTGTCCCACACCACAGCCTGCCAGGCTGGAAGGGACCCCAGGGACCACCTCCTCCAACCTCTCCAGCTCACAGCCCAGTTGCTGCTGGCCCAGCACCCTGTCAGGCTGAGCCTTCAAACTGCCCAGGGACTGCAGGGACCCCACCGCTGCCCTTGGGAGATGATCCCAGTGTCCAGCTGTGCTCATGGAGCCCAATGCAGTGTCCCCAGCAGCACCTTGTCCCCAGCAGCCTTGGCTCTGCCATGGGTCTCCTTGTCCCAAGGAGTCTCCATGTTGCTGGAGGCCTCCCTTGATGTCCTGCTCCCTGGCAATAAGGTCTGCCCTGAGCCTTCTCTTCTCCAGGCTGAGCAACCTCAGCTCTCTCAGCCTTCCCCCACAGGGCAGAGGGCTTCCAGGCCTCCTGCATAGACCCTATTAATTAGTTAATTAATTAACATAATTGCTGTTTGAGAAGAATGCCTGCTCTGCCTCTCCTGCAGCTGCCTCCTTGGTGCTCTATTGTTCTCTGGTCACGTGACGAGGGCTATTTGTGGGTTTCATAAAATACTGAGCGTCTGAGGAAATAACCCTTCTGGGGATTAAGTTACAATGTTATATCCATGTTTTTCTAACACCCTTTTGATCACTGCAACCACTACAGCAGCTTCCCAGTACCTGTAGGGGCTCCAGGAGAGCTGGGGAGGGACCTTGGACAAGGGCTGGGAGTGCCAGGATGAGGAACAATGGCTTTGAGCTGGGAGAGGGGAGACTGAGACTGGAAAGGAGGAAGAAATGAGAGTGAGGGTGGGGAGAGCCTGGCACAGGCTGCCCAGGGAGGCTGTGGCTGTGCCCTGCCTGGAGGTGTTCCAGGCCAGGCTGGATGAGGCCTTGAGCAGCCTGTGCTGGTGGGAGGTGTCCCTGCCCAGGGCAGAGGGCTGAATCTGGATGATCTTTCAGGTCCCATTCTGTGCCTCCTTCCAACCCAGCCCATGCTGTCATTCTGTGAGATGATTCTATGGCTTTCACCTTTGCTGTGCAGATGCAGGGGAGTGGATGGTTTGGATGTAGATGTGGTCTACCTAGACTTCAGCAAAGCCTTTGATGCAGTCTCCCACTGCATCCTCCTGGCAAAGCTGGCAGCCCATGCCTTGGATAGGTGCAGCCTTGGCTAGGTTAAAAATTGGCTGGATGCCTGGGCACAGAGAGTGGCTGTGAATGGTGCTGCATCCACCTGATGCCCAGTGACCAGTGGTGTGCCCCAGGGATCCATACTGGGCCCAGTTCTATCCAACATCTTCATCGATGACCTGGATGAGGGCCTCCAGGCAACCATTAGTAGATTTGTGGATGACACCAGACTGGAGCCAGTGTGGATCTGCTGCAGTGTGGGAGAGAGGGACCTGAGAGGGACCTGCCCAGGCTGGGCCCATGGGCTGAGGCCAGTGCAATGAGGTTCAACAAGGCCAAGTGCAGGTTCCTACACTTTGGCCACAATAACCCCATGCAGGCTACAAACTAGGAGTGGTTGGTGAGCAGCCTGACAGAGAGGGACCTGGCTGTGCTGGGTGACAGCAGCTGGACCTGAGCCAGCATTGTGCCCAGCTGGCACAGAAGACAAATGGCATCCTGGCCTGGATCAGGAATGGTGTGGCCAGCAGGAGCAGGGTTGGAATTCTGCCCCATACTGGGCACTGGTGAAGCCTCACCTCGAGCACTGTGTGAAGCTCTGAGCCCCTCACTTCAGGAAGGATATTGGGCTGCTGGAGCAGGGCCAGGGGGAAGCAACGAGCCTGGGGAGGGGGCTGGAGGGAAAGTCTGATGAGGAGAGGCTGAGGGAGCTGGGGGTGTTCAGCCTGGAGAGGAGACTTGGAGGTGACCTTACTCTCTACAGCTACCTAAAAGGAAGTTGCAGTCAGGTGGGGGTCAGGCTCTGCTCCCAGGCAACTTGTGCCAGGACAAGAGGCCATGGCCTGAAGCTGCACCAGGGGAGGTTTAGGCTGGATCTCAGGAAGCATTTCCTCATGGAAAGGCTGATTAGGCTTAGAAATTGTGGTCATTAAACCAACACAAACATAAGAATAGCTGCTCCCAAGGAAACAACTCCCTGCACAGGAGGGTACTGCAGCATCTGAAGAGCTTCAATGTGTATTTTACACTCAGGTTTGGGAACCCAGCCATCTGTCCAAATATTGAAACCCATCAACTGCTTCCAGTGGGAGTCAAAAACCTCCCAGGGAGGTCCCACACCTGCTCTATGCAGAGCTGGGGCCACAGCCAAGCTCCAATGACAGTTCTCTGCTCTTGAATCTTAGCATTGTTTGGGGCTGTAAATATCTCTAGCCTGACCCAAACACAGCTGCCAGACCAGCACCAGCAGAGCTCCTGTGAAAATGCTACTGGTGTCCCTGTGTGGATGAAGACTGAAGCGTGAAGGAATCTTCCTGGGTCACGGGAAGCTTCATTCCACTTCTACCTACACCTCAGTGGAGGGCTGAAGAACCTCAGCAGCACTACAGGGCCAGACTAGAGCCCCTCCTGCTCAGAACTGTCCCAGCTCAGGCTCTGCTCACTGAGGCACTGTCTGCACTTCAGGGCAGCTTGGCACAGCCAGGGGCTGCTGCTAGCAGGGAGCAGCTGATGGGGACAGCTCCTGCCAAGGGCTGGGCCGCAGAGAGCCTCTGCCTTGGACTTGCTCCTGGCCACAGCAAGGGCACTGCCACAGCTTGTGCCACACCTTGGGGGCAGGCAGGCAGAGGTGGCTCCTGTGGGGAGGAGCAGACAGCACAGGGCACCCTCAGCTGCCCACCAAGGGAGTGCAGCCCATGGATGGCATCCTCAGGAGCAAGCTGAGAATTCCCCAGGGCCAAGCCTCTCCTTCCCTGGCTGCTGTCCCAGCAGGACTCTGTCCCTTCTGCCCCATCCCTGTGCTCCTGAATCCACTTCAGGAAGTATCAACTGTCTCTCAGTCCTTTAATAGACAGCCTGGTGCTTGCCAGGCTTGCAAGGCAGAGAGCAATGTCCCACTCTGCAGCTCTTCATGGAGGTTTCTTTCACACCTTTCCCTCAAAGCTTTTCTCTGTGTGCTTTTTACAGTGCTGCTGCTGTTTCAAGGTGAGGAAAACAAGCTAGGGTAGGGAGCAAAGTCAGCACAGACACCTTTGTGAGAGGGCTGAGCAGTGTAGAGAACAAAACACTTTCTGCTGCTGCACCACACCATCAGGTTTCAGACAGCACAGCACTGCTCAGGAAAGGTCATTTCCCTTTCAGCTGGATCCAAGACTTCAAAGCCAGAAATCTTGGTGTTGATTATCACAGGCTTTGGCCCAGAAACTGGGCAATTATTTTTAAAGGTTTGTCTAAATATTCAATATTTAAGGACTGTAAGAGGCAGAAGAGCCCAGGCTGCAAGCAGCATGAGTGAAGATGTTCATAGGGTTACAAAGATGATGAAGGGCTTGGAGTAGCTCTGGGAGCAGCAAAGGGTACTGGGGCTGAGAGCCTGCAGGAGAGCAGCCCCAGAGGGCAGCTGAGCAATGCTCAGCAAGAGCTAAAGGAGCTGTGGGGGGCAAGAGGCTGGGGCCAGGCTCTGCTGAGTGGTGCCCAGGGACAGCACAAGGGGCAAGGGGCACAGAGTGGCAGCCAGGAGGTTGGATCTGAGCAGGAGGAGAAAGTTGTTTGCTGTGAGGGTGCTGGAGGCCTGGAGCAGGCTGCCCAGAGAGGTTGTGGAGTCTCCTCTGGACATTGTGCTCCTGGGCAAGCTGTTGTAGGTACCCTGCTTTATCAGGGGGTTGGACTGGATAATCTCCAGAGGTCTCTTCCAACCCCTACCCTGCTGGGATGCTGTGAGAAAGGCATGTGCTGTAACTGAGCCAGAGATGTTCTGCTGGGCCAGCACAATGCACCCCACTCAGCCATCTAGTGGTATAAGGACAAGTGAGTCCTCCTGAGCATCTTCTCTCCATGGTGGGGAGGGTAAACCCACATAATGATGTCCCCTGGCAGGTCACTGTTAGGGCAGACCTGCCTAATAGAGGTCACAGTACTGAAGAGGAACCACGGCCCTCCACCACCCCCTCTCAGTGCTGAGCAGAGGCAGGAGCCAGCAGTGGGTGAGGTCTGATAAATAGAATAGAATAGAATAGAATAGAATAGAATAGAATAGAATAGAATAGAATAGAATAGAACACAATATAATACACCAGGTTGGAAGAGACCTTCAAGATCGTGTCCAACCTATCATCCAACACCACCTAATCAACTAACCCATGGCACCCAGCACCCCATCAAGTCTCCTCCTGAACACCTCCAATGATGGTGACTCCACCACCTCCCTGGGCAGCCCATTCCAATGGGCAATCACTCTCTCTGTGTAGAACTTCTTCCTAACATCCAGCCTAAACCTGCCCTGGTGCAGCCTGAGACTGTGTCCTCTTGTTCTGGTGCTGGGTGCCTGGGAGAAGAGACCAGCCCCCACCTGGCTGCAACCTCCCTTCAGGGAGTTGTAGAGAGCAATAAGGTCACCTCTGAGTCTCCTCTTCTCCAGACTAAGCAACCTCAGCTCCCTCAGCCTCTCCTCACAGGACTTGTGTTCCAAACCCCTCACCAACTGTGTTGCCCTTCTCTGGACACCTTCAAGCAAGTCAAACTCCTTCCTAAACTGAGGGGCCCAGAACTGGACACAGGACTCAAGGTGTGGCCTAAACCAGTGCAGTGTACAGGGGGAGAATGACCTCCCTGCTCCTGCTGGCCACACTGTTCCTGATGCAGGCCAGGATGCCATTGGCCTTCTTGGCTGCCTGGGCACACTGAAGGCTCATGTTCAGCCTACCATCAACCAGCACCCCCAGGTCCCTCTCTGCCTGGCTGCTCTCAGTCACTCTGCCCCCAGCCTGTAGCACTGCCTGGGGTTGCTGTGGCCAATGTGCAGAACCTGGCACTGGGATGCCCTCATCCAGATCATCAATTAAGATGTTAACGAGGATGGGGCCCAGCACTGATCCCTGGGGCACACCACTGGTGCCTGGCTGCCAGCTGGCTGTGGCACCATTCACCACCACTCTCTGGGCTCGGCCTCCAGCCAGTCCCTAACCCAGCCCAGAGTGCTGCTGCCCAAGCCAGGGGCTGACAGCTTGGCTAGGACTTTGGTGTGGGGGACGGTGTCAAAGGCTTTGCTGCAGTCCAGGCAGACTCCATCCACAGTCTGCCCCACATCCACCAGGCAGTCACCAGGGCATAGAAGGAGATCAGGTTGGTGAGGCAGGACCTGCCCTTCCTGAATCCCTGCTGGCTGGGCCTGAGCCCTTGGCCATCCTGTAAGTGCTGTGTGGTTGCACTCCAGATGACCTGTTCCATACTCTTGCCTGGCACTGAGGTCAGGCTGACAGGCCTATAATTCCCTGGCTCCTCCAACCGGCCCTGCCTGTGGATGGGCATCACCTTGGCAGCTTCCAGTCATCTGGGACCTCTCCAGTGAGCCAGGACTGTTGAAAAATGATGGTGAGTGGCTTGGAGCTCATCTGCCAGCTCTCTCAGTACCCTAGGATGTATCCCATCTGGTCCCATGGACTTGTGGGGATCCAAGCAGCTGAGGAGATCTCTAAGTACCCTTTCCTGGAACACAGGAAAACTCTGCTGTTCCCTGGCCAGCTCTGCAGGCCAGCTGTCTGGAAGATGTTCTGCCCTGCTAGTAAAAATTGAGGCAAAGAAGGTGTTAAGTACCTCTGCCTTTTCCTCATCCTTTGTTACAACGTTCCCCTACGTGTCAACCAAGGAGTGGAGGTTGTCCTTGCCCTCCTCTTGCTATTAAAGTATTTATAGAAGGACTTTTTGTTGTCCTTCACAGCAGAGGCCAGTCTGAGATCCAGATGTGCTTTTGCCTCCCTAATTTTCTTCCTACATGACCTAGCAACATCCTTAAACATTCCATGGGTTGCCTCCCCTCTATTTTGCCCTTAGTTCCTTTAGAAGCTCATTACCCATCCAGGCTGGCTGTCTGCCCCGGCGGCTCATCTTCCGGCACACTGGCACAGCCTGTTCCTGCACCTTCAAGAGTTCTTCCTTGAAGCATCTCCAGCTCTCCTGGACCCCTGTATTTTTAAGGGCTGTTTCCCAAGGGACCTTCTGAGTTAGTTCCTTGAGTAACCTGAAGTCTGCCCTCCTCAAGTCCAGAGTGGAGATCTTCTTGCTGCCCCTCTTGGCTTGACTGAGTACTGAAAACTCAATTATCTCCTGGTTACTGGCCCCTAAACACCCTCCGACCACCACATCACCCACCAGCCCTTCCCTGTTGGTGAAGAGGAGGTCAAGCATAGCCTTACCCCTGGTAGGCTCACGCAGCACCTGGGATAAGAAGCTGTCCTCCATGCACTCTAAGAACCTCCTAGACTGCCTCCTCTCTGCTGTATTGAGATCCCAGCAGATACCAGGCAGGTTGAAGTCACCCATGAGAACGAGGTCAGGCGATCTTGTGACAGCCTTAAGCTGCCTATAGAATGCTTCATCGACATCTTCCTCCTGGTTGGGTGGTCTATAACAGACTCCAACCAGGATGTCTGCCCTGCCGATCTTCCCTCTAATTCTCACCCACAAGCACTCAACCCATGGAGTTGCCAGATGGAGCTGCCAGATGGACTGTGCCATACTGTGCTGGGTTACACCCATCCTTGATGGGTGCAGGTGGACAAAAGAAACTTGATCCAGGTGGGCAGAGAGAGATTTGGTTTTCCCCTCCCAAAGGAAGTGATTCAGAGCAGGATGAGAAACTCAGCCAGTGTCATGTGTTATGCTTTTATTCCAGTGCTGGACACAGGGGGATCCCTGCCAAAGCTGTGCACCAACAGAGGGTTCAGTACAGGCTTGTATGCCAGAAGTTCTCTATGGGAGTGTTGATACTGCACAGGCAGTCCCGGTGCTTCCTATCGATACAAAGGTTATCCAGCCAAGAACGACAGAAGGATTTCACAGACAGTCCCAGTTCCTGTTGGATCTCCCTTTCTTCAAGGTCCATCTGCCCCTTCCTGCATTCCAGCCCATGACAACAAGGGGAGTTCTTCATCAGGGTTGTCATGTCATTCCCTTGGGTATCTCTATCAGCTGTGTTGTCTTGTTCAACTCGGTCATTGTTTGTAAGGAATTTCCTGCTCGACAGCCCCAAGGATTTTCTACTGATCAGTTCCCCCTTTCTGACATCCAAGAGTATATTCCTACACTCTGTTTTCCTAAAATGATTTCCTCTTTCCAGCTCCTCATGCCTAAGTTTATCATTTTTATACTTCTGGTATGATTCCACACCACTTTTACCAGAGTACATAACTATCTTAATCAATTAATATTAATAATATTGCTATGATAATCATTACAATTGCTATCAAAGCTGTTAAAGCCAGCAAATGTTGGGCATCCAGGAGGTTAATTCTTCCCAGAGGTTTGAAAATCCATGTGATGTGTCATCCTTGCTCACCTCATGTAGTACTTTCCCTTGTTCCCATATGTTTTGTACGTCAGTTTCAGTTTGTCCTGACTTACCCACAGAAGTGCAACAAGTGCTGTTAGTCCAGGCACACCCCCTCCTGTTTCAGCTGTAACCATAGCCAAAGCCAGCCTAGTTTGGATGGGCACCACTCACAGACTCGACTTCCTTCTGCAGAATCTGTACCACGTCAGCTACTGAGCAATGATTTCTGAGCCATCTTTCCCATGCTGACAGTTCTGGAAACCACTCTCAGACTGGTGGCCCCCATGTCCAATTCATTGAAGCTACCCCAAATAGCAGGGTCCTCATCTGGCCTCGGGGAAGTTCAGTGCATATCCAAGAGTTAGAAAAATTAGATTGCAAAGCCAGTTCCTGACTAACATTTAAATACATATTTCCTTTCCATCCCTCAATAGCATTCACTAACAAACAGGCCACAATTATCCATAGAGGTTAAGCTTTAGAGGTCCCTGGAATTCGAGTTTCCCTTCTCCCACCGAAGCCTTCTTGACTCGGGTGTGGTGGATCCAGGCAGCTTGTTCCTTGATGTTAATGGCTGTAAAGGATGTCAGTAACACCTGAGATAGTCCTGTCCACTTGGGCTCCAGAGGGGTCTCTGAAAGAGGTCTGACATAGACATAGTCTCCAGGTGGAGACTATGGCCTGGTCTGTCTAACCCTCTGTGATAAAGAGGTTATTAAATGTATGACTATGAAATGTGAATTATGAAAATATTCTTTTTATTAATTATCAAAATTATTAATAATAAATGAATCACTAACTTCTATACATGTTCTAGTGCACGTTCGTGAAATACATTCCATAAGTGGCTTAGTGTTATGATTGGAACTCAACTATCAACAGAATTTCCATGTTTACACAACGTAGGGTGCAGTTCTGCCGCTTGGCCACTAGATGACGACGCGGCGGGACGCTGGCGGCTGCTGTCTATACACAGCGCTACTACAATGTTTCTGCGCGTCAGAGATGACTCTGCTGGACGCGGATACTTTGAACTGAGTGCTAGTGGATGGAAAGCACGTGGGAGATACTCTGTAGCTGTTGTTTGTAGCAAGGTGGAGGTCCGGCAGACTACTGTCGCTGGACCGGTTCCTAGTCGATCTGGACGATGGCACTGGGTGGCTGTCTCCTCTCTCCGCAGCAGTGGAGAGGGAATGGAACCTGGGCTTAGCTCAGAAGCGGGTTCCCTTCAGGACTCAGCTGATTCCCTCCAGACAATAGGGATAGGTTTTGGTCGGGTTCAGCCTGTGGCTGGCCCTGGGAGTCGGCTCGCACGGCAGGGCGGGACGACGGTTGCCGGTAGGTGGGCTCGGAGGTTTCCAGTCGGACACGACAGCAGGCAGGGCTGCAGGGTCGGCCCGGCTGTGACGAGTCTCGGGGCTGATGTAAACAGCCTCGGGGAGAGAATGCGGCTGCGCCGAACGGCAGCTTCTCGGTTACTTGGCTTAAAGGAGCAGCGGGACTCTCAGAGTGGGCCCGGGTTGCACGGGCAGTGCTCTAGGTCTCCCTGAGGTTCACAGGGCTCTTCTCCCGCGATAGTGGGGATTAGGAGATATATGGACTCGGTCTGGGTCAAGTCCCTTCTCCCTGGTAACTGGGCAGATCTTACCCTCAGGGGTTGGTTCAGTCCTCCGGTGGCACGGTGGGCTCTCCCAGTCAGTACGACTGGCTGTGACGACGCTGGGCTTCTCGGGCTCAGCGAAGGTCCTCCCTCTGGAGATGATGCTCAGGCTCCTTCTCGCGATGCAGAGGCTTTCAGTATGCGTGCATGCATGAATGAGAGAATCTAACAGCAATGAGCTCAATGGCAGAGGCTAATAGCTCGAGTGTTGTCCTCTCGAGCAAGTAGAGAGACAAAGTGAAAGAGGGAGCAACTTGTTTACCAACTGGGGTGATACTTACAGAGTCCTCGAGGCTGGGTTTGACCAATGGGCACTCTCATAGACAACTGGCTTCAGCCTATAGAAAGCATGAAGCTGGAATTATGCCATGCTTGGTGTTTGCACGAGCACTGCATGCGCTGGGTGCGTGCTGGCCTGGCTAATGCCTTGGCTTTTGTCTTCCTCCTGAAGGAGGGGAAACCTGTCCACATGCTGGGACAAGATTCAATATCTGGCCATAGTGTGCCTTCAACACACCCTCTCACATGGCTTCCCACCACCTATTTGTTAACGATGCTCAGGTTCTTATAAATCTGCTGAACAAACTCATCCAACATTGCCTTTCTGCATTGCCCTGGTTCAGAAGGGTCCAGAGTTCCTACTGCATAAGCTCTTCCAAACAGGGTTTCAAATGGGCTTAACCCTTCCTTTGTCCTTAGTTCAAATTCACAGCAGGGCACTTGGTAATGCTTGTGGCCAAGGAGGGTTTGCTTCCTGCCCAATTTTTACTCGCTGATGTTGGGTGAAATGGTTCATTTTCTCCACCTGCGCACTTGAAGGTGGCTTATAGGGGGTGTGGAGTTGCAAATCAATCCCTAAGATTTTACCTACTTGTACCACCTTGGCCACAAAATGAGGTCTCCTGTCTGAGGAAATAGCAGCAGGTACCCCAAAATCAGGCATTCTCTCTTGTAACACTGCTGTAGTAACCTCTGGTGCTTGCTTTGTCTGACAGGGATATGCTTCTGGCCAACCAGAGAAGGTGTCAGTGAGTACCAACAGGTACCTGGATCCCCCCTTTCTTGGGAGCTCAGTAGAATCCATTTACCATTGTTGTCCTGGATCATTTCCTTTGCTAATCTGTCCCAACCTAACTCTGCTCCTTACCTTAGGGTTTGCCTTAAGACACCCCTCACACTGCTGGGTTACCTGTTCTACTGCGCTGTACAACTTTTGTGCTATACACTCCTGAACCAGCTTTCCATACAGGGCTTCCATTCCCCAGTGAGTCTTTGCATGTTCCATCTGAACAAAAGCCCAGAGAAGGTTAGTGGGTGTGATTAACTTCCCATCCAGTGTCCTGGCCCAGCCCTTTCCTATCCTAATCCCTAAGAGGTCTTTAATTTCTGATGCTCTGTGCCATAAACATGTTCTGGCTCTTTTGCCCAGTTGACAGTTTACCATCTGGAATCAAAACAAACTCTGCCACCTTCCTCCCCTCCCTGGCCACCCTTTGAGCTGTTTCATCTGCAGGTCGGTTGCCTCTCTTGACCGGTATGCCCTTTTTGGTGCTCTTCGCAGTGCATTGTGGCTGCCTTGCTTGGCTCTTGCACTGCTGCCAGCAGCCTCAGTATCTCTTCCCCATGTTTAATACCTTTCCCATGAGATGACAACAGTCCTCTTTCTTTCTTTCCAAATGGTTCCATGGGCATGTACCTCCCCAAAGGCATACTTGGAGTCAGTCTCTGTGTTTGCACATTTCCCTTGGGAAAGCTCAAGGGCTCTGGTGAGTGCTCTCATCTCTGCCTTTTGAGTGGAGGTGTTACTTGGTAGGGCTTCTGCCTCGATTACCTCTTCTCCTGTGGTTACAGCATACCCAGCTTTGCTTTCTCCCTGGATCACAAAACTGCTTCCATCAGTTTACCAGTTATGGTCTGCCTTTTCCAGGGTTTATTCCTTCAGGTCAGGTCTGCTGGAGTAAGTAATGGTGGATAACTGGCTCTCCATCACCTCCCTGGAGGAAAGAGGCTGGATTGACCACATTAGTAACTGTGATTTCTCCATCATCCTGTTCCACTAGGATGGCCTGGGATTGGAGAAATCCTTGTGGAGACAGACAGTGTCCCCCTGGGCTTCTAGAACAGCAGAGATGGTGTGTGATATCAGGACTGTGATTTTCTTCATAGAGTTCATAGGGCTTTAACAAGCAGGCTGTAATTACAAATCCATTACTGGCACCAACCTGCCATTCCCAAGAAGGTCCTGGCTGCCTTCACTGTGTTTAGAAGTGGGATACAACATGTGGCCTCCTTTCTTTCAGGGCCCAACCCTTGCTGTCCTGCAGACATCTCATATCCCAAGTAGGTTACTTGCTGCTGTACCGTTTGGGCCTTCTGTGGGGAAACTCAGCACCCATTCAGTCCCAGGAAATTCAGCATACTCACAGTCCATTCTGCTCTGGTCTGGGTGGCCAGCAGGATGCCATCTACATACTGTAGCCGAACTCCATTGCCTTCTGGCTTGTCCCACTTTTCTACTTCTTTTGCAAGTTGGTTTAGCAGGGCTGTGCTGAAATCCTTGGGGCAAGTCTGTCCAAGTTAATTGACACTTTCGGTTAGTTTCTGGGTTCTCCCATTCAAAGGCAAAGAGTGGCTGGCTCCCAGGGGCCAGGGGTAAGCAGAAAAAGGCATCCTTTAGATCCAAGATGGTAAACCATTCTAATTCTGTTCTTAATTGGGTCAAGAGGATTTATGGTTTTGCTACCACCAGATCGATATCCTTTGTTATTCTGTGCATGGCCCTTAGGTCCTGCACTAACTAATACCCTCCAGCTGGTACAGGAAAAATTGGGGAGGTTAGTGTCCCAAACCCCAGGATATACTTGATCTTTTATTCTGTTTTTCCCTATTGAGGGCTCATTAATGCAAGACTCAAGACATTAATTAACTGTTCTTCCCTTACCCTAAATTTTACCTTCCCCTTATCAAATTTGATTTCAGCTTCCAATGTTTCTAACAAGTTCCTCCCTAGCAGTGACTTTGGGGCATCTGGCATACATAAAAACTTATGTAAGCCCAGGTTTTACCATATTTATATTTAAGAGGATGGAAAAAATACTCCTTCTCAGTTTGACTGCAGTCCCTACCACAGACACATAGCTCTCATCCCAAGGCAACAGTGCTTGAGTTCAGACTGAAAAGGTTGCTCCAGTGTCAACTAGAAATTCCAATTGATTTTCTTTTTCCCCTAGCTTCATTACAACCAGAGGCTCTGCTGGGGTATTTGTAATCTCCTCCAGCCCTCCCTAATCATCCTCTGTGCCTGTATCCTATTTCCTTTTTCCTTTCTGGACATTTTCTTTTCCAGTGTCCCTTCTTCTTACAGATCGCATATTGATCCTTTCCCAGCCGTGCCCTGCTAGGCCTTTTAGTCTCCCTACTTTCCTGCAACGATGCTGCCAACCTCCTCTTTTCTTTTCTCCTGTTCTCTACCAAACACAGTATCACAGTCTCACACTATCACCAAGGTTGGAAGAGACCTCGAAGATCATTGAGTCCAACCTGTAACCACGGACCCCATGACTAGACCATGGCACCAAGTGCCACATCCAATCCCCTCTTGAACACCTCCAGGGACAGTGACTCCACCACCTCCCCGGGCAGCACATTCCAGTGGTGAATCACTCTCTCAGTGAAGAACTTTCTCCTCACCTCCAGCCTAAACTTCCCCTGGCACAGCTTGAGACTGTGTCCTCTTGTTCTGGTGCTGGTTGCTAGAGAGAAGAGGCCAACCCCTTCCTGGCTACAACATCCCTTCAGGTAGTTGTAGAGAGCAATGAGGTCTCCCTGAGCCTCCTCTTCTCCAGGCTAAGCAACCCCAGCTCCCTCAGCCTCTCCTCCCAGGGCTGTGCTCCAGACCCCTCCCCAGCCTTGTTGCCCTTCTCTGGACACCTTCAAGTGTCTCGATGTCCTTCCTAAACTGAGGGGCCCAGAACTGGACACAGGACTCAAGGTGCGGCCTAACCAAAGCAGAATACAGGGGCACCATGACTTCCCTGCTCCTGCTGGCCACACTATTGCTGATGCCTGGGCACACTGCTGGCTCATGTTCAGGCAGCTGTCAATCAGCACCCCCAGGTCCCTCTCTGTTTGGCAGCTCTCAGCCACTCTGACCCCAGCCTGTAGCTCTGCATGGGGTTGCTGTGGCCAAAGTGCAGCCCCTGGCACTTGGACTGGGCACACTGCTGGCTCATGTTCAGGCAGCTGTCAATCACCACCCCCAGGTCCCTCTCTGTTTGGCAGCTCTCAGCCACTCTGACCCCAGCCTGTAGCTCTGCATGGGGTTGCTGTGGCCAAAGTGCAGCACCTGGCACTTGGACTTGTTGAATGCCATCCCATTGGCCTCTGCCCATCTGCCCAGCTGGTTGAGGTCCCTCTGCAGGGCCCTTCTGCCCTCTAACTGACCAACATCTGCTCCCAACTTGGTGTCATCTGCAAATTTGCTGATGACTGTCTCAATGCCCTCATCCAGATCATCAATGAAGACATTGAAGAGGATGGGGCCCAGCACTGATCCCTGGGGGACACCACTGGTGTCTGGCTGCCAGCTGGCTGTGGCACCATTCACCACCACGCTCTGGGCCCAGCCCTCCAGCCGGTTCCTAACCCAGCTCAGAGTGTTGCTGTCCAAGCCACGAGCTGACAGCTTGGCCAGCAGTTTGCTGTGGGGGATGGTGTCAAAGGCCTCGCTGCAGTCCAGGCAGACTCCATCCACAGCCTGCCCCACATCCACCAGGCAGTCACCTGGGCATGGAAGGAGATCAGTTTGGAGAAGCAGGATCTGCCCTTCCTGAATCCCTGCTGGCTGGACCTGAGCCCTTGGCCATCCTGCAGGTGCGCAGTTATTGCCGCCAGGATAATCTGCTCCATCATTTTCCCTGGCACTGAGGTCAGGCTGACAGGCCTGGAGCTTCCAGGTTCCTCCATCCGTCCCTTCTTGTGGATGGGGACCACCTTGGCCAGTTTCCTGTCATCTGGGACCTCTCCGGGGAGCCAGGACTGCTGAAAAATGATGGAGAGCGTCTTGGACAGCTCATCTGCCAGCTCCCTCAGCACCCTAGGATGGATCCCATCCGGCCCCGTGGACTTGTGAGTGTCCAAGTGGCTTAGCAGGTCCTCATGGATATCCAGGGCATTACACTGCTCCCTGACCCCATCACCTGGGTCAGGAGGCCACTCGTCCTGAACTCCTCCTGCCTTGCTGTTAAAGATTGAGGCAAAGAAGGTGTTCAGGCCCTCAGCCTTTTCCTCATCTTCAGTCACAGTGTTCCCCTGCAGGTCCAATAGGGAGTACAGGTTCCTCTTGCCTTCTTTTTAGTGTTAATATATTTGTAAACATGCTTTTTGTTATTCTTCACAGAGGTGTTCAGCTTCAGTTCCAACTGGGCCTTTGCCTTCCTTTGCCTCTCTCATTTTTTTCCTACATAATCCAACAACTTCCTTAAACACATCAGGAGAAGCCTTCCCTTCCTTCCAAAGGTGATACAGCCTCTTGTTTTCCCTTAGTCCCTCCAGGAGCTGCTTGCTCATCCAGGCCCAGAGCCTTCCCTCGGCTCATCTTTCGGCACATGGGCACTGCCAGTTCCTGTGCCTTCAGGAGCTCCTGTTTGAAGCAGCTCCAACCACCCTGGACCCCTCGCTTCTTGAGGGCTTATACCCAGGGAACTTTGTGAATAAGTCTCTTAAACAGGCTGCAGTTTGCCCTCTGGCAGTCCAAGGTGAGGGTTCTGTTGGTGCTCCTCCCTAGCTCCCTGCATATTGAACACTTCACCATCTCGTGGTCGCTGCACCCCAGGCAGCCTCCCACGGTCACGTCTCCCACCAGCCCTTCTCTATTGGAGAGCAGCAGGTCAAGCAGAGCCTGACCCCTGCTAGGCTCACTCAACAGCTGCATCAGGAAGTTGTCCCCCATGCGCTCCAGGAATCTTCTGGACTGCCTCCTCTCTGCTGAGTTAAGTTCCCAGCAGATATCTGGCAGGTTGAAGTCACCCACAAGGACAAGATCTGATGACCTTGAGACAGCCTCCAGTTGCTTATAGAATAATTCATCTGCCTCCTCATCCTGGCTGGGTGGTCTGTAACAGACTCCAACCAGGATGTCAGATTTGTTAGGCTGCCCTCTGATTTTAACCCACAGGCTCTCAATCCCTTCATTTTCCACCTCAAGTTGTGTGGCAGAGAGTGACTCCATAATACACAGAACCAGCCCTCCTCCTCTTCTCCCTCGCCTGTCTCTCCTGAAGAGCCTGTAACTCCCCAGTGCAGCACTCCAATCATGCGTGTCATCCCACCATGTTTCTGAGATGGTGACTGTGTCATAGTCACCCTGGTGGACCAGGACTTCCAGCTCCTCTTGCTTCTTGCCCATGCTGCCTGCATTGGTGTACAGCACTTCAGCTGGGCTCTCAACTTCTCTATTGACCCTAGTCTGTGCCCCTCTCCTTCATCTGCAGAGGGACTGTTTTCCTCATCCACCCGCTTCAGACCTAGTTTCAAGCCCTCTTAATGAGCCCTGCCAACTCCATTGCTAGGACTCTCTTACCCTTCCTGGATAACTGCACCCCATCAGGTCCCAGCAGGACAGGTGCAGTAAAAGTTGCCCTGTGATCAAAGAACCCAAAATTTCGCTGCTGACACCATCCCCTGAGCCAATTGTTGATGGTGTGGGTTCTCCTTTCCTCTCAGTGTACTCCCCTGCCACTGAGGGAACTGAGCAGAACACCACTTAAGCTCCTGCCCCATCAATCAACTGTCCAAGGGCCTTGAACTCCTTTTTGATCATCCTGGTGCCCTTCTTGTCAATGTCATCACTCCCAGCTTGCATTACCAGCAGAGGGTAATAGTCAGAGGGTGGATCAGCTTTGGGAGTCTCCTTGTGACGTCCCTGACCCCCGCCTCGGGTAGGGAGCAGACCTCCTTGTGGGATGGTTCGGGGCAACACATGGGTCCCTCAGTTCCCCCAGGAGAGAGTCCCCAACAACTATAACCCTTCTCCTTTTCTTTGTGGAGCTGGTCGTTAGAGTTGGTGGGGACCGCTTGGCCTTAGGCTCCCGCCCAGGTGGCTGCTCCTCGGCCCTCTCGTCCCCACTGCCCACACCACCAGCATCCTCATTTCCACACTCCCCCCTGCCTTTTCTACAGTATACCACCAGCATTCCCACATGGACTCTGCCTCCCAAACTTTCACAAATACTTTGCCCTGGTTGTTTCCAGTGCTTTAAAATAAAACCTGAGTGCTCTTCCAAGATTTCTCATTGAGATTGCCCTGCCCCCAAACCAAATCATTAACCAATTTGGCAGAAAATAAACTGCCTTGTGTTCTAGCTTATCCTCAGACGTCAGAGGGGCTGGGCTTAGATTCTGAGTGATGTCCAATTCCATATAGTTACAACTTTAACTTCAACATCAACATCAAATGATTATGCTCAGACAATCGTCATTTCCCAATAAACAAAATACAAGATATTAAAGATCCAGATTCTCTGAACCAAAAAGGGGCCTCCAACCCCACAACCAAAAGAATGCCTTGCTTCATACAACTGAAATAACACTCTGTTTTCCCACATCAATTTACATTTCATACCAAATTAAATTTTGGTACTTCTTTAGACTCTCCAGTTTATCAGCTTCACCAGAATTTCATTTCATGTCATTTCTGTTTCGCCAAAACTACCGAACAAGACTAAAACAAAAACTCACACAACTTTTCACAGCCACAAAGCCTTTCAAGCTAGAGTGCCTGAGCACTCTTTGCCTAATTAACTGCAAAGTTTACAGCCCCTTCCTCCCAAGACAGCTCTTACCCACCCCATTGAGAACTGTCACGCTTAGCACACAGCTGACATTGTTATTGCTACCATAAATTATCAACCCCACAAATATTTGCATCTCTGACCCTGTCGGGTGTTTCCCACTTGACCTTATGTCCTAGATGGTAAGGCAGTTACAAACAACTCTGCCCTCACAACCCTGCTGTAAAGGCATTTGATGAGCTCTTGTGTTTTCCCTGCACTCTGAGGCAATCCCATTCTCCTCCTGTGCTCCCCCTCTCTGCCGCCTCAAGCCCCCCTGGAGGGCCTGCAATTGCCTCACTGGTACACAACCAAGTGGGCTACAGCTTGGGATCTCACTGCTTTGTCTTTCCCATTTTACACAGCACAACACAGTACTGCCTCTTTACAGCACACAGAACACGCAACAAATACACTGACAGCAATGATGACCACTCCTAAATACACAATTCTTGGCCACACTCCCTGCACGATTTCACTTCGTCCATCTCTGGCCTTGCTCCTCGCAGAGGAACGGAGCCGCAGCTCAGGATCCCGCTCGCTTCACAGCTCTTTCTGTGTCTCACAGGATGAGAAACACAGCCAGTTTCACCTATTGTGCTTTTATTCCAGCACTGGTCACAGAGGGATCTCTCCCAATGATGTGCACCTACAGAGGGTTCAGTGCAGGCTTATATGCCAAAAGTTCTCTCTCTCAAATGACAGAGGCCCAGGTGCTTGCTGTCTATACAAAGGTTCTCTATCTCAGAGTGACACAAGTATTTCACAGAAAGTCCTGGTTCCTGTTTGATCTTCCCCTCTTCAAGATCCACCTGCCCCCTCCTGCATTCCAGCCAACCACAATAAGGGGAGTTCTTCATCAGTGTTGTCACTGGGCATCTCCTGACCAGCTCTCTCTCTCTGTTGTCTCATTAAACAGTCTGTTTTTAAAGAATTTTCTGCTCATCAACTCCAAGGATTTTCTACTTATCAGAAGGGTACCCTGGGTCAAAGGTGGTCTGTTTCACTCCCTGTAGCAGTTTGGGCTGGGTACCCTCTGCTGTGTTTGCTTCCTGTGCCCAGCAGTCCAGCCCAGGGGGCGGGCACAGGAGCCAGGCATCTCCTGCCATGGTTCTCTGCACCGCTCTAAGGCCCAGCGCGGGGTCTGGCACTGCCTCTTTCTTCCCTCGCCGCCACCCGGTGCCTGGGGAGATGTCTCCCGGCCTGCAGCCTGGCTAGGCCCGAGGCCACGGGGGGATGGGCGGTCTCAGGTCTGGCCAGCTGAGACGAGCCTAGCAGTGGGAGGGCGGGGAGAAGGAGCCCTGGGGGTCTTGGGTGCACCCCCAGGTGGGGATGGGATGTTTCTGGGTCTGCTTTGGGGTTCCTTTGTCACTGCTTCTGGCTCTCTGCACACACTCGCCGCTTCCCAGTGAAACTTTCCACCACTTTCGCAGTCCCTTTGCCTGAGTTGTTACTTCTGCCCGTGGTGGGGACGGGGTCTGCCTCAACCCCTCACACTCCCCCATCCTGTCCAGCAAGCCTATAACAAGGGCAGACATCTTTCACTGCCCTCTCTTTCCCTGCTTCTCCTGCTCGAGAGAGCTCTGCTGCTGCTGACTCAGTGGTCGGGGGCTGCTCTCCAAGCTGCATCCAGGCCTTCTGGTGCACTGAATCCACCTGCATATTTGCCTATCCATCCTTGTCCCTACCTTTGTAAACCCTTCCTGGTATTGCCAGATATAGATGTTGTTTCACAAAATTCACATCTTCTACCTCCAAACCAATTCCAGACCATTTCCTTCGTGAATTTTCCTCTCCTTTCCCCTATCCTTTTTTTTTTGTTTTATCTCATCAGAAAAAGGGGAGGGGGAGGAATCTCAGTCTGGTACCATTTGAGATTTTAAACTCCAGTTAAGGCTCACGCCAGCACACGGGCACAAAAATCAAACAGCATTCCCAAGTGTCCAGACCTCTTGGAAGAGCCAATGCAGGTTTCTGGGGAACCATGAGCTCCACACAGGCTTTCTCCATACTGCAGAGCATAGACTGACAGAATGGTTGGAGTTGAAAGGGTCCCAGTTCCAGCTCCCTGCCACTTGCTCCAAGTGGTAGTTCATAGATTCACAGAATGGTTTGGGCTGGAAGGGACTTAAAGCTCATCCAGCTCCAGCCCCTGCCATGGGCAGGGACAGCTCACACCAGCACAGGCTGCTCAAGGCCTCATCCAGCCTGGCCTGGAACATCTCCAGGCAGGGGACATCCACAGCCTCCCTGGGCAGCATGTGCCAGGCTCTCCCCACCCTCACTGTGTGCTGTACTCAAATACTGAGAGCTTGTGGAATCTCTTTCTCTGGAGACTTTTAAAATCCAACTGGATGTGTTCCTGGGAACCTAATCTGGGCAAACCTGCACTGGCAGGGGGTTTGGACTTGATCTCCAGAGGTTTCTTCCAACCTCTACCAGTCTGGGATTCTGTGACACACTCCCAGGCTGTTACTAAGATTCATCTCTTGTGTTTTTCCACTTTCCTTTATCCATCAGGACTCCGATAGCCTGCATCTTCTACCTTTGGCTTGGTTTGTTTTGATCAGAACCTCAAAGCTCATCTTTGGCTTTTTTCTTCTTCCTTTTTTTTTTTTTTTTTTTTCCTCAAAAGATTTGGAAAGTTTTTAACATTTTAAGTCTCTCTCTAATCTCATAAATATAAATAACAATATTGTGAAGAGTCAAAACGGTGCAAATAAAGCAGGATCATTACAGCCAGGGATTTAATATAAAATGCATTCCTCCAGCTGAGGCTCTGGTGAGGAGGCCTTCACCTTCTGATGAAGAACTGAGAGAAATTAAATGCCCTCAGTGGTGGTTTGGGGCAGTACCAACACACAGAGGGACTGTATGTTCTCAAGGTTTGGATGAGGTCTGACTAGGGCTTGCTGGAAGATGAGCAGATGAGCTCCAGGTTTCACAGTTATGGGGCCCCCTGGTAACAGAAGAAGCAACAGCAGGATCTAACAATTGATTTCATCCACTGATCACAGAACCCCAGAATCCCAGACTGTTGGGGGCTGGAAGGGACCTCTGGACATCATCCACCCTGAGCCCACGCTGCTCCAGCAGGGCACCCACAGCAGCTTGCTCAGGATCACGGTGCCCAGGGGGGTTGGAAGCTCTCCACACCAGGAGACTCCACAACCTCTCTGGGCAGCCTGCTCCAGGCCTCCAGCAGCCTCACAACAAACAACTTTCTCCTCCTGCTCAGATCCAACCTCCTGGCTGCCAGTCTGTGCCCACTGCCCCTTGTGCTGTCCCTGGGCACCACCCAGCAGAGCCTGGCCCCAGCCTCTTGCCCCCCACAGCTCCTTTAGTTCTTGCTGAGCATTGCTCAGCTGCCCTCTGGGGCTGCTCTTCCCAATGATGTAATTTTATTCAGCTCAAGCTTAGATGTTTGGGTCTGAGTTGTTCTTTCTCAGCTTTCTTTGTAGGAGTAGTGTTCTGGTTTGAGGCCAGGCAGATCCTCTCCTGCCCCTGAGAGGGGCAAAAGAATGAAGAATGCTGCTCCTCACACCACTGGATTGCAGAAGGGATGGAAAGTGCAAATGGAGAGCAGGAATTGTCTCACAGAAGCTTCAAGCACAGTGACAAAAGTGTCCCAAAGCACAGAGTCCCCTACAGCACACCCAAAGCCTCCCAACACTTCCCCTCTCCCCACCTGAGGGTACACCCAAAGCCCCCAGGGCTCTTTCTTCCCCCCACTGCTAGGCTGGTCTCAGCTGGCCAGGTCTGAGACTGCTTCCCCCTTCTCCTCCTGGCACTAGGCCTGGCCAGAACTAAGAGCCTTGAGATCCTCCCCCAGTGTTACCTGACAGGGAGCATCTCCCACGGGGGCAGAGAGGGAAGGAGGAGGAAGAGAAGGACTTTGCAGATGGATTTATAGGGCACAGGATATTATGGGTATGAAGCACACAGCTTCCTGAGGCCACCTCCTGGGCTGGACCCTCGGGACACTGGAGTTTCAAGCTGTGCCAGGGGAAGTTTAGGCTGGAGGTGAGAAGAATGTTCTTCACAGAGAGAGTTGTTAGACATTGGGATGTGCTGCCCAGGGAGGTGGTGGAGTCACCATCCCTGGAGGTGTTCAAGAGGGTATTGGATGTGGCACTTGGTGCCATGGTTTAGTAGTCATGAGGTGTTGGGTGACAGGTTGGACTTGATGATCCTTGAGGTCTCTTCCAACCTTATTGATTCTATGATTCTATGTATGTGGCAGGAACAGGAGGCACCCAGCCTGCACTGCCACAAGAAGGAGAAGGAGAAGGGTTTGTACAAGTGGAACTGAAATGAACTGCATCTCTTCCACATGTCAGAGAAACCAGCTTTACCTGCTGATTTTATGTTCCTCTGGAGGTCAAATCCACCTGCACTTGGCAGGGAGGGCAGATGAAGCAGACAGGGTAAGGCACTCAAGGCAGAAGACCAAGATTCCACCAGATGAAACACAGCTGCTTGTGCAGCGAAATCTGGAGGCTGGGCTGTAATTTTACACCCAGATGTGCTCTCTTCATGGGACAATTGCTGTGCAGAATGAATCCTTAGGATACTTTCCCATCTAATTACAGCCCAAACCACTGAAGGTAATGGTGGTCAAACACTGCCAAGCTGTCTGACAGCAGTAAAGAAAATATTTGACTACCAGAAATCCATTAGTGAGCAGACTACGAGGCCACGAGGGCAATATTCATCCTTCTGTCATAAGCCTCCTCAGCCCACTGTACAAATACTGCATTTGCTTTGGCTTAGGAACTCCTGCAGCCCTTGGTCATTAAAAAGCAGTCATCCTGGAGGTCTAGGCACTTGGAAGAGAAGGTGATCAGGAGCAGTCAGCATGGATCCACCAAGGGGAAGTCCTGCTTAGCTAATCCGATAGCCTTCCGTGATGTCCTGACTGGATGGGCAGATGCAGGCAGACCAGGGGATGCAGTCTGCCTTGACCTTAGCAGGGCTTTTGACAGTGGCTCCCATACCATCCTTGTAAGCAAGCTCAAGTAGTGTGGGACAGAAGAGCAGACAGTGAGATGGATTAGGAACTGGTTACACAATAGAGTACGAAGAGTGGTCAGTGGTGCCAAGTCCAGCTGGAGAGCTGTGACCAGTGGAGTCCCTCAGGGGTCAGTGCTGGGCCCAGTCTTGTTCAACATCTTCATCAATGACATTGATGAGGGGACAGACAGACAGCGTGCTCAGCAGGTTTGCTAATGATACCAAACTGGAAGGCTTGGCTGAGACCCCTGAAAGCTGTGTGAGACTTGGGCAGACTGAGAGCTGGCAGAGAGGAACCTGATGAGGCTCAACAAGGATGAGTGCACCTGGGCAGGAAAAATAAACAGCAGCAGTATAGGTTGGGAAGGGATCTGTTGGAAAGCAGCCCTGTGGAGAGGGACCTGGGAGTGCTGGTGGGCAACAAGTTCTGCCTGGGACAGCAATGTGCCCTGGTGGCCAAGAAGACCAATGGGATCCTGGGGACATTCAGAGGAGTGTGGCCAGCAGAGCCAGGGAGGTTCTCCTCCCCCTCTACTCTGCCCTGGTGAGACCTCACCTGCAATATTGCATCCAGCTCTGGGCTCCCCAGCTCAGGAGGGACAGAGAGCTGCTGGAGAGAGTCCAAGGGAGGCTACAAGGATGCTGAAGGGACTGCAGCACTGCCTGGTGAGGAGAGTCTGAGAGCCCTGGGGCTGTTTAGCCTAGAGAGAAGAAGGCTGAGAGGGGATTCACAGAGCACTGGAGCAGGCTGCCCAGAGAGGTTGAGGGGTCTCCTTCTCTGGAGACTTTCAAGCCCCATCTGGATGCATTCCTGTGTGACCTGTGCTGGATTCTGTGGTCCTGCTCTGGCAGAGGGGTGGACTTGAGATCCCTTTCTACCCTGACATCCTGTGAGCTGTGATCCTGTGAAAAAGGGTCCACTCACAACACGGGATGGAGGAAGCTTCTTGCAGGCATTGCCACAATTTTAGCAGCAGAGACAGGGGATTTGGCACAGGGAAGGCTGGTACACCCCTCTGGGCACAGCCAGCCTTCTGCAGAGCTGCCTGGGAAATCACAGAGTGCCAGCATGGTGGGGGTGGAAGGGGCCTCTGGAGATCAGCCAGCCCAAGCCCCTGCTAAAGCAGGGCACCCACAGCAGCTTGCTCAGGATCACAGCGGCCAGGTGAGCTTGGCCTCAAGTTGCATCAGGGAAGGTTTAGATTGGACATTTGGAAAAATTTCTTCACCAAGAGCCCTGGAAGAGGCTGCCCAGGGAGGTCCTGCAGACACCATCCCTGGGGTCTTTAAAAGATCTGTGGTACTTAGAGACATGCTTTACTGGTAGAGTTGGCAATGCCAGTGTAAGGTTTGATCTTGAAAGTCTTTTCCAACCTAAATAATTCTATGATTCCATGAAGGAGACTCCACAACCTGTCTGGGCAGCCTGCTCCAGGCCTGCAGCAGCCTTACAACAAGCAACTTTCTTCTCCTGCTCAGATCCAACTTCCTGGCTGCCAGTCTGTGCCCACTGCCCCTTGTGCTGTCCCTAGGCACCACTCAACAGAGCCTGGCCCTAGCCTCTTGCCCCCCACAGCTCCTTCAGCTCTTGCTGAGCATTGCTCAGCTGCCCTCTGGGGCTGCTCTTCTGCAGGCTCTCAGCCCCAGGGCTCTCAGCCTTTGCTGCTCCCAGAGCTGCTCCAGGCCCCTCAGCAGCTCTGCAGCCTGCCCTGGGCTCTCTCCAGCAGTTCCCTGTCCCTCTGGAACTGGGGAGCCAGAACTGGATCCAGTGCTCCTGATGGGGTCTGACTAGGGCAGAGTAGAGGTGGAAGAGAACCTTCCTTGACCTGCTGGCCACAGACTTCTGAATGCACCCCAGGAGACCACTGGCCCCAGCCAACACAGCAGCTTGCACAAGGCTCATTCAGAGCCGCCCTGTGCTAAGCAGTGCTGCTCAGCAGCCTGGCATTGTCCTCAAACAGCATCATTCTGACCACAGACCACAGTGTGTGCTGCATACTGATATCCCAGAGCTGTGATGCTCCCCTGCTTCTGGGAGAGGTCCCAGTTTGTCATTTCCTGGGGAGTGACACCTGTCCCTGCAGTGTTTTACAGGATTATGCTAAAAATAAGCTGCACTTTGTAATGTCAGGACCTAGAAAAAGCATTGACAATCTCACCCCACCCCTGAAGGTGGGCAGAGGCTCAGATGAGATTTTGGAGAGGGAATTATTCAGCTTCTCATTTTACATACTCTGCCTGGAAAAGCAAGGTCTCTGTTTGTCCCAGCCTCATGGGAACCTGTTGCTACTTGCACAAGCTCTTTGAAGCTGAACGTGGTGCACCAGGGAGCTGAGGAGCCACACAAACAAAGAAAGGAATTGAACCTCCTCACAAAGTTCAGTAAGGCTAAGGGCAAGGTCCTGCACATGGATCAGGGCACTCTGATGCCAGTCCAGGCTGGGGCCTGATGAGATTGAGAGCAGCCCTGCAGGGAAGGCCTTGAGGGTGCTGGTGGGGGAGAAGCTGGACAGGAGCCAGCAGTGGGCACTGGCAACACAGGAGGCCAAGGGCAGCCTGGGCTGCATCCAAAGCAGTGTGGCCAGAGCTGGAGAGAGGATCCTGCCCCTCTGCTCTGCTCTGGGAAGACCTCCCCTGCAGGGATGTGTCCAGCTGTAGGGCCCTCAACACAAGAGAGACCTGGAGCTGCTGGAGAGGGTCCATAGGATCAGGTCCAAAGATAGACTAGACTAGACCAGACTAGACTAGGATTGAATTGAATTGAATTGAATTGAATTGAATTGAATTGAATTGAATTGAATTGAATTGAATTGAATTGAATTGAATTGAATTGAATTGAATTGAATTGAATTAACCAGGTTGGAAGAGACCCTTGAGATGATCAAGTCCAACCTATTATCTGACACCATCTGATCAACTAAACCATGGCACCAAGCACCCCATCCAGTCTCTTCCTAAACACCTCCAGTGATGGTGACTCAACCCAGTTCTGCATAATGAGGCTGGTGAAATCCTGGAATGGGTTGCCCAGAGAGGTGTGGTTGAGGCCCCATCCCTGGAGACACTCAAGGTAATAGCTGCCATGGCCTTGAGCAACCTGCTCTAGTTGGAGATTTCCCTGCCAGCTGGAGGATCTGGTGGCAAAGATGACCTTTGAGGGTCCCTTCCAACCTGATGTATTCTGTGATACTGTGAAATAAGTCAAGACTCTAAGATCAATTTTACACCTAGAAGAAGAGAGAGAGAAAGAAAATAAGGGGGAAAAAACCCAACCAAACAAAACCAAAGCCACCCACCCAAAACCTGCAACATCCCTGGAAACAAAGCAAAACAAAACAAAATACCCCAAGCAAACAACAAAACAAAACAACCCCCAAGAGCAAAACCAACCAACCAAAACCCAACCCAAACCAACCAACCAAAAAACCCAGACAAAAACCCAACAACAAACCAAACAAAAACACCACAAAACCCCAAACCACCCAACCAAAAAACCAGACCAAACCAAAACAACCACCACAGTCAGAAGCAAATATGCAGATGCTGGTCCAGGTTAGATCCTGAGTGTCTTTCTTTCTCAGTGTGTTAAAGCAAAGGCATCAGCCTTGACCTGCTCTGTGGTGACATACAGATGAAGTCCTCAAGTCAGAAGCTGAACAACATGAGCAGAAGAAAAAGGCAGCTAGAATCAGAGAATGGTTTGGGTTGCAAAAGCCCTCTGAGCTCATCCAGTCCAACCAGCAACCCAACCCCACCATGGCCACCAAACCATGGCCCCAGGTGCCATGGCCACAGCTTGCTGGGACACCTCCAGGCATGGGGACTCCACCACCTCCCTGGGGAATGAAGTTGCCCTGTAGCTTTGGCTCACAGCTATAGGAGGCCATGCAACGATTCATAGGCAGCCTATGGTGCATAAGCCATAGGTGCTTATGCAAGCAACTGACTGTGGAGCTTCATTAATCCTTGGAAACGACTCTTGGTACTCCTTCCTCATGTTTTTCCTGCTAAAGGATACTCCTTCACTTCATGTGCCACAGCTTGTCTCTCCCCAGGAACTGAAAAAAACTCCCCAGTGACCCAGGCTGAGAAAGTTGGCCTTGGGCAGCCTGCAGAGGAGAAGGCTCCAGGCAGACCTTCCGGTGGCCTTGCAGTGCTCCAAGGGCTGAGCAGAGAGCTGGGCACAGACTTTGGAGCAGGGCCTGTGGTGCCAGCACAAAGGGGAATGGTTTGGAACTCAGAGAGGGAGCTTGGGAGTGGAGAGAAGGAGAAATGTTTGGTGCTGAGGGTGGGGAGAGCCTGGCCCAGGCTGCCCAGAGAGCTGGGAGCTGCCCCATGGCTGGCAGCAGTGCAGGTCAGGTTGTTTGGGGCTGGGAGCAGCCTGCTGTGGTTGGGGCTGTCCCTGCTGGTTGCAGGGGCTGGACTGGAGGAGCGTTGAAGGTCCCTTCCAACCCAGACCATTCTGATTCTATTCCTGTCTGTACAACCCCACATTGCTCACGATTAGCATCCACTGCTGAAGTCACCACCAGCATCTTCTGGTCACACAGGAGGAACAGTTTCCCCCTCTTCCTATCCCAGCATGGCACCCAGGCCATGTTTAATTCCTCAGGAGACCAAATGTGAGCAGCTTATGCCAAAAGTGTGAACTGTTGTGTGTGTGGAGGAAATCTTATGAGCAGTTTCTCTCTTCCTGTGGTGGTTCAGGCTGGATGCCACCACACAAGCCACACCTGGGATGTCCCAGAGGGTCCAGCCCAGTGGGTGGGCACAGGGAGCCAGGTATTGCATCCCATGACGCCCTGCTCCCCTCTAAGACATCAGCAGGGGTCCTGCACTCTCTCTTTCCTCCCTCACCGCTGCCTGCTAATGGGGGGAGCTGCTTCACGGCCTCTAGGGTCTGGCTAGGCCCAAGCGGAGGCGGGGGAGAAAGAGCCCTGGGGGTTTTGGGTGTACCCTCAGGTGGGGGTGGGATGCTTTTGGGTATGCTTTGGGATCTCTCTCTTGTCACTGTGCTTGTAGTTCTCTGTAAAACTTTCACTGTCTTTCCATTTAAACTTCCCACCACGTCTGCAATCCCTTTGTCTGAGTCCCATTTTCGCCTGTGGTGGGAGCATCGCCCTCCCCAGCCTGCCACACACCCAGCTCAGTGCAGGTCCTCATTGGGCCCCAGACAACACAACCTCCTGCCTTCAGCTGCTTGGTGCTGTCTCTGCACTTTAATTAGACAAGGCCTGAAGAGGAAATCCAAATGCCAGAGGGAAGTGCCTTAGCTACTAGAATTCAAGGGAGGTCCAGATGGAAAACCTGTTGTAAACCAGTTCTGCAGAAAACTGACAGAAAGGAACCATTTTGAGGAGCAGATGACATTTGCTACAGGAGGGGAGCAGGAGCTAGGAGCTCCTAGCAGGATGGCAGCACAGATCTGAAGCTGTTTCTAGCTGTGCTCTCCTGTCAGGCCACCAGCACAGCCTTGAGGAGCCTGTCCCAGTCCAGAGAGGAGCCCAGATGTTCCAGCAGACCACCAGGCCTGAGGCTGGAGTCTGTCTTGCAGCTTAGAAACGTGAAATAATCACACTGCCGAGAGTGGGAGTGAACAGTGGCAGCCCTTGTGACACAGCATGGGACAGCCCTCCCAACCTGTCCTGCTACAAGCTGGAGCAGAACAACTCCTGCTCAGAGCTGGTACTGCTCAGGCTCTGCTCACTGAGGTCTTTTCCAACCTTAATATTTCTGTGACTCTATGAAATGCAGTCTGATAGCCAGCCCCAGAGGAGAGAAAAGGAGCCACCACCAACATCCCTTCAGCAATTCAGCATTGCAGGAGAGCACAGGTTTACTACAGGCAGAGTCACACCAAAGGTCTCCAAAGCTTCAAAAGCTCAGCACAGCTTCAGCCTCAGCCGCATTCAGCACAGCTTCAGGGTCACCAGCACTCAGCACAGCTTCAGGCTCACCAGCGCTCAGCACAGCTTCAGCCTCAGCCACACTTAGCACAGCTTCAGCCTCACCAGCGCTCAGCACAGCTTCAGCCTCACCAGCGCTCAGCACAGCTTCAGCCTCACCAGCGCTCAGCACAGCTTCAGCCTCACCAGCGCTCAGCACAGCTTCAGCCTCAGCCGCACTCAGCACAGCTTCAGCCTCACCAGCACTCAGCACAGCTTCAGCCTCACCAGCGCTCAGCACAGCTTCAGGCTCACCAGCACTCAGCACAGCTTCAGCCTCACCAGCGCTCAGCACAGCTTCAGCCTCACCAGCGCTCAGCACAGCTTCAGCCTCAGCCGCACTCAGCGCAGCTTCAGCCTCACCAGTGCTCAGCACAGCTTCAGCCTCACCAGCGCTCAGCACAGCTTCAGCCTCAGCCACACTTAGCACAGCTTCAGGGTCACCAGCACTCAGCACAGCTTCAGCCTCACCAGCGCTCAGCACAGCTTCAGCCTCACCAGCGCTCAGCACAGCTTCAGCCTCAGCCGCACTCAGCACAGCTTCAGCCTCACCAGTGCTCAGCACAGCTTCAGCCTCACCAGCGCTCAGCACAGCTTCAGGCTCACCAGCGCTCAGCACAGCTTCAGCCTCAGCCGCACTCAGCACAGCTTCAGCCTCACCAGCACTCAGCACAGCTTCAGGCTCACCAGTGCTCAGCACAGCTTCAGGGTCACGAGCACTCAGCACAGCTTCAGCCTCAGCCGCACTCAGCACAGCTTCAGGCTCACCAGCGCTCAGCACAGCTTCAGCCTCACCAGTGCTCAGCACAGCTTCAGCCTCACCAGCGCTCAGCACAGCTTCAGGCTCACCAGCGCTCAGCACAGCTTCAGCCTCACCAGCGCTCAGCACAGCTTCAGCCTCACCAGCGCTCAGCACAGCTTCAGCCTCAGCCGCACTCAGCACAGCTTCAGCCTCACCAGCGCTCAGCACAGCTTCAGCCTCAGCCGCACTCAGCACAGCTTCAGCCTCACCAGCGCTCAGCACAGCTTCAGGCTCACCAGCGCTCAGCACAGCTTCAGGGTCACCAGCACTCAGCACAGCTTCAGCCTCACCAGCGCTCAGCGCAGCTTCAGGCTCAGCCACACTCAGCAGAGCTTCAGGCTCAGCCACACTCAGCACAGCTTCAGGCTCACCAGCGCTCAGCACAGCTTCAGCCTCAGCCGCACTCAGCGCAGCTTCAGGCTCACCAGCGCTCAGCACAGCTTCAGGCTCACCAGCGCTCAGCACAGCTTCAGCCTCACCAGCGCTCAGCACAGCTTCAGCCTCACCAGCACTCAGCAGAGCTTCAGCCTCACCAGCGCTCAGCACAGCTTCAGCCTCAGCCGCACTCAGCACAGCTTCAGCCTCAGCCGCACTCAGCACAGCTTCAGGCTCACCAGCGCTCAGCACAGCTTCAGCCTCACCAGCGCTCAGCACAGCTTCAGGCTCACCAGCGCTCAGCACAGCTTCAGGGTCACCAGCACTCAGCACAGCTTCAGCCTCACCAGCGCTCAGCGCAGCTTCAGGCTCAGCCACACTCAGCAGAGCTTCAGGCTCAGCCACACTCAGCACAGCTTCAGCCTCACCAGCGCTCAGCACAGCTTCAGCCTCAGCCGCACTCAGCGCAGCTTCAGGCTCACCAGCGCTCAGCACAGCTTCAGCCTCAGCCGCACTCAGCGCAGCTTCAGGCTCACCAGCGCTCAGCACAGCTTCAGGCTCAGCCGCACTCAGCAGAGCTTCAGCCTCACCAGCGCTCAGCACAGCTTCAGCCTCACCAGCACTCAGCACAGCTTCAGCCTCACCAGCGCTCAGCACAGCTTCAGCCTCAGCCGCACTCAGCACAGCTTCAGCCTCACCAGCACTCAGCACAGCTTCAGGCTCACCAGTGCTCAGCACAGCTTCAGCCTCACCAGCGCTCAGCACAGCTTCAGGCTCACCAGCGCTCAGCACAGCTTCAGGGTCACCAGCACTCAGCACAGCTTCAGCCTCACCAGCGCTCAGCGCAGCTTCAGGCTCAGCCACACTCAGCAGAGCTTCAGGCTCAGCCACACTCAGCACAGCTTCAGCCTCACCAGCGCTCAGCACAGCTTCAGCCTCAGCCGCACTCAGCGCAGCTTCAGGCTCACCAGCGCTCAGCACAGCTTCAGCCTCAGCCGCACTCAGCGCAGCTTCAGGCTCACCAGCGCTCAGCACAGCTTCAGGCTCAGCCGCACTCAGCAGAGCTTCAGCCTCACCAGCGCTCAGCACAGCTTCAGCCTCACCAGCACTCAGCACAGCTTCAGCCTCACCAGCGCTCAGCACAGCTTCAGCCTCAGCCGCACTCAGCAGAGCTTCAGCCTCACCAGCGCTCAGCACAGCTTCAGCCTCACCAGCACTCAGCACAGCTTCAGCCTCACCAGCGCTCAGCACAGCTTCAGCCTCAGCCGCACTCAGCACAGCTTCAGCCTCAGCCGCACTCAGCACAGCTTCAGGCTCACCAGTGCTCAGCACAGCTTCAGCCTCACCAGCGCTCAGCACAGCTTCAGGCTCACCAGCGCTCAGCACAGCTTCAGGGTCACCAGCACTCAGCACAGCTTCAGCCTCACCAGCGCTCAGCGCAGCTTCAGCCTCAGCCACACTCAGCAGAGCTTCAGGCTCAGCCACACTCAGCAGAGCTTCAGGCTCACCAGCGCTCAGCACAGCTTCAGCCTCACCAGTGCTCCAGACCCACCAGTGCTCCAGACCTCTCTTTCAGCTTGTAACAAGGGAAAACCAAACACACTTCAACCCACTAGAAAAATTCCTTCCATCTGTGTTGTGGACACCAAGCTCCCCAAGGTTTCTGATGGGGACAACTCCAGCCCAGCGCTGTGTGTGATGGCTGTTAATGGTGGGACTGTGTGTGTGGATGGCAGAGAAATCCTACAGGGATGAGAAAGTGCCAGCAGACAGGGAAAATGTGTTGCTGCGGGTGGAAGTGAGCATGGGTTGCAGCTGAGTGAAACCCCTCATTTGCCAGAGCCCCATGTGAGGGTGTCACCAGCAGAAGCTGTCACTCTTCACCACACTAGCTCAAGTGAAGGTCATCTTTATGGAGTATTTGTGATGGAGCAGAGAGGATTCTCTCATCTACCTTCATTCCAGTCTCTGCACAAAGGCAAACCTCAGGGTGTAAGAGGGAAGCAGAGCAAATGGTGTGTGAGGAAATGGAGTTCCATACAAGAAAGGCTTCCCTGGGAACAGGGTCTTGGAAAACAGCATGGGCCCTGCAGAATAGGGCAGCTTGTGTTCCTGGAGCTGCTGAGCTCCTGATGTAGCAAGGGAAATGCTTTGGCCTCTGCTGCTGAGGGCCTGAGTACGTTTGGCAAAGGCTGAGTCCACTCAGCTGTGGGGTCCTTGCAGAGTGGGACCTGACAGACTGGGAGTCACAACATCGTAGGGAGCACGGAGGCTGCTTGCAGTCTGCGCAGCAGGGCTGAGCTCCAGGACTGCCTCAGCCCACACCCCTCCACCCATCACAAGTGAACAGAACAAAGACTAAGCTCCAGACGTGGCTGCTTGTCCCATGGGCTGCCTTTGGTGTCAGGGCCTTGAGGCACCTTCTGGCATGCTTCAGGTGTATGCTTTATTTCCCACAGATGATGGTTATCATTTTTCAGCCCTGAGGTTACAGGTCTGGTGTCCAGCTCTGCTCTTCTGACCACCACAGCCCTCCACACGTTCATGGTGCTCTTTTTTTATCCAAGCCTACAAACAGGCCAGGAAAGAGAGCTCTGTCTACACAGGACACCATCCCATACTGCCACACTACAGCAGGCTGTGATAAGGAGCAGTTGAGCTGGTCTGTCTCTTACTGTCTTCTTAGTCACCATGCCTTAATCCAAGATGGGAACCAAAGGACATTTTCTTTACCTTATGCTGGCTGGTGGTCTGCTGCAGCTTTAGCTTGGCTTTTCAGGCCAAACCTGTGCACAGGAGTTGAAGCATTAGGGCAAGAAAGCTGGGGAAGGGTCTGGAGAACAGGGCTGGGAACGAGCAGCTGGGAGCTGTTGAGCCTGGAGCAGAGGAGGCTGAGGGAAACCTCATTGCTCTCTACAGCAACCTGAGAGGGGACTGCAGCCAGGTGGGCACTGGGCTCTGCTCCCTAGGCTCAGGTGAGAGAAGGAGAGGAACTGGCCTGAAATTGTGCCAGGGGAGGCTGAGGTTGGAGAGAAGGAAAAATGTCTTTGGTGCCAGAGTGGTCAGGGCCTGGCAGAGGCTGCCCAGGGAGGTGGTGGAGTCCCCATGCCTGGAGGTGTTGCAGCAAGCTGTGGCCGTGGCACTTGGGGCCATGGTTTGGTGACCATGGTGGGGCTGGGTTGTTGATTGGACTGGATGAGCTCAGAGGGATTTTGCAACCCAAACAGTTTAATGATTCTGTTATCAGTAGCATTGGGAGAATTGAATTTGTACTTTCAGTTCCCTGTGCTGATGAAATCTTTAGGGATAACCTTTCTGGTTCACTGATCACTTCTGGAAGTTACTCATCTCAAACTAAGACAGCTGCCTAAGGCAGGATGAAGCCTTCTCTCCACTGACTGCAGGAGACATAAATTCCTATAGGACAAGTCATCTCCTTTTTAGATATCTACCTTTAGGAAGGAAGGATTGACAAGAACTCTTGTGTGTCCTTCAGCCCAGAGAAGTTCTCTGGCGTGCCTGCACCAGTAGGGAAGCTCTGCTTGATTGTAGGATGAAGATAAAAGGCTCACTGTCGTCTGCTCAGAGAGCCCTGGAGACAACTTCATCTGAGCAGCCCTTCCTGGAGGCCCTTTGCAGGCCACAGTGGAGTCATTCATCTACCTCAAAGGAGTCACCACGCCAGGAGCCCATTTCTGCTGATCTAAGGGCATCTTAATTATATCATAATTTTCCCACAGAATTCCACTTTTGTTGCACACCATAATAATTCTTCAGCTGACTCACCTGTAGCTGCCAGCTTGATCTAGTTGAAGATGTCCTTGGTCATTGCAGGGGTTGGACTTGGTGGCCATTACAGTCCCTTCCAACCCAAACCATGCAGCGATGCTGTGCTTTTGGGGGTGGAGTAGTTTTAGGCCATGCCTTTAAAATTTTGAACAGAAAGCAGTAAAATGTAAATAAATCACTAAGGGGTGTAAAAGGAAATACTGACACTTCAAAACAACTCACTGGAGAGGTATCTACCATGAGAATTAGTTCCCAAAACAATCCTTCTCTTCTCACCTCTTTGCTCTGGGAGATGCTAACTTGCTTCTGCTTGACCTTGGCTGCATTGTTTTGACTAAGTCTCATTTCTCTGCTGCTTTCTCTTGTCCTTTTTATACAGGGGGAAAGGGGAGGCAGGGAGGGAGAAGCTGGTAGCTTCCCCTGGTCTTTGAGCTTGTCCTTGTCCTGTTTATCAATTGTAAAGATCTGTAGATGTTAGAAATCCTGGGTATTTGTACATATTCCTTGCACTCCACTGCAGATTGTAAGCACAGCCTCATTTGCTTCCAGCTGAGCTGCTCTGGCAACATTTAATGCAGGGGCGGAATTTTCAACCCACCACAGGGACACAGATTTTATGTTGTTCAAAAAGGAGGAGAATTTACAGCCTGCATTGCTCTCTGGTCAGCACTGAGCCTGAAGAGTCACAGAATGCATTGAGTTGGAATGGACCCTCAAAGGTCATCCTGTCCAACCCCTGCAGGCAGCAGGGGCACCTCCAGCTAGAACAGGCTGCTCAGGGCCACATCAAGTCTGACCTTGAACGTCTCCAGGGACAGGGCCTCAACCACATCTCTGGGCAAACTGTTCCTCCTTTCTGTCCTTTATAACAATGAGTTGGGCTGGAAGATACCTCAAAGCTCATCCAGCTCCAAGCCCCTGCCATGGGCTGGGACACCTCCCACCAGCACAGGCTGCTCAAGGCCTCATCCAGCCTGGCTTTCAACACTTCCAGGCAGGGCACAGCCACAGCTTCCGTGGACAACCTGTGTCAGGCTCTCCCCACCCTCACTCTCAAGAATTTCTTCCTCATCTCCACTCTCAGTCTCCTCTCTCCCAGCTCAAAGCCGTTGTCCCTCATCCTGGCACTCCCAGCCCTTGTCCAAAGTCCCTCCCCAGCTCTCCTGGAGCCCTTCAGCTACTGGAAGGCTGCTCTAAGGTCTCCCTGGAGCCTTCTCTTCTCTGGGTGAACAGCCCAAACTCTCCCAGCCTGTCCCATAGCAGATGTTCTCCAGCCTCTGATCATCATTGTAGCCTCTTCTGGTCCCCTCCAGCATGGTGCAGATGTTGAGGTCTCTGTGAACAGACTTGCCCAGAGGCTGTGTGACCTTCACGACATTCTCAAGCAGATGTGTGAAGAAAACAAACTGCTTGGATCAGAACATCAGGAAAACCAAACAGGGCTGTAACAGAGAGGACTTAACAAAATACTCCTTTCAGATGTGATCCATCAGCCACAGCCACAGCCACACTCCCTTTCCCAGTGCCACTCAGCCTGGATATCATCCATCTGCTCAGGCATTTGTAAACCCAGTGCTCTGCTTCACAGTGAATCAAGCTCCAAACGTCCATCAGGTTTGGGGTTTATTAACCACAGCCCTCTCCCAGCAGGTACAAGGTGCTCAGAGCTCAGCTCTTCCATCCAGGCATGTGCAGGAATGCCCTCTGCTCAATGCTCAGGCATGGGCCCTCTCCCTCTCCTTCCATCCCTCTCCAGGGCTAATCATTCCAGTCTAAACAGACTGAGCTCACATCTTCTGCTGTGCTTGGGCACTTTGGCACCTTGGCTGCCTCATCCCAAGGGGTGAGTCAGTTTTGCTCTTTTGGATGTCTGGGAAAGCTGGAGGAGCAGCTCTGTGGCTGGTACTGAGCTGTCAGAGTGATCATGGAGGGCTAAATCTGATATAAGACGGTTATAAAGATGATAGGAGGAGTGGAACCTCTGATTTGTGGGCACAGGCTGGGAGAGTTGGGGCTGTTCAGCCTGGAGAAGAGAAAGCTCCAGGGAGACCTTCAGCCTTCAGTATCTGATGGGGCTGCAGAAGAGCTGGGGAGAGGCAAAGGCTGGGAGTGACAGGATGAGGGCTGATGGCTTCAAACTGGAAGAAGTGGGATTTAGGTAATAGGAAGAAATTCTTCCCCATGAGAGTGGTGAGTTCAGAGCAGGTTGGTTGGGGCCTTGTTATGAATATGCCCTCAGAAATGAGCAGCAGAGATGTCAATGAAAAATATCTGTTAGGTTTATTTCTATATATATATATACAAACTCTGCAAAGGGGTATGTGCAGTCCCCTTCACAGGTGTCGATATTCGGTTAGTGGAACTATCTCTACAGAATGTTTAGGTATAGGCACTTCAACCAAATGATTCACAGAACTTAGGATCCAAACTGATTCGGGAAGCGGCGGGGGAGGGGTTGGTCAGTGACCGGCGATCCTCCACCCGGAGCAGTTTGCACGCTACCCCAGCTGAAACTCTATGAAGAGAGGCTTGGCTTGCTCATGAGCGGAGAGCTTCGTGAAGTCCTCCCTTAATAATGTTTATAGTCCGCAGAACGCGGCACGGATGTGCCGCAATGAGGACGCAGGAAATGGCGCCGACCGCCTGGCTGCGCCGCCTGGCTGCTGCTGCTCCCGGGGTACGGAGGCTCCCCGCTCGGGGGGAGCACTGTGGCAGTTCAGCAGCGCTGGTTCACACGGGCTACCAGGTTTTCTCCTGCGGCGATGGATCATGCAGCGGTTGATCCCACGGGGTACTGTCCACAGCACTACACGCAGCTGGGTGACGGTGACAAAGTACCACGAGGCCTCTTGGAGCACTGGCTTTAGTCCCGGGCAAGGTGAACCACAACAGCACTGGTGCGCACACAGGTACAGGCTCAAACACGAATGTGGGGGGCTCATCACCAAACAACCCCTATTTGAGTGCACCCTCAGCAAGTTTGAATGCACCCTCAGCAAGTTTGAGTGCACCCTCAGCAAGGTTGCTGATGACACCAAGCTGTGTGGTGCAGTGGACACCCTGGAGGGAAGGGATGCCATCCAGAGGGACCTGGACAGGCTGGAGAGGTGGGCACAAGCCAACCTCAGGAGCTTCAACAGGACCAAGTGCAGGGTCCTGCAGCTGGGTCAAGGCAATCCCAGGCACCAATCCAGGCTGGGCAGGGACTGGCTGGAGAGCAGCCCTGAGGAGAGAGACTTGGGGGTGCTGGGGGAGGAGAAGCTCAACAGGAGCTCTCAGTGTGCACTTGCAGCCCGGAAAGCCAATCAGAGCCTGGGCTGCATCAGGAGAAGTGTGACCAGCAGGGCAAGGGAGGGGCTTCTCCCCCTCTGCTCAGCTCTGCTGAGACCCCACCTGGAGTACTGCCTCCAGTTCTGGAGCCCCTGTTACAGGAGGGATATGGACATGCTGGAGCGTGTCCAGAGAAGGGCCACGAGGACGAGCAGAGGGCTGGAGCACCTCTCCTGTGAGGACAGACTGAAGGAGTTGGGGCTGTTCAGTCTGGAGAAGAGAAGGCTCCGAGGTGACCTCATTGTGGCCTTCCAGGATCTGCAGGGGGCTACAGGAAGGCTGGGGAGGGACTGCTCAGGCTCTCAGGGAGTGAGAGGACTAGGGGGAATGGAAAGAAGCTGGAGGTGGGGAGATTCAGGCTGGGGGTGAGGAGGAAGTTCTTCCCCATGAGAGTGGTGAAGCCCTGGAATGGGTTATCCAGGGAGGTGGTTGAGGCCCCATCCCTGGAGGTGTTTAAGCCCAGGCTGGATGAGGCTCTGGGCAGCCTGATCTAGTGTGGGGTGTCCCTGCCCATGGCAGGGGGGTTGGAACTAGATGATCCTTGTGGTCCCTTCCAACCCTGACTGATACTATGATACTATGATTTACCATGTGCCCCAGTGAATACTGCTCCAATGAGCATCTGTTGCTAACACAAAGGTTAACCAGTGAACTGGCATCTCCCAAATATGGTGTAAGCTTGTGCTATAAACAGGGAAACAACCATATAGCCTGGCCCTTGTGTACCACAGGGGTGAGACCACACCCAGACAGGCAGTTTACCTGCACTCAGTGGTGCCAGGATCCCCCCAGCTGCCTTCAGAAAGGAGGGGGAACAAAAGAGGGTTAACACACAGAGAAGTATGTCCTAGAAATATTTGGGGCAAAATCCTGGCCATAAGCATCATCCACTACAGGCTTTGAGCAACCTGGGCTGGTGGGAGGTGTTGGGGCTTGGAACTGGATGAGCTTTGAGATCCCCTCCAACCCAAACCATTCTGTGATTCTAAGTCTCCAGACCACAAGTTTTCAGAGCCAGGTGAGGAGCAGCTGAGGGAGCTGGGGCTGTTGAGTTTGGAGAAAAGGAGGCATAGGGGAGACCTCATTGTTCTCTGCAGCTTCCTGAGAGGAGGTTGAGTGAGGTGGTGGTTAGGCTCTTCTCCAAAGGAACAAATGATAAGACAAGAGGAAATGGCCTCAAGTTGACCCAGGGCAGGTTTAGGTTGGACACGAGGAACAGTTTCTTCCCCTAAAGGTATGTCAAGGCCTGAAACAGCCTGTCCAGGGCAGTGGTAGAGTCCGGTGAATGATGCTCATGTCCCAAATATTGCCAGGACATGCCCCTGCATGTTTGCCCAAACCCCCTCTTCCCCCTCCCTTCTGCAGCGGGGGGGGATTTTGGCACAAACTGACACTGCCTGGCCGTGGTTTCCAGCTCCGTGGTACACAGAGTGCACAGGATGCACCCTGCCTGCCTGGCTCACGGCTGTGGCTGTGCAGATTTGGTACAACGCTGCTTGCTTGGTGAATGATTCTGCTTACAAAGGATGCTCATTGGACCAGAGTTTGTTGGGGCAAATGTTCAGTAGAGGTTGTTTTGGTAAACAAGTGCCCATGCCCGTGCCTGTGCCCATGCTCGTGCGCGTGCCCATGCTCGTGCCCGTGCCCATGCTCGTGCCCGTGTTTGCCCCACACACTGCATTGCCAGACGCTCTGCTTTGCCCGGGACTCCAACCAGTTTCCGAGAGCCTCACTGCAGATCGCCACCGTTGCCTGGCTACAGACGCCACCTGCACCCCGTGTCCCGCAACCTGTGTCCTGTACCCCGTGTCCGGCTCCCCATGTCCCGCTCCCCGTGTCCTGGACCCCGTGTCCTGGACCCCGTGTCCCGCACCCCATATTCGGCTTCCCGTGTCCAGCTTCCTGTGTCCTGTACCCCATTCCCTGCACCCTGTGTCCCGCTCCCTGTGTCCTGTACCCCGTGTCCGGCTCCCCATGTCCCGCTCCCCGTGTCCTGGACCCCGTGTCCCGCACCCCATATTCGGCTTCCCGTGTCCAGCTTCTTGTGTCCTGTACTCCATTCCCTGCACCCTGTGTCCCGCACCCTGTGTCCCGCTCCCTGTGTCCTGTACCCCGTGCCCGGCTCCCCGTGTCCCGCTCCCCGCATCCTGCACCCCGTGTCCCGCACCCCATATCTGGCTTCCCGTGTCCAGCTTCCTGTGTCCCGCTCCCCGTGTCCCGCTCCCCGTTTCCTGCACCCCGTGTCCCGCTCCCCGTGTCCCGCTCCCCGTTTCCTGCACCCCGTGTCCCGCTCCCCGTGTCCCACACCCCGTGTCCCGCTCCCCGTGTCCCGCTCCCCGTGTCCCGCACCCCATGTCCCGCAGACGGAGCCAGCCATTGCCTGCCCCATCGCCGAGTCGGGGAGCTGTGAGCGGGGACATCGCTTCGTCCGGACCGGCAGCCGCCCTGGCAGAGCCCCGCGGTCCGCGGAGGCAGTCGCCCCCGCCTCGCAGAGAAGCCGCTTGCGGTGCCCTGCGTACCTTGGCCACAAGGCTTTTTCCCCGAGCGGGAAGCCCTTTCCAGGCAACGCACCCCATGGACTGAGCGGCAAAAGCCTCCCCACTGTCCCGGGAGGACCTTTGCTCTGGGGGAAGCAGCAGCCCCGCGGCACAGCCCCGCGGTCGGCGCCGTTTTCCGTTTCCTTATTAGGGCTTATCTATGCCACAGTCTCTGGGCTATGAACGCAGTGTCAGGGAAAGGTTCTGCAAAGCTCGTGAGGAAACCAAGTATTTCTTTATAAAGTTTCTGTTGAGGTTTGTGCCAAACCGCTCTGGGTTGCGGGGTGCCGGGTACCAACGAGCCGCTCCCCCCGACGCCCCACCCCTCCTCACCCCCATTCCTCTGACGGAGTTTGGTTTCTGAACTTGTCAATTCATCTAAGCTGCTGGAAGTGCTCATGCATAGGCGTTGTGCAGAGAGCCTTCTCCCAGCTGCATGCCCCTGCCTGGAAATAGCCACTGTCAGTAATTTGTGGTTGTACATCAATCCATTATTAATACATTCATGAATATCTTGCTGCTCATTCCTGAGGGTATATTTCATAACAAGTCTCCATCCTGGAAGAGTTCAGATAATCGTATCTGGTGTTGAGGGACATGGTTTGGTGGTGGGCTTGGCAATACTGGGTTGCCAGTCGGTCTTGGTGACCTTGGAAGTCTTTTCCAACCTTGATGGTTCCATGATTCCATGATCCTCGAAGGTGTGGAGGCAGAAGCAGGAGGTGCATTGCTCTTGGGCAAGCCAGGAGCTGATCTGTGGATGTTAGTTTCTGCTCTGAGTAACAGTAATAACAACAATTAATAACTGAATACTTGAATTAGTGATGATTAAAAAGAGAACAATTGAGCTCCCTGCGTGCTGGCCAGCCTCTCGTCAGAGAAACCTGAAGTCTTTTGCAAACGTTCCTGAATCAATGTCAGGACCTTCTGCCAAAGGCAAAACCAAAATGACCCCAAATTTCCTCAGGGAAACCCAAACCTCACCCTCATACCAGAACTGAGCCTATTTCCCCGAGCTGGGTCTAGGCAGGAACACCTCTGGGCTATGGGAATGATGCCAACCTTTCAGGAATATCTTTCCCCTCAGGAGTTTTCTGCCAGCATGGGGGCACTGCCCACACAGCTGTGGGCCAACAGCTGGCTGACCACAGCAAGGTAGCAGTCTGCTCTGCTCAGACCCCACCTGCAGCACTGCCTCCAGCTCTGGGGCCCCCAGCACAAGAAGGACCTGGAGCTGCTGGAGAAGCTCCAGAGGAGGCCACCAAGATGAGCAGAGGCTGCAGAACCTCTCCTGTGCGGCCATGCTGGGAGAGTTGGGGCTGTGCAGCCTGCAGAAGAGAAGGCTTCAGGGAGAAGCCTCAGAGCAGCCTTCCAGTGCCTGAAGGGCTCCAAGAGAGCTGGGGAGGGACTTTGGACAAGGTCTGGGAGTGCCAGGATGAGGAACAATGGCTTTGAGCTGGGAGAGGAGAGGAGAGATTGAGAGTGGAGATGAGGAAGAAATTCTTGAGAGTGAGGCTGAGGAGAGCCTGGCACAGGCTGCCCAGGAGGCTGTGGCTGTGCCCTGCCTGGAGGTGTTCCAGGCCAGGCTGGATGAGGCCTTGAGCAGCCTGTGCTGGTGGGAGGTGTCCCTGCCCATGGCAGGGGCTTGGAACTGGATGAGCTTTCAGGTTCCTTCCAGAAAGGTGCCTGCTGCTGTCAAAGTGCCTCTTACAACTGAGTTATGACTTTGAAGAAGGTCGAGATCCATCCTCTTCATTTAAGGCTTTAATGCTGCTGCTTTCCCTTTAAATCAATAGGTTCAAACATGATCTTTCAGATCTCTGCCCTTCCTCCATCCCTTCTGGTACCCTTTAGATCAAGTCAGAGAGAGAGTCCTGGGTAATGCCCTTCTTACACCGTTCCACTGATGATCATTTGCACTTTCTCAGTAGAAGCTTCCTCAGCCCCACATCATCTCCAAACTTCACCACCTGTCATAAGCTGCTGTTCCTCTCATTCCTACAAGGGTTGTATCTCTCTTCCCAAGCAAGGCTTTGCTCCTTTTGTGCTTTCCAGGGATTATAAATGAGGACATTTATTTTACACCACAGACAAGCTTCTGTTCAGAGCAGTAACAATCAGAAGCACTGGCAGAGGCTATTCAAACCATTTTATTTTCCTTCTGAATAGCAAAAACTTTTCATTCAGCTCCATTTCTGACACTGCAGATGTGCTGCTCTTCAGAATTAAACTGGTGGTGCCAGCAAAGAATGGGAGGCTAAAGAAGGGCTTTGTGCCTGCTGCTGAAAATGCATTTCACTGCTTCACATCCAAGCAGGAGGCTTAGAAAATACTGCAGATAGCTCCTTCTGCAGGGACACTGCTGTGGTCCTGGCAGTCACCACTGGCTCTTCCCAGACACTCAAGCAGGATATACTCCATCACCTTCCCAAAGACTGAGGTGAGGCTGAGTGACCTCCTCCTGGACATGCCTACAGCTTGGTGTGAAACTGTTCTGTTCCCAGTTCTAAGAAACATCTCCTAATTGTAAACATCTTTACAAGAGGTTATGGAAGAGGTTCACAATGCCAACACTCTGCCCATCTCCACCTTTGTGTGCATCCTGAGGATAAAAGGACTTTTCATAGCAACAAAGAATAGGTTGGGTTAGGGATGGGGAGGGACCTCAAAGCTCATCCAGTTCCAAGCCCCTGCCATGGGCAGGGACACCTCCTGAGCACAGCTTGCTCAGGGCCTCATCCAGCCTGGCCTGGAACACCTCCAGGCAGGGCACAGCCACAGCCTCCCTGGGCAGCCTGTGCCAGGCTCTCCTCAGCCTCACTCTCGAAAATTCCTTCCTCCTCCCCACTCTCAGTCTCCCCTCTCCCAGCTCAAAGCCATTGTGCCTCACCCTGGCACTCCCAGCCCTTGTCCAAAGTCCCTCCCCAGCTCTCCTGGAGCCCTTCAGGTCCTGCAAGGCTGCTCTGAGGCTTCACCCTGCAGCCTTCTCTTCTGCAGGCTGCACAGCCCCAGCTCTCCCAGCCTGGCCCCACAGGGGAGGTTCTGCAGCCTCTGCTCATCTCTGTGGCCTCCTCTGGAGCCTCTCCAGCAGCTCCAGGTCCTTCCTGTGCTGGGGGCCCAGCGCTGGAGGCAGTGCTGCAGGTGGGCTCTGAGCAGAGCAGAGGGGCAGAATCCCCTCCCTGTGCTGCTCTCTCCCTGCTCTGGCTGCAGCTCAGCACTCAGCTGGCTCTGGGCTGCCAGGGACCAGTGCTGGCTCCTGGGGACTTTGTCACCAGCTGACACCCCCAAGGCCTTCTCCTCAAGGCTGCTCTTGTGGCATTCTTCATGGTATTCATGAAGAATTCATGAATTCATGAATACCTGGATTCATGAATAGTATTGCCCTGACCCAGCTGCAGAGCCTTGCACTTGGCCTCTCTCTCTCTCCATAACTCCTTATTCCTTAATTTGACTCCACAGACTTTTCCAGCAGGCTGGGGAATGGAGCAGGGCTGTGCTGAGCAAGGGGACACTCAGGGGAGGTGCCACATGTCCAGCAGCCTGACTGGGATTTGACTGTGCTGCCTTGATGTCCCCTCACCTGGCACAGCCTATTCTAACCATCAGAAGCCCTGTCTGCACCTCACTTCTTGAGCCAACTCAAACATCTCCCAGTTTTTCTGGAAGCCACCAAATGCCCCCAGACTCGTAGATGCTGAGTTCCTTCTGCTTGGTCCTTACTGCAGATGTGACAGCTCAGCAAAGCAAAGGGAAGGCTGTGGGAGGGACCAGGTGACACCACTGCAGGCTGGATGGACAATGCAGCTCCTGTCATTCCTAACTGGCATACAGCTAAGGTTGTTCTGATGCTGGCTTGAATCAGAGCAGACATGAGATGTTCTACCATCAGCCAGCTGAAAGGCACAAAATGAGCTTGGGTCATATGCTTGACTGGTAAGAAAAATGACTTTCACAGAGCAATCTCAGAATCCCAGACTGTTGGGGGCTGGAAGGGACCTCTGGACATCACCCAGTCCAAGCCCTGCTCCAGCAGGGCACCCACAGCAGCTTGCCCAGGAGCACAGTGCCCAGGGGGGTTGGAAGCTCTCCACGCCAGGAGACTCCACAACCTCTCTGGGCAGCCTGCTCCAGGCCTCCAGCAGCCTCACAACAAACAACTTTCTCCTCCTGCTCAGATCCAACCTCCTGGCTGCCACTCTGTGCCCACTGCCCCTTGTGCTGTCCCTGGGCACCACTCAGCAGAGCCTGGCCCCAGCCTCTTGCCCCCCACAGCTCCTTTAGCTCTTGCTGAGCATTGCTCAGCTGCCCTCTGGGGCTGCTCTCCTGCAGGCTCTCAGCCCCAGGGCTCTCAGCCTTTGCTGCTCCCAGAGCTGCTCCAGGCCCCTCAGCAGCTCTGCAGCCTGCCCTGGGCTCTCTCCAGCAGTTCCCTGTCCCTCTGGAATTGGGGAGCCCAGAACTGGCCCCAGGACTCCAGATGTAGCCTCATCCAACAGCACTGGTTAGGCCACACCTTGAGTCCTGTGTCCAGTTCTGGGCCCCTCAGTTCAAGAAGGACATTGATACACTTGAAGGTGTCCAGAGAAGGACAACAAGGCTGGGGAGGGGTCTGGAGCACAGCCCTGTGAGGAGAGGCTGAGGGAGCTGGGGTTGTTTAGCCTGGAGAAGAGGAGGCTCAGGGGAGACCTCATTGCTCTCTACAGCTCCCTGAAGGAGATTGTAGCCAGGTGGGGGTTGGTCTCTTCTCTCTAGCAACCAACACCCGAACAAGAGGACACAGTCTCAAGCTGTGCCAGGGGAGGTTTAGGCTGGAGGTGAGGAGAAAGTTCTTCCCAGAGAGAGTTGTTAGCCATTGGGATGTGCTGCCCAGGGGGTGGTGGAGTCACCATCCCTGGAGGGGTTCAAGAGGGGACTGGATGTGGCACTTGGTGCCATGGTCTAGTCGTGGGGTCTGTGGTGACAGGTTGGACTCAATGATCTTCGAGGTCTCTTCCAACCTTATTGATTCTATGATTCTGGGATTCTGTGAAAGATCAACCCCCCCAGCTCCACCAGGACACAGCCATCTCCACTTCAGTCATTGCATAGGCAGAAGCTCAGAGTCATCCAGGAATCCACAGCCATCAAACACCTGAGCCCCAGCACCCTCCTCACGGTCATCACCTCTTAAGGTGATAAAACCCAAGTGAGGTGGCCTCCAGCAGCCTGAGCTGGTCCTTCAGGCCTCTCTTAATAGCTGCCTGCCCTGTGCTCCTGCTGGAAACACCTCATAACCTGGCCCTACCTGGCCCCTATCCTTGGGAGCCTTTCCTCTGCCTCTCATCTGCTGGCTCATTGACCTTGCTGACATCTTGTCCATTTCAGCTGGCAAGCAGCAAACTGGGGAGCAGTGCCAGTGCTAAATCCCCCTGCTCAGCAGGTGTTAGCTGAAACATGTCTGACTTCAAAGGGCCTGCTGGTAGGATTCCTTCCCCATCTGCAGGAAGGACTTTAAATCACAGTTACAGTCCAAATGCTATTGTGAGCAAGAGGAAAGGTCTCAGCCGTGGAGGAGAGGGCTGCTTGGTAGCTTTGCTCACAGGCTAATGGCTCAAAAGATCCCACAGGGAAACATCTCCTGAATGAAATGGTCAAAATGAAACTTGGGATTAAGTTCAACAAAGGTAAGTGTGGGGTTCTGCCCCCAGGGAGGAGCAGCCTCCTGCACCAGGACAGGTGAGGGGGAACAGCTGGAAAGCAGCTCCACAAAGAAGTACCTGGGACTGCTGGGGAACAAGTCCCCCATGAGACAGCCATGTGCCCTTGTGGCCAAGACCAAAGGGGTCCTGGGATGCATTCAGAAGAGTGTGGCCAGCAGGGTGAGGGAGGTTGTCCTTCCCCTCTATTCTGCCTGTCCTACCCTAGGGATCCCAGATTTGGTGTCCTGGGTCCAGTCTTGGGCTCCCCAGTTCGAGAGAGGCAGGCACACCTCCCATCCAGCCCTGCCTCAAACAGCTCCAGGGAGGGGAGCACTGTCTGGAGTGCTGAGCACTCTCTGTAATGCTCTCCAAAGCCTATGGAGCAATCTTGAATCACAGTTTGGTCCTAGGGAAAGTCAGATTCCAGGCAGCTGAATCTTCTCCAGATGACTGTTACAGGGCATGTTTGTGTGGCATCAGCTGTTTGTGAGACCCAGAGCTGTCCCTCCTTCACTGACACTCTCTGGTACATCTCCTTGCTAATGCCAGAGGGAGGTTGGAAATGTCCCTGGGTGGGTGATGAAAGGCATTCAGTGCTGGACAACCTTCCAATCCTTCTGGCATGCTTCCCTCAAAAGCTGTCTCCTGAGATTTTCTCACAGCTACTGCAGTCCATGGCAGTCCTTGGCCTCAGGACTGAGCTGAGCTCCTTTCCAACCTAAACCATTCTATGGATCCATGACCTCAGAGCAGCCTTCCAGTAGCTGAAGGGCTCCAGGAGAGCTGGGGAGGGACTTGTGACAAGGGCTGGGAGTGCCAGGATGAGGAACAATGGCTTTGAGCTGGGAGAGGAGAGACTGAGACTGGAGATGAGGAAGGAATTCTTGAGAGTGAAGGTGGGGAGAGCCTGGCACAGGCTGCCCAGGGAGGCTGTGGCTGTGCCCTGCCTGGGGGTGTTCCAGGCCAGGCTGGATGAGGCCTTGAGCAAGCTGTGCTGGTGGAGGTGTCCCTGCCCATGGCAGGGGGCTGGAACTGGATGATCTCTGAGGTCCCTTCCAACCCAGCCCAACCCATTCTGTGACTGCATGCACAGAGCAGGCCAAAGAGCCTTTCTTTGCTGGTGCTCCTCAGTGTCAGAGATCACAGCTGCTATCAGGTCACACCAAATGCAAGGTCCCCCATATTCCAGCTCTTGAATCCAGTGAGGACTGCAGCAGGTTTGCTGCTCCTTCCAAACCAGATGTTTCAGCCACATTATCTTGCTGCTGGATGCAGCTTGGCCTGCTGGTATCTGAGGGGATGAAAGCAAAGCTCTGAAAGGCTGAGGGAGAAGGAGGAGCTGCACAAAGCTTCCTTCCCCAGTGTGTGACTCCTGTTCTGCTCACACATTGCTCCTGGGCAGATTGTTATTTTCTCACATTTATGAAATCACTCAGCAGAGAGTTTCTGTGAATGATTTCCCAGCTGTGGTTGCTGAGCAATCTGTTGGAGGAGAACATCCTTGTTCCAAACCCAAATTGTTCTAGCTGGATGCTGGCCACGTGGTGTGGTTTTATTCCTTCAAAGGATGGGCTCAAAGCACAAAGCCTGTGCCTTGCTGCACTCCCAGTACCCAACCGTGATCACCCCTGACAGACAGCCTTCAGGAATGCTTTGTGGAATGTCTGTCAGGAATTCCTTCCTCTAATCTCTTCCTGCAAAACAGGAGGGACCGTCCTTGAAAGTGTCTGCACCACAGAGGGGTTATGCCCCTGACTTACCCAAAACCCAAGTGCAGGACCAGGTGCAGGCATCTGGAGAGACATAATGATGGCCCAAGGCCATCGGGATGAGCTTCAGCAAGACCACATCCTGACTGCTCCACTTGATGAGTGCTCCAGGCTGGAGATGAGTGGCTGGAAACTGCCTGGTGGAAAAGAGCCTGGGGGTGCTGGGTGCCAGCAGCTGAAGCTGAGCCAGCAGTGCCCAGGTGGGCAAGAAGGTGTCGTGGGTTGAGGCAGCCCCCTCCCCACCATGGGCAGAAATAACAACTCTGACAAAGGGATTGCAAAAGTGATGGAAACTTTAAACAGAAAAGAGTGAATGTGTACAGAGAGCCAGAAGCAGTGACAAAAGAAACCCCAAAGCAGACCCAGATACACCCCATCCCCACCTGAGGGTGGGCCCAAGACCCCCAGGGCTCGTTCTCCCCCCACTGCTAGGCTGGTCTCAGCTGGCCAGGCCTGAGACCGCCCATCCCCCCTAGCCAGGCCCAAGGCCGGGAGACGTCTCCCCAGTTCCCGGGTGCCGGCGAGGGAAGAAAGAGGCAGTGCCGGACCCCGCGCTGGGCCTTGGAGCGGTGCAGGGGATTGTGGTAGGAGATACACATTTTCCTGTGTCCACCCACTGGGCTGGACTGCTGGACACAGGAAGTGTGCCATGCAGCAGAGGGCACACAGCCCAAACCACCACAGAAGGGCAGCAGCAGCCTGGCCTGGAGCAGCAATGGTGTGGGCAGCAGGAGCAGGGCAGGGATTGTATCCCTGGGCTGGACACTGGGGAGGTCACACTTCAAATCCCAGATTCAGTTTTGGGTCACTCACTGCAAGAAGGACATTGGGGGACTGGAGCAGGTCCTGAGGAGGGCAACCAAGCTGGGGAAGGGTCTGGAGAAGAGGGCTGGGGAGGAGCAGCTGAGGGAGCTGGGGTTATTCAATCTGGAGAAGAGGAGGCTGAGGGAGACCTCATTGCTCTCTACAGCTCCCCAAGAGGAGGCTGGAGCCAGGTGGGGGTTGGGCACTTTGCCCAAGCAACAAGTGATAGGAGAAGAAGAAATGCCACCAAGTTGCCCCAGGTTTAGGTTGGTCATGAGGAACAATTTCTTCCCCCTAAGGAAATTGTCAAGTCCTGGCCCAGGCTGCCCAGGGCAGTGATGGAGTCCCCGTCCCTGGAGAGGTTTCAAAGCCCTGGAGCTGTGGTGCTGAGGGCCAGGGCTCAGAGGTGCCCTGGCAGTGCTGGGTTCATGGCTGGGCTGGGTGATCTGAAAGGTCTTTTCCAATCAAAACCGTTGTATGATTTTATGAACACTCAGTGCAGCAAGCCCAGCCCTCCCCTGCGATTGGAGGCAGCAATCCCAGCACTGCAGTGTGCTGGAGGGAGCCTGTTGCTCACAGGAGGTGAGCAGGGAGAGGTCCTGCAGCCCGGCGTGAAGGCTGCAGTGCAGCTCCCGCAGGAACCATACAGGAGCTTCTGCTGGTCTGGCCAAGAAGCTGATGGTGCCAGGGAGACACCAGGGCATCAGGGGCCTCTGCTGAGCTTCTGCTTACCATGTCTGAATGGGAATTCCAAGCTGGTGTCTGTGGAGGTGAGAGCTGTAGTAGCTTCCTTCAGCACAACGTCAAGAGCAGGTAAGAGCCTGCAAAGCAGCAGGGGCTAATCCCTTGGAGAAGAGTTCTAAAGCTGTTAAACACTTCTAAGCTCTTGTTCTTGGCTGACTGAGTCTCTGATAATCTTCACACCCTGAAGATGTGTTCTGCACAGCTGAACATGAGTGTGGGAGTTGCCATCACCCCCCCAGACAGGGCAGGGCTCTGGTGGAGGATTCCCTGCGTCACCACAGAGCTTTCCCTAAGGAAACAGCCCTGCAGCTCCAGACACCAGCTGCAAGGGAGTGAATGGCAGCAATGTGAGCAGGCCCAGAGGGGGCCACAGAGATGACCAGAGGGCTGGAGCACCTCTGTTGTGAAGGCAATGAAAGAGCTGCGGCTGTTCAGCCTGGAGAAGAGAAGGCTCCAGGGAGAACTTAGAGCTGCAATTCAATACCTGAATGGGACTGTGGCAGTGCACCCAAAACCCCTCTACCCTGCCCCCCACCCCCTCGTGATGATGAGATGGGGGAAAGAGCAAGGCTGGGATGCAGGGAGCCAGAGGAGAGACACCTCCCCTCCCAGGCCTCTGGATCAGTGATTTCCCATGGGCCCTTCCCTCAAGCCCTGTGTCCTGCCAGGTGCAGACCCTGTGCAGAGTCAATTCTGGCCACAGTCTGGGCAGGCTGTGAGTGTGTTTGGGTGTGTTTGAGCAGAGCTGATGGTTACTGGCTCTGGCCTCTGCCAGGTGCCGGTGCTGACAGCAGTGGGCTGGCTGGATAGAGCAGGTGAGCTGCAGAGAGCACAGGCTCTGCTCCTCGGGTGAGTGAGCAGCAGCAGAGCAGTTCAGGAGGATTTTCTGATAAAAAGAGCCAAAAGAGAAATTGCCACACAGAGCCTGAAGCAGAGTGAGGGACTGCCCGGTCTCTGGCAGCTTCCTGCTTTTGTCTTTCCCAAGCACTGTTCTCAAACTCTTTGTAGCCATTTGTGGAGGAGTAGGAAGGTTCCCCCCACACACACAAAAGAATCCACAGCTAACTCAGCCGGAGAAGCAGATGAAAGCTGTATTTACAAGCAGATATGGAATGCAGTGAATATGTACAAAAACATACAATATTTACAATATATACAGAAACATACAGCAATGTATGTAATACAGGAGACCTTTCCCCAACCCCCCTGCGGCCAGGGGGTTCGGCCTGTCCCTCCCTTCTCCCTCCCTACCTCCCCTTTTTCCCAAAAGGGTTAGAGAGAAAGAGAAAGGAAGGTAATTAAAAGGGTGAAAATCTGTTAAGCTCAAAAGCAAATGCAAGAGTTAGTTTTTTTCTTATCTGGTTAGCAAGACCGTCCCTGCGTAGCAAGCTGCTGCTTCAGAGAGAGAAAACAGTCCAGCTCACAGTACAGGGGGAAAAAGCAGACTGACTGCCCCCCCGACTGAAAGACTAAGCCAGAACTTACAGCTGGGTTCCACCAATGAAATTGGTTTAGCATATCTTTGTTTTCATTCAAATACCAAAACATTCAGCCAGAGTGTTCAGAAAGTGTCAATTTCTTAAAGGCACAGCCTAAGCCGGTCACACCATTCCTGCTGTGAAGAGCATTTCTCAACCAAATACTGAGCCTTTATAACCTTCATGGCTTTTGTATCTTGTTACATGAGAGGTGGAGCCAAATGCATGAATAATTTCTATTGTTATTAATGTCTCACCTCATTACCCTTCATTTGTAACAGGGACCTGAGAGAAGGACTGGGAGGGACTTCTCAGAAGGGCCTGTGTCAACAGGATGAGAGGCAATGGTTTGAAACTGGAGCAGGGCAGAGTGACATTGGACATCAGGAGGGTTTGGATTTGCTGGGTGGATGTTCAGGGGTAAGGAACTGGCTGGGTGCTCACATCCAGAGGATGCTGCTCAATGGCTTGCAGTGCAGATGGAGGGCAGTGACAGTGGTGCCCTGAGGGGGCTGGGACCTGTGCTGGTTGATATTTGTATCAGTGCAGCAGGATGGAGGCACCAGCAGCAGTGTGCAGATGGCACCAAGCTGAGTGGTGCTGTCCATAGGCCAGAGGGACAGGATGGACCTGGGCAGGCTGCAGAGGTGGTGCCCAGGGGAACCTCATGAGGCTCAACAAGAGCAAGTGCAGGTCCTGCACCTGGGCTGGAACAATCCTCACTGTCAGGACGGGCTGGAGGAGCAGGAGCTTCCCTGTCCCATGTTGTCAGGTGCTGGGGTTCACTCCCTGCTGCTGACTTACAGATGGAAAGGAAACCTCCAGCAGGGTATCTGGAGCCTTTGCATTTTGTTCCAGGTAGGTGTGGGCAGAAGGTGTCCACTCCTGAAGGGCTTTGCTGGATTGGCACTGGAGCAGCAGCACCAGAGAGCTCTGTCCATCCATCAGGCACTGTGACCCACCCTCCATGGGAGCTGATAGGGCTTCCTGAAGGTGTTGAGAGGAGTGATTTGGTGGGAATTGTGCTCCAGGTGTCCTTCCAGGTGTCCTTTTGGCCTGGCCTGCAGAGACAAGCTGGTCAGCTCTGGGGGTCTGCAGGGAAAGGAGGGCAGGAAACACTCCGCTGGTGATTTGGAGAGAGAAGAGTGTCCTCCTTGCTCTGTCCAAAGGCAGAGTGCCATCCAAAAGCAGCTGCCAGAGGATGGCAGCAGAACCAGCACAGTGAGGGAGAAGCTTTGAGTCCACCCAAGTCCACAAAGCTGTTCTGTGTGCTGATTCTGACTGAGATGCTGACTGCCCCTCCAAACCCTGCTGAAAGCAGAACCCCGCAGGACTCTCTAGTTCAGGGTGCTGCAGCTTTGGCCTGGGGACCACACGGTCCCCTGTGCATCCCCAGTTCCCAGGACAACACTGCCTGGAGGGTCTCAGTGCCACAGCCTGGCAGAGTTGCTTCCTCCAGAAGAGCTGCTTTGTGACACAGGTGACATGCTGAGACACAGCAGGAGCTGGGCCCCCCTGCACACACTCTCATCAACAGGATGCTTCTGACAAGCAGTACCTTAGGGCCACCTCATGAATTCTGTTGCCTGATGATATGCAGAACATTTAGATTCAAGGTAGAAACAATGCCAGGTGGCACTGGGGGCTGCATTCAGTAAGGGAGAAGGCCAGGTGAAGTCCTCAATGAAGGTATCAGAGAGCTTTGGGAGCAGGTGGAGCAAATCTTTTCTGTGCTCCCAGGTCCTGCAGTGCTGCAGGTGAACGTCAGGATGAAGGGATCCAAGGCACTGATGACTGTGAACTGATTGATGCAAACTAGGATTGTGTTGCTGCCATGGAGCTGGGTGGTCCTTGAGATCACAGAAAGCTTTGGGCTGGAAGGGACTTAACACTCATCCAGTTCCAGCCCCCTGCCATGGGCAGGGACACCTCCCACCAGCACAGGCTGCTCAAGGCCTCATCCAGCCTGGCGTGGAACACCTCCAGGCAGGGCACAGCCACAGCCTCCCTGGGCAGCCTGTGCCAGGCTCTCCCCACCCTCACTCTCAAGAATTCCTTCCTCATCTCCAGTCTCAGTCTCCCCTCTCCCAGCTCAAAGCCATTGTCCCTCACCCTGGCACTCCCAGACCTTGTCCAAAGTCCCTCCCCAGCTCTCCTGGAGCCCTTCAGCTACTGGAAGGCTGCTCTGAGGTCTCCCTGCAGCCTTCTCTTCTGCAGGCTGCACAGCCCCAACTCTCCCAGCCTGGCCCCACAGGGGAGGTTCTGCAGCCTCTGCTCATCTCTGTGGCCTCCTCTGGAGCCTCTCCAGCAGCTCCAGGTCCTTCCTGTGCTGGGGGCCCAGAGCTGGAGGCAGTGCTGCAGGTGGGCTCTGAGCAGAGCAGAGGGGCAGAATCCCCTCCCTGTGCTGCTCTCTCCCTGCTCTGGCTGCAGCTCAGCACTCAGCTGGCTCTGGGCTGCCAGGGACCAGTGCTGGCTCCTGGGGACTTTGTCACCAGCTGACCCCCCCAAGGCCTTCTCCTCAAGGCTGCTCTCAGCCACTCCTCACCCAGCCTGGATCTGTGCTTGGGACTGGATGAAAATGAAGAGCTGTTGATGAAGTAAGGTTCATCTGGCTGTGAAATTTGCTGTGTCAGCTCTTTGCTTCTTCGTCTGTTCTGAGGGGCCTTCAGAGAAGAGGTTAGGCTGGTGCTGCAAGGAGGAAGAGCTCTCTCTCAGTGTGAAGCTCTGTATTGACTGAAGGATTTCATCTTGACTTCTTAGATGTTTATTTTAGCCTGTTGTAATCAATTCTAATTAAAGTCTCCGTGTGGCTTTTCCATCTGGAGGCTGTCAGTTGTTTTCAGGATGCTTTGTGGTTGTTGATATTCGATCAGTTCAACTCACAGACATTTAGGGTTCCCCCACCCCCTCTTATGATTACCTTCACCAGGGGCTGTACTCTTGAGAAACGTTCCAGTTTATTAGCCAAACAGGCACCTCAGCTCAGGGGACCAGAGACACTCTGCAGCTGCTGGCTGGCATCTTCAAAGTGCACCTTGCCCAGAGCAGTCTGTTGAAATGCAGTGCAGGGAGAGGCTCATCAGGATCAGCAGTGGAAGCTGTTGCTGCAGACAGGCTCAGCAGAAATGGGGGCACTAAAGTCCACTAGCATCTGGAGCTGGCCTCTGACTCACAGGCTTGTGTTCCAGCTCTGGCTCTGCTGTGGGATCTGGCAGAGGATGGGCTGAAGAGCTCAGCACTTGCACAGCATTTATGCTGGAGACATGTCCAGAAAGGAGGTTTGGGAATGGGAATGGACTTTGCAGGCTTCAGCAGGAGCTGGGGACAGCTGACTGTGCTGTGATGCTGTGATGTCATCCCATGTCATGGAATCATAGCATTATGAATTGTTTTGGTTTGAAAGCCCTCTGAGCTCACCCAGTCCAACACCCACCCAGCCCCACCATGGCCACCAAACCCTGGCCCCAGGAGCCATGGCCACAGCTTGCTGCAACACCTCCAGGCATGGGGACTCCACCACCTCCCTGGGCAGCCTCTGCCAGGCCCTGACCACTCTGGCACCAAAGACATGTTTCCTCCTCTCCAACCTCAGCCTCCCCTGGCACAATTTCAGGCCAGTTCCTCTCCTTCTCTCACCTGAGCTTGGGGAGCAGAGCCCAACCCCCCTGGCTGCAGCCTCCTCTCAGGGAGCTGCAGAGGGCAATGATCAGTGGGCTCTGAATTGGATTCAGAACAAAAAAATTAAAAAAAAATAAAGCCTGACAAGCAGGGTGATTAATTAACAAAGGGATTAATTTATTAATAACGAATTTTCCGTGTCAAACGTTAATAAATTTATGTACGATTTGTTTAGGCTCGGGTACCCGGTGGGGAATCACTTACACAAATGTTGGTAATATCAATGATATGAACACTTCGGTTGGAGGAAGGATTTGATCTAGAGCAACTACGCTCTTGATATCAAACTCAAAGTTGAAGGGAGAGCGAGGAGCCGCAATTCCTGATCCAGTAACAGAGTGGGTTTCCTTTGCTCCCTGGTGGAGTAAAGGCAGAGGGTGAGAAGGAAATTAATGTCCAATATGCCTTATGGAATCGATAATCGGAATCACTCATGAAGCACCGTTCAGTCCGGAGATTCTGAATCAGTCCAAGACGTGGTGTTGTGAGCAGCGCTCAGGAAAGTTTGTAATCCAGAACTCCGTTCTCAGTATAATTTGTAAAGCCAAAGAAAGGGAAAAGTAGGATCCAAGCACGTTGCCCAGCACTGAAGGTGAAACTGGAGTACACGTGGTGGATGCTGGTGGAGGGGGATGGGCGAGTAGCACACACACCTCACCGGCTGGCGAGGAGCCGGAATCAAGGAAGAAAAGGGGCCGGGTCACTGAAGAACCCCTCTGGTTAACTGTTTTTCGAAACAAAACTGACCACTGGCAGAAAAGTGATTTGTAGCTTAGTCAATCACCTTCTGGGCATCAGCACAGTGGTGAGTGGTCAGGATACCTGCCAAACAGGTTTGGCTGGCTTTTTATTGGTACATGTTTTCTTTTGTCTGTCTCCCTAGCTTCTTAGGGCTCTTACTGAAGCCTGTTTTGGGCCTAGTCATGCCCAACCAGGACAGGCTCCATGCTAGAGACACTGGTGAGTACTTTCTCAGTTTCCCAGACTATGTTCAAGATAGAATCTGGCTGTGATTCTGGCCTGGGAATCCAATCCAAGCCACCCTCAAACCTGGTGCCACATCCGCAGTGCATCGCCACGGTTGCCCAGGGTAGTCTGGGATGCCCCTTCCCTGGAGGTGTTGCAGGCCAGGTTGGATGAGGCCTTGAGCCAAAGTGCAGCACCTGGCTCTTGGACTTGTTAAATGCCATCATGTTGGACTCTGTCCATCTGTCCAGCCTGGCAAGGTGCCTCTGCGGAGCTCTCCTACCCGCTAAACAGTCAACCACTCACAGTCACACAGGGATCATGCTGCCTAGCTCTCTGGCTCTCGCTATCATACATCCAGTTTGCTTTCAGACAGCTTGGGATGGCTTTGGGGGATGCTCTGTCCTCTGTCCATGGGAGGTGTGTGGGGTGAAGCCTGGGGGACTTGGCCTTTCCCCATGTTGTTCCCTGAGCCGCACTCATACAGCACTGAAGCTCTCTGGGGCCATCCATTGCTGGTGCTCTCTTTTGGAGGTGAAGTGAGGCTCTGAGCCCTGCTGAGCTAGCTGATGTTCTGCACCTTCTGATGCATGGAAGTGCTGGTCCTGACCTTGTGCATTTGCCTTTGTGCCAGGGGAGGCTTAGGTTGGAGATGAGGAAAAATTTCTTTGATGTAAGAGTGGTCAGGGCCTGGCAGAGGCTGCCCAGGGAGGTGGTGAAGTGCCCATCCCTGGAGGTGTCCTAGAAAGGTGTGGCCATGGCACCTGGGGCCATGGTTTGGTGGCCATGGTGTTGGCCTGATGTTTGGACTGGATGACCTCAGCGGGGTTTTGCAACTCAAATCATTCTATGATTCTATGACTCTATGGTTCCAGAATGAAACCAGGTGGTTTGGTTTCATTTTATCTCCCTTCCTCCTCCAGCAGCTCGGCAGAACAATTGATCAGAGGCTTGAGTTTTGTCAGGGGGATGAAAGCCTCCTCTGCTCACAAAGCAGATGCTTTGTTTGGCACGGTTTAACAAAGCTGAGCTTTGAAGCTGAAGCCTACCCAGTGCCTCCCTGCGGCACATGTCCCTCCCTGACAGCTCAAGAAATCAGATTTTGTTTGGCAAAAGATTCTTCATCCAAGTGCCCCTAGTTCACAGAATCATTCAGCAGGTTCTGCTGGTCAAGAGCTGGATCCCACACCTGACAGCTCCTGCGGCCCGCCACACGCAGAGCGCACGCCAGCATCGCCAGGCAGCAGCTGTGCTCCAGGGGATGAGGTCTGCACTTCAGCAGCATGTCAGAGAGCAGCACGGCAACTCCCAGAGGCAAGGAACCACAGAGTGGAGCAGGTTGGAAGGCACCCTCCAAGGGCATCTTGTCCAACCCCCTGGAGGCAGCAGGGACAGCTCCAGCCACAGCAGGCTGCCCAGGGACACAGCCAGGCTGAGCTTGGATGTCTGCAGGGATGGAGCCTCCAGCACCTCCCTGGGCAGCCTGTGCCAGTGTCTCCCCAGCCTCCCTGTGCAGAGCTTCCTCCTGATGTCCAACCTGACTCTGCCCTGCTCCAGTTCCAAACCACTGCCCCTGGGCCTATCCCCACAGCCCTTCTGCACAGTCCCTCCCCAGCTGCCTGCAGTTCCCCTGCAGGGATTGAAATGCAGCTCTGAGGTCTCCCTGGAGCCTTCTCTTCTGCAGGCTGAGCAGCCCCAGCTCTCCCAGCCTGTCTTTGTAGGAGATGTGCTCCAGCCCTCCGATCATCTTCATGGCCTCCACTGGACCCTCTCCATCAGGTCCATGCTTTTGCTGTGTTCAGAGCTGGACACAGCACTGCAGGTGAGGTCTCACAAGAGGAGTGGAACCAAAGCTAACAGTCCTGCCCTAAGCCATGCCCTCAGCTCCTTGCTCACAGCCTTACCCCACTGATGCTTTTGATGGACACAAACTGAAAAGCACTGCTGCTGTCCACATCCCTGCTCTTCCCCTGTCTGGGCCCAGGTTCAGCTCTTGGTTCAGCTGCTACAGGAGAAACCCTTAGTGCTGGGACCCTGAGGAACACCAGGGGCAAAGCTCTCCACAGCTTGTGGAGTGAGCAGTCACATTCCAGGTGCTTTGTGCCACTTCCTTCATAAAAGGTCCCTGGGCACTAGCCCAAGCCCATCTCCTGGGCTGCAGCACTGCTCTGGCACTGCCTATTTATTAACATTCTGATCTTTCACATCTGCACTCTTAGACTTCTTTCTGGATTCATTTGGGAGCACAATTGCCATGCAGTTAATGAAATAAGCAATATTTGCTCATTCCAAGGAATCTGGTTAAGCTAATTAGCATGCTGCACTGGCAGAGGAGTTTGATTAGCCCCTATCAGATCTGTCTGTTATTTATTTCCCTTCTTGCTGGGCCCTGCCTCCTCCCTCTCCAGGAATAAAGAAAAGATCTGTGGCCTCCTTGGAGAAGAGTCACTGCTACCTAGTGTGAAGGCCAAGGTGGGCAACGTCCACCCAGACCCCTGCCAGTGGGTGAGTATCTTTACTCTTAGAATCACAGGAGCAGGGAATCATTAAGGTTGCAAAAGATCTTTAAGCTCATCCAGTCCAACCACCATGGCCTCCAAACCATGGACCCAAGTGCCATGGCCACAGCTTGCTGGAACACCTCCAGGCATGGGGACTCCACCACCTCCCTGGGCAGCCTCTGCCAGGCCCTGAGCAGCCTGGCAGCAAGGAAATTTTTCCTCATCTCCCACCTGAACCTCCCCTGGTGCTACTTAAACCCATCTCCTTCCATCCTATTGCTAGTCACTTCCCATCCATTGCAGCTCTTCCTAGTGACTGTGAGGGCCTGAAGAGACACTGCTCAGTGCCATCTGCCCAGCTTCTCACTGTCTCTCCAGTGGGAGAGATGAAGGGACAGTGGGCTGGACAGGAAACTGGCTGAAAGATAAAGCTCAGAGGGTTGCGGTGAGTGGCACAGAGACAGGTTGGAGGTCTGTAACAAGTGGTGTTCCCCAGGGGTCAGTACAGGGTCCAGTCCTGTTCAACATCTTCATCAAAGACCTGAATGAAAAGACAGAGTGGCCTCTCAGCCAGACTGCTGTAGACCTAAACTGGGTGCAGGGGCTGGCACCCCTCAGGCTGTGCTGCATCCAGTGAGACCTGGCCAGGCTGAGAGCTGGGCAGAGCAACCTCATGAAGGTCAACCAGGGCAAGAGAGCAACCTCCTGCAGCAGGACAGCTGAGGGGGGACCTGCTGGGAAGAGCTCTGTGGAGAACGACCTGGGAGTGCTGGGGGCAACAAGTTCCCAACGAGCTGGAAATGGGCCCTGGTGGCCAGGAAGCCAATGGGGTCCTGGGGTGCATTTAAAAAAAGCCTGGGGCCAGCAGGTACCTCTCTGCTCTGCCCCAGTGAGGCCACATCAGGAGTCCTGGGTCCAGTGCTGGGCTCCCCAGTTCCAGAGGGACAAGGAACTGCTGGAGAGAGCCCAGGGCAGGCTGCAGAGCTGCTGAGGGGCCTGGAGCAGCTCTGGGAGCAGCAAAGGCTGAGAGCCCTGGGGCTGAGAGCCTGCAGCAGAGCAGCCCCAGAGGGCAGCTGAGCAATGCTCAGCAAGAGCTAAAGGAGCTGTGGGGGGCAAGCTCAATGGCAGAGGCAGTAGAGAGACAAAGTGAAAGAGGGGGCAACTTGTTTACCAACTGGGGTGATACTTATAGAGTCCTCGAGGCTGGGTTTGACCAATGGGCACTCTCATAGACAACTGGCTTCAGCCTATGGGAAGCGTGAAGCTGGAATTATGCCATGCTTGGTGTTTGCACGAGCACTGCATGCGCTGGGTGCGTGCTGGCCTGGCTAATGCCTTGGCTTTTGTCTTCCTCCTGAAGGAGGGGAGACCTGTCCACATGCTGGGACCAGATTCAATATCTGGCCATAGTGTGCCTTCACCACATGTGCACACAGCTGTTCTCTGAGGCACCTCAGAGGCAACTGGCTTTGCTTGGAGGCTGAAGCCCATCAAGGGACTTGGGTAGTCGTCAGAGGCTGCTGGTGAGTTGCTTTTGAAGATGTGGTCTTCAGTCTGTGTGACTGGGAGGGGTGATCTAAGAGCAGCCTGCAGCTGCCTGAAGGTTGTTAGCAAGGCAGTGAATTTAAACTTCTTGGCAGTAGTGGGGAGCATGAAGAGGTGCAGTGCCCACAAATGATGGCTTGGGTGATCCAGAAGGCATATCAGGAAAGTCCTCTGCTCAGGAGTGTGCAGCAGGACTGCAAGAGGCCACTCAAAGAGGATGTGGGGTTTGTCTCTAGAGATTTTCAAAACTCAGTTAGGCAAAGAATGACCTGATCCAGAGTTGGCAAGGTCCAGCTGATCCAGCAGTAGCCCTGTTCCAGGTGGGAGTCCCTTCCTACCACCTCAATTTTGTTTTCTCTTCCCAGATGGTGCTGGAGAATTCCTGTGGGCACTGTACTGATGGATGGAGATGCAAAGCTGTGCAGCACGTTCAGGATGGTGTGTCTGCAGAGTGACAGCAGAGTCCTGCCAAAGGGGAGTCTGAGTTAAACTCAGATGCAAACCAGAGGCAGTCTTCAGGCCAAAGCAGCATTTCAGGCTCACCTGTCCCCATATCTGCTGTCCACAAGGCACAGCAGCCTTGGTCCGAAGCTGGCAGTGTGTCTGTTGTGCTGGCAGCAAATTATTCCCCAATGAGCCCAAACAGACAAGAAAAAAGAGATGCAGGCAATGGGATATGAACTTCTGAAGGCATTAACAAGAGTGTGGCTACCAGGTTGGATGAGGCTACATCTGGAGTCCTGGGGCCAGTTCTGGGCTCCCCAATTCCAGAGGGACAGGGAACTGCTGGAGAGAGCCCAGGGCAGGCTGCAGAGCTGCTGAGGGGCCTGGAGCAGCTCTGGGAGCAGCAAAGGCTGAGAGCCCTGGGGCTGAGAGCCTGCAGAAGAGCAGCCCCAGAGGGCAGCTGAGCAATGCTCAGCAAGAGCTAAAGGAGCTGTGGGGGGCGAGAGGCTGGGGCCAGGCTCTGCTGAGTGGTGCCCAGGGACAGCACAAGGGGCAGTGGGCACAGAGTGGCAGCCAGGAGGTTGGATCTGAGCAGGAGGAGAAAGTTGTTTGTTGTGAGGCTGCTGGAGGCCTGGAGCAGGCTGCCCAGAGAGGTTGTGGAGTCTCCTTCTCTGGAGTCACTCAAAGACCACCAGGACACCATCCTGTGAAACCTTCTCCAGTTCACCCTAGTTTGGCAGGGGTGGGACTGGATGATCTCCACAGGTCCCATCCAGCCCCTGCTATTGAGGGGTTCTGTGATCCTCTTCTGGTGCCACAGGTCCACACCCAGTTCTGCTGGTGGTGAGGTGTCCGCTCCCCAGGATTCTGGCAGTGGGAGAATATTTGGTCACTTCTGATGGGGAGAACTGTTTGTGCCTGTCCTTCCTTCTGGGACCATGCATAATCCAGCAGCAAATTAAGTGGAAGTGTGTTGTTAAACTCTGCAAAGCCCTGTCTAGACACACTCATTTGGGTGTGATTGTAATTCAGGTGATGACAGAGTGACATTAAATCAAACAGGGAAAAAATACCTGGGTGCTGCTTCCTCCATCTGTAAATGGAAGGCAGTAAATCAACTCTGACAACCACTCATGGAGGGCTCAGACATCCTGAATTTCCAGATTGAGCTTCAAGTTCCCCCAAGGGCCAGTTTGCAGAGGGGGATGCAGCACCCAGGCTGAGCTTCAGCTCATCTATGCTGGCAAATTGCAGCTCTGTCAGATCACAGCCTGGTAGGGGTTGGCAGGGACCTCTGGTGATCATGGAGGGCAAGGGAGATCATGGAGGGCAAGGGAGATCACGCCAGGGCAGGGTCACTGAGGGCAGGTCACACAGGAACACTTCCAGGTGGGTCTTGAAAGTCTCCACAGGAGACTCTGGGCAGCCTGCTCCAGGCCTCCAGCACCCCCACAACAAACAACTTTCTCCCACTGCCAGAATCCTGGGGAGCGGACACCTCACCACCAGCAGAACTGGGTGTGGACCTGTGGCACCAGAAGAGGATCACAGAACCCCTCAATAGCAGGGGCTGGATGGGACCTGTGGAGATCATCCAGTCCCACCCCCTGTCAAACTAGGGTGAACTGGAGAAGGTTTCACAGGATGGTGTCCTGGTGGTCTTTGAGTGACTTCAGAGAAGGAGACTCCACAACCTCTCTGGGCAGCCTGCTCCAGGCCTCCAGCAGCCTCACAACAAACAACTTTCTCCTCCTGCTCAGATCCAACTTCCTGGCTGCCACTCTGTGCCCACTGCCCCTTGTGCTGTCCCTGGGCACCACTCAGCAGAGCCTGGCCCCAGCCTCTTGCCCCCCACAGCTCCTTTAGCTCTTGCTGAGCATTGCTCAGCTGCCCTCTGGGGCTGCTCTCCTGCAGGCTCTCAGCCCCAGGGCTCTCAGCCTTTGCTTCTCAGACACATGTTCCAGTCTTCATCACTCTCATAACCTCTGTTGGACTTTCTCCAGCAATTCCTTTTCTCTTTTAAATTGGGAAGCCCAGAACTGGGCACAGCAATCCAGATGTGGTCTCACCAGCAGAAGGGCAGGAGAACCTCCCTTGCCCTGCTGGCCACACTCTTCTTCATGCACTCCAGAACCACATTGGGCTTCTTGGTCACAAGGGCACATTTATGGTTCATGGGTAAATTATTGTCCACCAAGACTCTAAGTCCAACTCTGTGGAGCTGTCCAGCTGCTCCAGCAGGTCACCTGTGACCGGTTTAGGCTGTGCCTTTAAGAAAGAGACACTTTCTGAACACTCTAGCCGAATGTTTTGATATTAGAATGAAAACAATGATATGCTAATCCAATTTCATTGGTGAAACCCGGCTGAAAATTTTTGTTTAGTCTTTGAGTCGGAGGGAGGGCAGTCAGTCGTCTTCTTCTTCCCCCTGTGCTGTGAGCTGGCTCGTTTCTCTCTACGATTCCTGCTAACCAGATAAGAAAACTAACTTTGCATTCGCTTTGAGCTTTAACAAAGTTTTCCCCTTTTAATTCCCTTCCTTTCTCCTTCTCTCTAACCCTTTTGGGAAAAAGGGGAGGTAGGGAGGGAGAAGGGAGGGGCAGGCCGAACCCCCTGGCCGCAGGGGGGGTTGGGGAAAGGTTTCCTGTATTACATACATTGCTGTATATTTCTGTATATATTGTAAATACTGTATGTTTTTGTACATATTCATTGCATTCCATATCTGCTTGTAAAATACAGCTTTCATCTGCTTCTCCGGCTGAGTTAGCTGTGGAATTCTTTTGTGTGTGTGGGGGGAACCTTCCTACTCCACCACATATTTCTAATTGGCGCCCAACGTGGGGCTTGTGGATAATTGCTGTCCAGAAGCTGGGCGAAAAGGTTGCTTGATTTATTGCCTGCTCGAGTCGGAGTTGCAAACATGAAAGTGTTTTGGCTTTTAGAACGTTTGGTCTTTTCAGTTTGTTCGGTACTGGTCTACAAGTACTTCATGGGAATGATTTTCGATCGCTTAGGCAGATACTTGATGTATAGATTGTATTTATGGTTTAAGTATAAGATTCAGCTTCTTTACGACCGGTGCCTGGGATTCTTCTGGCTTAACAGATACGGGAATGTGACCTCCAGCACTCTGCCCATAGAGATAAAGGAGTTTAAGATCCCGGCAGGCGAAAGGGTTGTTTTAAGTGATGGCTGGGATCCAAAGGTGATTTATGTGATGTGTGCAATCCTGCTGTTGGTGATAAGTAATGTGTTCTGGTTATATACGCTGTACCAAGAGAGGAAGATATATAGAGTGTCTAAAGCGTGCTTTGTAATTAAGCGTAGAGCGAAACGCAGAAAGCGCAGCTCTAACTCCACCCCAGAGGTATCTAGTGGTGAGGAAAATGCAGAATCTGTATCAGTTAACGACAAGGCTAAAAAGTCCATCGGAAAGGCTGCTCTGAACGGTGCTGTTGGTGGCTCTGGCAATCAGCCAGCGGCAGCGGCAGCTCCTAACATGGCTTCCACGCCCTCGGCAGCCATTAATGGGGCAAAGCCATTTCCTCCTTCTTCTTCAGCAGGACCGGAAGTGTCCTCCACAGCAGCTGATTCGTCTCAAAACCTGTCAGCTTCTATTAAGCCAGCTGTAAATCCTAACACAGCTCCAGTCAAGCAGGTAGCTGTTTTAAGTACGAGAGGAAAAAAGGGCAAAGCTGATCCAGATGCTGATGGGGAAGAGCAGCAGGATCCTGGTGAGGGAACTTCTGCTCAAAGAGACCCTGCTGAGATGGAGGAAAAGGTTTGTCTTAAAGATATAGCTGAGTTATTGAGATCATCACTGGATGGAGATGCAGGGGAAATTGCTGATAGCAGAACAACTAAAGGTGATACCCCTGACCTTAAGCAGATTCTTAGGAGAGTGACAGTAAGATTATTGGGACAAGAACTTCAGGAAGAGGAGGCAGAGGAGGAGGAGTCAGATTATATAGAGAGCTGTTAGTCACCCAGGGAAGAATTGAGGAATGTGCGTAAAGATTACATCAGAGCAGATAAGGAGCCAATCCTAGCTTGGCTTGGTAGATGCTATGATACAGGTGCTCCAGCTCTGGTAGTTGGAGACAAGTCAGCAGCCCAACTAGGAACTCTCTCAAAGGATAATGGAATAGATAGACATCTAGGCAGGACTCTCGGCAAGGTTACTCTCTGGATTCGCCTTTTAATGGCAACTCTCATGAGATATCCTTCCTGAGATGATCTTCCATGGAATGCTAAACCCTGGACTACCATAGATGAGGGAATTAAGTGTCTGAGAGAATTTGCTGTCAGAGAGGTACTCTATGGTGGCCATGAGACTCTGAACCCTGATGAAATTCCTGTAGGAACTGGTCTTGCTAAGAAGCTCATCAAACTTGCTCCTCCTAATTATGCAAATATTCTGGCAAGCAGAATTGTGGCAAGAAATTATGGTGGTGCTTCTCCTACGGTTGGCCAATTCACTGATCAGATGAGACAATTGGAGGACAGCATGACACGTGTTTCTTTGGTTTCAGCCATTGAAACTCTGTCTGGAAAAATTGAGAACTGCATGAAAGAGCTGAAGGATGAATTTAAAAATACATTCTCCCAATTGGCACAAGGAGATAATTCCAATTCTTCCTCCAGATGGATACAGGTTTCCTCTGTGAGGAATAGACGTCCTCCAAGGATGTCATTCCAAAACAGGTCATTCCAAAACAGGTCATTCCAAAACAGATCCAACCAAAACAGACCACCAAGGCAATCATGTGCGAGTATTTGGATAACTCTGCGTGATCAGTTTGGTGAGAACATGAACAGATGGGATGGTCAACCAACTGCTAATCTTTTCAGGAGACTGAGGGAACTGCAAAGTGGCAGAACCCGAGGTAGCAATACCAGAAGGGTAGCTGTTACTTCCACAGTTTCCCAGGACAACTCTAATAGCTCCAACAGTGGCTCCAGTTCTAACACTGCACACTGTGCTCATTGCACATGTGGGCATGTTCCCCATAACTAGGGGTGCCCTGCCTCCCGCCAGGGGGAGGAGAGGGGTAACAGAGATAACAGAATCTATTGGGATGTGTACATCCAGTGGCCTGGCACTTCACAATTTCAGAAGTACAGGGCCTTGGTTGACACAGGGGCTCAGTGCACCATAATGCCATCAAATTATCAGGGATCAGAAGCTATAACTATTCTGGGAGTCACTGGTGGATCTCAAGAGTTAACTAAGGTGGAGGTTGATATAAGTTTAACTGGTAAACAATGGAGGAAGCATACAGTTGTGACCGGACCTGACGCACCTTGTATTCTGGGAATTGATTTTCTGAGAGAAGGGCGTTTCAAAGACCCTAGAGGTTACAAATGGGCTTTTGGAGTAGCATCTGTAGAAACTGATGGACAAAAGCTGAAGCTGTCTGTTAGACCTGAGCTTTCTGATGAATCTGCAGTTGTGGGACAACACAAGATTCAGGACATTAAATTGCCGGTTGCTTCTCAGACTGTGCATCACAGACAATACAGAACCAACCGTGACTCTTTGTTGCCCATTCAGAATCTGATTCGTCAGTTGGAGAGTCAGAAAGTCATCAGCAAAACTCATTCACCCTTCAACAGTCCAGTGTGGCCTGTGCGAAAGCAGAATGGAGACTGACGTCTGACAGTCGACTACCGAGCCCTGAATGAAGTAACTCCACCTATGAGTGCAGCAGTACCAGACATGATGGAACTCCAGTATGAGCTGGAATCCAAAGAGGCCAAATGGTATGCTGCCATAGACATTGCTAATGCCTTCTTCTCTATTCCCATAGCAGAGGAATGCAGGCCTCAGTTTGCTTTCACCTGGAGAGGAATCCAGTACACCTTCAACAGATTGCCAATGGGCTGGATCCACAGCTCAAGCATCTGTCATGCAGTGATCCACGATGCTCTGGAGGAAGGTGGTGCTCCAGAACACATCCAGTTCATTGATGACATCATCGTCTGGGGTAAAACTGCTGAGGAAGTCTTCGAGAAAGGTAACAAAGTCATTGACATTCTTCTGAATGCAGGTTTTGCCATCAAGCGAGACAAGGTGAAAGGACCTACCAGAGAGATCCAGTTTCTGGGAGTGCGGTGGCAGGATGGACGCCGACACATTCCAGTGGATGTGGTAAACAGAGTCTCTACCATGGCAAATCCCATGAACAAGCAAGAAACTCTCCGTTTCTTGGGGATAGTGGGATTGTGGAGACTGCACATTCCTGGATACAGTCAGATTGTGAAACCTCTGTATGATGTGACTCGAAAGAGAAACCATTTCCACTGGGGACCTGAACAACAAGCAGCCTTTGACCAGATAAAGCAAGAGGTAGTGCAAGCAATGGGTCTGGGACCTGTCCGAGATGGTCCGGACATTGAGAACATTTTGTACACGGCTGCAAGTGACAATGGTCCAACCTGGTGCTTGTGGCAAAGAGCTCCAGGTGAGACACGTGGACGACCTCTTGGTTTCTGGAGTCGAGGTTACAGAGGTTCAGAGGCTAATTATACTCCAACAGAGAAAGAGATTCTAGCTGCCTATGAAGGAGTAAAAGCAGCTTCTGAAGTGATTGGAACTGAATCACAACTTCTCTTAGCTCCCAGATTGCCAGTTTTGAATTGGATGTTCAAAGGCAAAGGTTCCACACCACATCATGCAACAGATTCCACCTGGTCTAAGTGGATGGCTCTGATAACACAGAGAGCTCGAATGGGAAATCTTGAAAGACCTGGTCTAGTGGAGGTGATCTCAAGTTGGCCTGAAGGTACCAACTGTACCAAACCTCCAGAGGAGAGAGTAACTCGTGCTGAGGAAGCTCCTCCTTACAATGACCTATCTGATGATGAAAAGAAATATGCTTTGTTCACAGACGGTTCCTGTCGTCTTGTCGGGAACAAGCGAAGGTGGAAGTCTGCAGTGTGGAGTCCAACACGCCGAGTTGCAGAGGCAAAGGATGGAGAAGGAGAATCCAGTCAGTTCGCAGAGGTAAAAGCTGTCCAGCTAGCTCTCGACGTAGCTGAACGTGAGAGATGGCCAAAGCTTTATCTCTACACCGACTCATGGATGGTAGCCAATGCTCTGTGGGGTTGGCTAAAGAACTGGAAAAAGAGTGGTTGGCAGAGAAAAGGAAAGCCCATTTGGGCAGCTGACCTGTGGCAGGACATTGCTGATCGAATCGAGAGAATTCCAGTGAAGGTGAGGCACATTGATACTCACATTCCTAAGAGCAAAGCTACTGAGGAACAACAACACAACCATCAGGCAGATCTAGCTGCAAGAGTTTCTCCAGTAGACATGGACTCTGATCTTGATCTCGACTGGAAACACCGAGGTGAGATATTCTTAGCTTGGTGGGCTCACGATTCGTCAGGACATCAAGGCAGAGATGCAACCTACCAGTGGGCTCGTGACAGATCCATAGACATTTCCATGGATGCTATCACACAAGTCATCCATGACTGTGACATTTGTGCTGCTATTAAGCAGGCAAAGCGACTTAAGCCCTTATGGTATGGTGACAGATGGTCCAAGTACAAGTATGGTGAAGCTTGGCAGATTGACTACATCACTCTACCACGTTCTCGTTCTGGTAAGCAGTATGTGCTTACTATGGTAGAGGCAAACACTGGATGGTTGGAAACTTATCCAGTTCCACATGCAACTGCACGCAACACCATTCTCGGTCTGGAGAGACAGATCCTGTGGAGACACGGAACTCCAGAGAGGATTGAGTCGGACAACGGAACTCACTTCAAAAACAACCTTGTAAAGAGCTGGGCCAAAGAGCACGGCATCGAGTGGATATTCCACATTCCCTACTATGCACCAGCTGCAGGGAAGATTGAACGCTACAACGGTTTGTTGAAGACCACTCTTAAAGCCATGGGGGGTGGATCTTTGACAAACTGGGAAAAACATTTAGCACAAGCAACCTGGCTGGTAAATAGTAGAGGTTCAGTGAACCGAGCCGGACCTGCACACTCAGATCTGCTACAGAAAGTAGAAGGTGATAGAGTTCCTGTTGTTAGAGAAAAGAATCTGTTAGGTAAAACTGTTTGGGTATTTTCTCCCTCAGCAGAGGCTAAACCTGTCCGAGGGGTGGTTTCAGCTGAAGGTCCGGGTCACACTTATTGGGTAATGCAAGAGAATGGTGAAATTCAGTGTATTCCACAAAGAAATTTAACTTTAGCTGAAAGAGTTTAATTTCAGAGTGTTGTACAGCTACATCGCGCCCAAAGGAAGAATCCCTGAGGAATCTACAGTGCACGAACCCTGAGAACCCTGAGAGCCCTGAGTCAACTGAGAGTCCCTGTTTCCCTGTTTCCCTGTTTCCCTATTTTTCCTTTTTCTTCGCTTCGTCTGCGAAGAGACAAACTGTTTTCCATTTTTCTTGTTTCTTGGACTTCTGAATCATCTACACCTGAGGATAGCCGGAATGGACTATGAACTTTACTTACAAACTGTGGATATTGTTTTAGATTGGATGGACAATATGAACAGCCAATGAAATTGTTTAGCAGGGGTGGATTGTGACCGGTTTAGGCTGTTCTTTTAAGAAAGAGACACTTTCTGAACACTCTAGCCGAATGTTTTGATATTAGAATGAAAACAATGATATGCTAATCCAATTTCATTGGTGGAACCCGGCTGAAAATTTTTGTTTAGCCTTTGAGTCGGAGGGAGGGCAGTCAGTCGTCTTCTTCTTCCCCCTGTGCTGTGAGCTGGCTCGTTTCTCTCTACGATTCCTGCTAACCAGATAAGAAAAACTAACTTTGCATTCGCTTTGAGCTTTAACAAAGTTTTCCCCTTTTAATTCCCTTCCTTTCTCTCTCTCTCTAACCCTTTTGGGAAAAAGGGGAGGTAGGGAGGGAGAAGGGAGGGAACAGGCCAAACCCCCCTGGCCGCAGGGGGGGTTGGGGAAAGGTTTCCTGTATTACATACATTGCTGTATATTTCTGTATATACTGTAAATATTGTATATTTTTGTACATATTCATTGCATTCCATATCTGCTTGTAAAATACAGCTTTCATCTGCTTCTCCGGCTGAGTTAGCTGTGGGATTCTTCTGTGGGGGGGGGGGAACCTTCCTACTCCACCACATCACCCCTCAGCTGTCCTGATGCAGGACTCTACACTTATTCTTGTTGAAACTCATCAGGTTCCCTTGTGCCCAGCTCTGCAACCTGGCCAGGTCTCACTGGATGTCAGCACAGTCTGATGGTGCTCAGTTAGTGAACCCAACTGGATCTCTCCCCACCCAGTTCTGCAGCCTGCCCAGGTCTCAGTGGATGGCAGTACAGCCTGACAGGGTGCCAGCCCCTGCTCTCAGTTTGGTATCATCAGCAAACTGGCTGAGGGTCCCCTCTGTCCCCTCTGTCCCTTCATCCAGGTCATTTATGAAGATTTTGCATAGTGCTGAGGGCAGTCCTGAGCCCTGTGGAACACCACCAGTTACAGGTCTACAAGTGGACTCTGCACCTTGATCACAGCCCTCTGAGCTCTCTTGTTTAGCCATCATGCAGGACACAAACTTACAGGTGACCACAGCACTACATCTAACCCCAGCTCTCACTGGACAGGGTCTAAGCCTACCTCTGATACAACTTCAAAGGCTTGACAACCTGCTGAGCACACTGGGACCCTGCCAGGGCTGTGGACATCTCGGTGGTAGAGTTGCAGAACTGGCTCTGTACTTGGGAGAACACCTGGGGCCCTTCTGCAGTGTCTCAAATACAAGGTGAAAGACCTTTGGGTCTCTGCAGACATAGGTACAAGCAAAGAGGTTTAGCTTTGTGCTCTGCTGACTCTGTGTTCCTTGGTGTCCACCACACAGGGAAGGGACAGAGCTGATAATTCAGATTCACACAATGCATTGGGCTCGAAGGGACCCTCCAAGGGCATCCTGTCCAAGCCCTGCAGGCAGCAGGGACACCTCCAGCCACAGCAGGCTGCACAAGGACAGGGCCTCCACCACCTCCCTGGGCAGCCTGTGCCAGTGTCTCCCCAGCCTCCCTGTGCAGAACTTCCTCCTGATGTTCAACCTAGCTCTGCCCTGCTCCAGTTCCAAACTGGGCCTATCCCCACAGGCCCTGTAAGCAAAGGCCAAATAAACCCAGAGGCTGGGGTGCTCAGTGGAGGAGCTCTCAAGCTCCTTTCCAGAGCACTCCAAGTTTTGGTCTTGTGTGAAGCAGCTGGCTTGGCCTCACAAGCAAGAGGAAAGAGGGCACAAAAGTGCATTGTCACTGTGTCAGTGAGAGGTGTGACCAAAGCCCTTTAGGTGTCTGTGGTGAGAAGAGCTTTCAGCTCTCTTAGGGTCCACACTGAGAAAGTTTACAACTCAAATCCCTTTGCTAAGGCAGCCTGAGATTGTCTGGGTTGGCTTTCAGCAGAATCCAGGTAGTGTCTCCTGAACGGCAGCAGCTCAAGATAACCACCTGCTTTATCTCTCCTGCTTAATTGTCACCACCCCAGGCACCCAGCAGTTCCAAAGCTGCTTCTGCCAGTGCTCTGCATCATGGGATCACAGCTCACAATTGCTACTGAAGCTAGAAATCATCACTCTTGACCATCGAGATGATCAGGCCATGGACTTCAAGTAGACTCAGGCGTGGCTGGTAGTTTCCCTTCTCTCCTGCCCATCCACGTGGCTGTGGCTCCTGCTCATCAGGCTCCTCTGGTCCCTGTACAGCACAGGCCATGAGGGATGGGGTCCTGCTGAAAAGCACTGCAGAGGAGGATGTGGGATGGCCAGTGACAAGAGGCATCCCTGCGGGGTGGGCACTGCCACCAGTGCTCTTGGACATCCTTCTTGGCAGTATGGATTGAGGCCCCTGCAGCAGGACTGAGGATGAGACCAAGCTGTGTGTTCCTGGTGCAGTCTGTGATCATGTCCCAGGGGACTACCAGCAAGCTTTCATTAAAAGAAGGAAGAAAGCTGGAGACTGCTACAAAAGGTAGCAGCAGAAGGCTGTCCTTCAAAGAGAAGTGCTGCTACTGCTCACTGGGCAGTGGGGAGAGGCACAGCCTAGCCACTAGGCAGGCAGGACTTCCTCCACATCCCTTCAGAGGCACCTGTCCCTCTCACGGTGGCATGGGAAGCGTAAGCACCTATTTAAGGAGAGATCAAGATAAGGACAATGGTGTGGCCAGCAGGAGCAGGATAGGGATCCTGCTGCTGGACTGGGCACTGGTAAAGCCCCACCTCAAAACTTGATTTAGTTTTGGGCCTCTCCCTCTAGGAAGGACATTGAGGGCTGGAGCAGGTCCAGAGAAGGGGAAAAAGCTGAGGAAGGGTCTGAAGAACAGGGCTGGGGAGGAGCAGCTGAGGGAGCTGGGGGTGTTGAGCCTGGAGAAGAGGACACTGAGAGGACACCATGGCCACAGCTTGCTGGAACACCTCCAGGCATGGGGGCTCCACCACCTCCCTGGGCAGCCTCTGCCAGGCCCTGACCACTCTGGCACCAAAGACATTTTTCCTCCTCTCCAACCTCAGCCTCCCCTGGCACAATTTCAGGCCAGTTCCTCTCCTTCTCTCACCTGAGCCTAGGGAGCAGAGCCCAGCCCCCGCCTGGCTGCAGCCTCCTCTCAGGGATCTGCAGAGAGCAGTGAGGTCTCCCTCAGCCTCCAATTCTCCAGACTGCACAAGCCCAGGTCCCTCCTTCTGTCTTATGATGTAAGACACCAAGGTGTTCCTGGCTGCAGTGCTGCCCACACGGAGTCCTGGCAGTGCTGAGGTGGGGGCTGTTTGCTCTGCTCCCGTCTCCATCATCATTTCTCACTAATTAATCTGCCATCACCATAAAGCTTTGCTGATCCTTGCCCTGCCAAAATGCATTTCTCCCTCAGCTGCTCTGCAGCCAGTGCAAGCAGAATCTCATTGGCATGGTGATTAAGGATTATGAAAAGCAGCCATTATCATCCCTGAATAATTTAATGGCTGCACACTTGAATTGAATTGTAGCTGTAAACTCAGCCTGGCTGCGTGGCAGGGGACAATTCTTTGTTGTCCCATTTATGGCTTTTTTACTGCTTGATGAGAGCTCCAGGTAGGGCTATCAGAAAGGCTTCAAAATATTATCACAATTCACCACCAAAAAGGGTCCTGAGTGCACATTTAGTGGCACTCTCCCCTGAGATGGTTTCTAGCTGCTTGCATCTCAATGAAGAATTAATGCAAGCAAGACCCCAGCCCTACCTTGAAGACCTTCCTGTTGCTGGGACAGGGCTGCAGCCAGAGCTGCCAGCTGGCTGGGATAAAGGAAATGGCCAACCAGAGCTCCGCAGAGCTTCTGCTGCTCCACTGAGCAAACTGGAACCCAGCAGTTTCCATCTGAAGATGGTTCCATCTTCTCAATGGCAGTGGGCGCAGCCTGGAAGCCAGGAGGTTGCACCTGAGCAGGAGGAGAAACTTCTTTGTTGTGAGGGTGCTGGAGGCCTGGAGCAGGCTGCCCAGAGAGGTTGTGGAGTCTCCTGGTGTGGAGAACTTCCAACCCCCCTGGGCATTGTGCTCCTGGGCAAGCTGCTGTGGGTGCCAATGATTTAGCAGAGTGGTTGGACTGGGTGATCTCCAGAGGTCCCTTCCAACCTCACCATTCAGTGTCTCTGGGATTCTCTCACACACTTCCAGCAAGGCCTTACCCCAGTGGGATGTTTCCTGAGGCAGAAAGAGTGGCAGTGCTGGAGCTTTATTTCAGTGTTGGACCTGCTGGGGAAATTAATCCGGGGCAGTGACTGGGGGCTCCACCAGGGCTGTCCAAGAAGGATACAAGAGAGATATCTCTCCTGCAGGACTAAACATGCAGTTTCTGCTTGGCTTCTCCCTGCTGTTGCCTCAGGGCTGACTACAGAGGCTGGGCTGATGCAGCTGTGCCTGTGCGGTGAACCACTCAGCTCCCAGCCCCTTTGTGCTGTCAAGACCCCAGGCTGTGCAGTCCTCCCAGGGACCCTGCAAAGCCCATCCAGGTGCCAGGTGACTTTCTCATGCCCCCTGACAGCCTGTGCTGGACACAGCTGCTGCAGTTTATGACTTTATTGGCTGGAAATATGATAAAATATGACTATTGTTTATTAAATATCAAAACTTGTTTCCCCACAGCAGTTTATCCAGGCTCCTTTGCCCGGGGGATGGCAGGTGAACTGCACACGGGAGAAGGCTAACACACAGCAGAGCAGCAGTCTAGGACAATCAGAACTCGGAACCCAGAGGAACAAACTGGAGTCTCCCTGCGCACGCCGAACTCCACAGCGCTGCCACCGCGGCTGGCACAGACGAACCACCGCCGAGCTCACAGCCGAGCTCACCAGGAGCTGCCGAGCTAGAGGCCTCAGCAATCACCAGGGGAAACAGCGTGTTTCACTCACCAGCCCCGAGCTGCTGACTACCAAAACCTTTGCTGAACCAAGAGGTGCTGGGAGTCGGTCATTATGGTCCGAGGGCAGCATCCACAGCTTCAGAGGCAATGAGAGGGCAGGCTGCTGCAGGGAAGGCCCAACTCGAGCACTGCGCCGCTAAACAAAGCAGCTAATTGCTCTGGAGATAGGAGCGAGTAGGGTGCTTGTTGCCGCCTTGAATCCCGTTAACCAACGGGGAGAGAGGTGAGAGAGTAACGAGCATGCAAGCTAGGAGCGTAACGAGCGAGGTACGAGCCACGGGCAACGAGCTACGAGCAGAGGAGGTCTTCCTCTATCGATTCCCTTTTGCAAAGGGCAGGGCCCCATGGCACATCAGCCACTCACATCCCACCAAGCGATTCACAATGTTTAGTGGCCAGTAAGCTGCACACGCCTGCGCTCATGCCTCTCTGAAACGTGAGGCTCGCGGTCCAGCTTCCACTCCCCTCCAGGCAGCCTTAAGGACACCTGCTTGTTAGGCTCCTCGACCTCAATCCGGACCCTGTAACAGAGAGAGAGGAGAAAGGAGCAGTGGCTCAAAACAGATTTAACTGTCTTATTAATGCCTCTTCCAGGACAACAGCCCAGCCATAAATTCCACCTCTACTGCTAATCAGGAGAAATCTTCCCAGAGCCACCAAGCTGTCACTTCCCTGCCCACTGCACATGAACTGAGGGCCCTGTGACAACAGTTACAGAAGAAGCCTCCTTCCCTCCTGTGCTTTATTATGCTTGGCAAGTGCCTGTCAGCAGCAGCTCCTGATATTCCACTTACCTTCAGGGATCCACATGTGCAATAAGGATGGAGGAAAGTTACTGCTCATTGTCAGACACCATCTGGGGTCATCCATGGGGAGAAGGTTTGGAAGGAAATGAGTCTTGCATGTAGGATTTTGCTTTATGAGATGGACAAGAAGAAAACAGTTGTTAGCATCTATAAAGGCAGAAAAAGGCAGTTCCAAACCATCAGCAGTTTGGGAAAACCCTCAGGAAAGAAACTCAGCTGCGTGAGTTGTCTGTAAAGTGGAGCAGGGCAGATAAGAGGGATGAGTGGAATTAGCTGCATGGATTTAGCTTTGGAACTAAATGTCATGAGCGTAGACCAATTAGGACATCCTCCTGCATGGAATCCCAGAACCCCAGCATGGAGGGGTTGGAAGGGACCTCGGGAGAACATCCAGTCCAGTCCCTGCTCCAGCAGGGCACCCACAGCAGCTTGCCCAGCAGCACCATGCCCAGGGGGGTTGGAAACTCTCCACGCCAGGAGACTCCACAACCTCTCTGGGCAGCCTGCTCCAGGCCTCCAGCAGCCTCACAACAAAAAACTTTCTCCTCCTGCTCAGATCCAACCTCCTGGCTCCCAGTCTGTGCCCAGTGCTCCTTGTGCTGTCACCTGTCTGAGGAGGCTGTTCTAGCAAATCTTGGTAAAAGATCTGAGAACGCTCAAAATTTGCTTCTTGTTCTTCCTTTTATCTGGGCAATCCATCAGGACTGTCCAAATCTGTCAGAGAGCAAACTTGCCAGACCCACCTGTGTCTGGGGCAGCTCAAGGCTTGGGGACCTTCTGCTCCTTATTTCAAGCCACAGGATGATAAAGACAGTTTGTGAAGTTCCTCCTCCATGGCCAAAGTGAAAATGCTCAAAAGCCTGTGAGAGAATCACAGTCCCAGCCCTTAGCCTGACTCTCCTGGGACAGTGGGGAGCACTGGGCGGGGGCCGGCAGCCGGACAGAGGGGAATTTGCTCTTGCCTTTCGCCGGCGCTTGAGGAAGCTGAGAGTACAAGTCGTAGCTGGATCTCTACCAGGTGTTTACTGGAATGGGGAAACCTTTGGAGATTCTTCCATCACTAATAGGTTTTCAAGTGAATTAGCATCAACTGAAGAGCAAGGACACTGCATTCATAAAGTTTAACAGCCCTTGTAATGAAGAAGGGGGAAAATGAGAAAAAGAAAAGAGAAAAAGCTCAACAGAGAATCAATGACTCTGCTGCCAGGAGCTGCTGTGTGCTCAAACACTGGTGACCAGCATAGCAGCTTCATGCCCTCAGCACACACCAAAAGTGAGAGATTTTGCTCTGCTTTGCCCTAAAGTTGTCCAAAAAGCAGATGCAGGATCTCTATAACCAGAAAACCAGAGCATGCATCAGGTCGGAAGGAACCCTTAAAACTCACCTTGTCCAACCCCCTGCAGTCAGCAGGGACATCTTCAGCTAGATCAGATTGGTCAGGGCCACATCAGGTTTGACCTTGAAGAATAAACCCAGCTGCAGTCTCTGCATCCTGCAGTCCTCTGGGCCAGTGGTCTCCTGGGGTGCATGAAGAAGAGTGTGGGCAGCAGGTCAAGGGAGATTCTGCTCCCCCTCTACTCTGCCCCAGTGAGTCCAGTTCTAGAGTCCTGGGTCCACTTCTGGGCACCCAGTTCCAGAGGGACAGGGAACTGCTGGAGAGAGCCCAGGGCAGGCTGCAGAGCTGCTGAGGGGCCTGGAGCAGCTCTGGGAGCAGCAAAGGCTGAGAGCCCTGGGGCTGAGAGCCTGCAGGAGAGCAGCCCCAGAGGGCAGCTGAGCAATGCTCAGCAAGAGCTAAAGGAGCTGTGGGGGGCAAGAGGCTGGGGCCAGGCTCTGCTCAGTGGTGCCCGGGGGCAGAGGGAAAGGGGTGACTGGAGCATAGCTGTGAAGAGAAAAGGCTGAGAGCTCTGCTTTAAAATCATCACCCCTTGTCCTGTCACAACAGGCCCTGCTAAAACAATTGTCCCCCAAAAAATACCCAAAGAGTGATGAGATTTGCAAAGTCAGCAAGCAGCAGAACAAGCCAGAAAGAGACCTTGCTAAAGGCATCAACTGCTAATAAATACCTTTGGAATTTGTGAAGAACAGAACACACAGCCAGAAACTGCAGCACAAAGAGCTGACCAAAGGGCAACAGAGCTGGGGAAGGATCTGGAGAAGAGGGCTGGGGAGGAGCAGCTGAGGGAGCTGGGGGTGTTGAGCCTGGAGCAGAGGAGGCTGAGGGAGACCTCATTGCTCTCTGCAGCTCCCTGAGAGGAGGCTGCAGCCAGGGGGGGCTTGGGCTCTGCTCCCCAGTCTCAGGTGAGAGAAGGAGAAGAACTGGCCTGAAATTGTGCCAGGGGAGGCTGAGGTTGGAGAGGAGACAAAAATTGTTTGCTGCCAGAGTGGTCAGGGCCTGGCAGAGGCTGCCCAGGGAGGTGGTGGAATCCCCCTGCCTGGAGGGGTTGCAGCAAGCTGTGGCCATGGCTCCTGGGGCCAGGGTTTGGTGGCCATGGTGGGGTTGGGCTGGTGTTGGACTGGAGGAGCTTGGAGGGCTTCTCCAACCCAAACAGTTCTATGATTCTGTGATTCATAGGAGGCAAGGGACATCTCCCATGGTGTAGATATTCCTGGTGCAGACATCTTAGAGCACATTGTCTGTGACTCCCTGCCTGAGCATCTCTAGAGCCTGACTCTCTTGGTCTAGAAAGGCAAAGGGCCTTTCCAACCCAAACAGTTCTCATGACAGCCATACTGCCTGATGCAAGGACTGTCTGCCTCCAACCCCCTGCACTCAGCAGGGACATGCTCCAGTGGATCAGGTTGCCCAGAGCCCTGTCCAGCCTCACCTGGAATATCTACAGGGATGGAGCTTCAACCCCCTCCCTGGGCAAGCTGCTGCAGTGCTCCAGCATCCTCCTGGTGCAGAACTTGTTCCTCACATCCAATCTCAATCTGCTCTGCTCTCATTTCAAACCATTGCCTCTGGGCCTGTCCCTGCAGATGTGAGGCACTGCAGAGCAGGACCCCTGACCTCGATGGCTAGAGGTCAGTAGAGATGACAATAAAGCACAGAACTAGTTGGGAAGTGATAAATATGGTATAAGGGTGAAGAGCTTCAAACCTGCTGGAGGATTCTGGAGCAATCAATGAATAATTGAGTCAGGGTTGGGGTTTTCAAGACACTTTTAACAAGCTATTTCAGCAGAGCAGGGGGATAAGAGGGAAATCCCTTGCATGGACTAAAAACTCATTAGAAGAGGAAGCAATGGGCTGGAATAAATGAAAGCATGTCCCAGGGCTCTGTGCAGTGACTTGGACTCTTCAGTGCATTCATAATGGATCTGGAGAAGGCACTGTGTAATAAAGGGCCATGGTCTGCAGATGCTTTGTTGTACATGGGGGTAGAACATGAAATGTTCTGGAGGCAGATGTAGAAGGAGCTAATTGCAGTGCATGACTGTGCAGGAAAGCAGAGTGTGTAAGTCAAGCAGCTGCAGAGAAAGTCATGCTTGGGGGCTTCACTTTGCATCATGGTCTTTGAACCACCTCCCAGCATTACCTCAGAAGTCAGAGTTGAAAAGCTCAGGGCTCTGCCCCCAAAAAAGCCCTCAGAATGTGAGGAGAGAGAGAAATAGGTTTTTGCCACTACATGAGCCCAGGGTTCTCACAGTGCAGTGCAGGGCTCTGCTTGCCTGGTCACCAAAAGGCCAGAAATGGCTCAGAGAAAGTTGACAGACTTGTGGAATAGTTTGGGCCTCTGAGCTCACCCAGTCCAACACCAACCCACCCTCCATGGCCACCCAACCACGGCCCCAAGTGCCATGGCCACAGCTTGCTGCAACACCTCCAGGCATGGGGACTCCACCACCTCCCTGGGCAGCCTCTGCCAGGCCCTGACCACTCCTGCAGTGTAAACCATTTCTATCTGCTGTAACTCTTCTCTCTCTGAGTTTCAAACCATCTCCCCCTGTCCTGTCACCACAGGCCCTGCTCGAAAGTCTGTACCAAGCTTTCTGATCAGCCCTTGAAGAACTGAGAGGCCACCAGAAGGTCTCCCTGGAGCCTTCTCCTCTCCAGGCTGAACAGTCCCACAGACACCTCCACTGCCCCATCCCTGCTCTTTTCTCTGCAGAGGTGGCACTGAGTGCTCAGCTTCTTGCTGCCCTCTCCCAGCTCAACAGAGGCTGCCTTTAATTTTCCCCCTGTTGTTTAACCAAGTCAGAGAGTCAGGAGCAGTCCTCATCTGTGCTTGTCAGGGATGGGAAGCCATCCTGGCATCCTGCAGCAGGACCATGAGCACTGATGATGCCCCAGCTAGCCAAAGACACACTGCATGATGGAGGCAGTGGTTGGGGTGCCAGGCACAGGCCTGCACACATGACTCCACTAGCTGCTGAGCATGAAATACCAACCTGCCCTCAACAGGCACAACCTGGGGCCTTCAAAACATGAGAGAATCTTCCCTTTCCACATCAAGGAATCCCCAGAGGTTTGGATCATGCTTCATAGATTCATTGAACAGTTGCACTCAACCTTCCAGTAGAATAGAATAGAATAGAATTAACCAGGTGGGAAAAGACCTTTGAGATCACCAAGTCCAACCTCTCACCCAGCACCATTTGATCAACTCAACCATGGCACCAAGGGCCTCATCCAGGCTCTTCCTAAACACCTCCAGGGATGGGGACTCCACCACCTCCCTGGGCAGCACATCCCAAGGGCCAATCTCTCTTGCTGGGAAGAACTTCTTCCTAACATCCAGCCTGAACCTCCCCTGGCACAGCTTGAGACTGTGTCCTCTTGTTCTGGTGCTGGGTGCCTGGGAGAAGAGACCAACCCCCAGCTGGCTACAACCTCCCTTCAGGGAGTTGCAGAGATCGTGCTGGGACCCTGGAGAAATCCTCTTCATCTTCTCTGGAACCAGCAGAACCAGCAAGTCTGGGTTGAGCACAGATACTTGCCTTGTTCTGCAGGTGGCTTTTGAAAGTCTGCTGTAGGAGAAGAGCAGAGAGAGGTGAGCAGAGATGCCAGGAACTCCATCATGTTGGTATGGGGGTGCCACAAAGAGCACCTCCAGGCCCCACAGCTGCTATCTCCCGCATGGGTTCCCATCATGAGAGTTAAATGCCAAAGGGTTGCAATAGCTGAGCTCACAGGGGCCTGCAGGAATCCTCCTCTCCTCTCCAAGGGGTTTGACTGATGGCCTCAAGGTGACTTGCAGAGCAGTGAATGAACCTGAACCAGGTTGCTATGTGAAAAGTCTCTACTGAGCAGCCCCACTGCCTGCTCCCCACTTTGGTTCCTCTGACCCAACCTCTGCTGTGCACAGCGAGGCAGAGCCTGGGGGAGGTGGATGTCAACATCTGCCTCAACTTCAGCAAGCCACTGCACACTCTCTCCCATGGCATCCCCACAGCCAAGCTGAACAAGTGTGGACTGGATGATTGGGCAGGGAGCTGGATTGGGAGATGCCTGAAGGACAGGGCTCAGAGGGCTGTGGTCAGTGGGGCAGAGTCTAGCTGCAGGATTGTGGCCAGTGCTGACCCCCAGGGGTGGCCACTGGGTCCAGCTCTAATATCTTCATCAATGACCTGGATGAAGGGACAGAGGGGACCCTCAGACAGTTTGTTGATGATACCAAACTGGGAGCAGGGACTGGCACCCTGTCAGGCTCTGCTGTCATCCACTGAGACCTGGGCAGGCTGCAGAGCTGGGTGGGGAGAGATCCAGTGGGGTTCACTAAGGCCAAGTGCAGGATCCTGCAGCTGGGGAGGAACAATCCCTGCACCAGGACAGCTGAGGGGGACCTGCTGGGAAGCTGCTCTGGATGCTGAGTCTCTCCTGCAGGACAGGGAGCCTTTGATACTCATTTCAGTCCACCTTAACCTTTGCTGGCCTCTGCCCAGAATGCACAGGGGAGGCTGCAGCTGGCAGCTGTGTCCTTTTCCTGCAGCAAAGCTGTGGTTAATTAGTGCAAAGTTACCTGCCAACCCTACTTTGGAAGTGACATTTACTCCTCCACTCTCTTTGGCTGCTGATCTTAAGCTTTAATTAATTTCCTGGCTGCTCACCATCACTCCTGCTCCATGCAGCAGCTGACAGCTCCCATTGTTGGGGAAGCCTCCACCACCCACCGTGTCCTACCTGCACAGCAAGACCTGGTGGTCCTCTCTCCTTCCACCTGCTGTTAAGTGGTCTGACTCCCTCTGCCCCTGCCAGGAGATGCTGCTTTGCCTTCTGGAAGGCTTGAAGTGATGTCAGATGTTGAAAGTCTGAGAGCCCTGGGGCTGAGAGCCTGCAGGAGAGTAGCCCCAGAGGGCAGCTGAGCAATGCTCAGCAAGAGCTAAAGGAGCTGTGGGGGGCAAGAGGCTGGGGCCAGGCTCTGCTGAGTGGTGCCCAGGGACAGCACAAGGGGCAGTGGGCACAGACTGGCAGCCAGGAGGTTGGATCTGAGCAGGAGGAGAAAGTTGTTTGTTGTGAGGGTGCTGGAGGCCTGGAGCAGGCTGCCCAGAGAGGTTGTGGAGTCTCCTGGAGTGGAGAGCTTCCAACCCCCCTGGGCACTGTGATCCTGAGCAAGCTGCTGTGGGTGCCCTGCTGGAGCAGGGCTTGGACTGGGTGAGCTCCAGAGGTCTCTTCCAACCTCTGCCAGTCTGTGATTGTCAGATTCTGTGGTCCACCAAACTGGGTTCTGGGATTATCTCCTATCATTCAATTGCTGAGGCAATGGAAGTGACCTTGAGAATGCTCCTTAGACATCACCATCTACTGCAGGCTAGCAGAGCCAGGCAGCAGCCACTGGGCACAGGACGCTTCTGATCTGCCAGATAAACTCACCAGTCATGAATACCTTCTACTGCTGAATATCATAGAATCAGAGAATCAACCAGCTTGGAAGAGACCTCCAAGATCATCCAGTCCAACCTATCCATTAGAGCAAAGCAGAGCACCTTGCTGCTACACATCTCAGGAGGCAGGAGAACTGAAGGCCTGACAAGAAAAATCCCTTGTAGTTCAGAGCAGACCCTGGAGAGGACCTTCAGAAGTTGGATGGAATGATTCATCCAGCAATATGTGCTGCCTCCAAAGCTCTCTGCAGTGTTTGGTGCTGTTATGTCCTGGAGACAAAAGGCAGAAAAATCAAATTTCCAGCAAAGGGAAATGTTGCCCCTGCAGGAGAGCCTGAGCTCCCCTCACCAAAGCCAGCAGGGCTTCTTCCCTGTCTGCATGTGCTCCCTGCCAGGCATGCTTGGCCCTCTGCTCAGCTGCCTTGCAGTGGGTTTGGGTTATTTGTTAGAGATGGTTGGAGGAGTTGTCTGGGGATGGAAAGGGAATCTCCCACAACTGCTGGGAAGGGATGAATCCAAGCACCCACTGAAGTACAGACCACAGGTTGCATCGTGCTGGAAGGGACCCTCCAAGGGCAACCCCCTGCAGGCAGCAAGGACACCTGCAGCCACAGCAGGCTGCCCCAGGCTGAGCTTGGATGTCTGCAGGGATGGAGCCTCCAGCACCTCCCTGGGCAGCCTGTGCCAGTGTCTCCCCAGCCTCCCTGTGCAGAGCTTCCTCCTGATGCCCAACCTGACTCTGCCCTGCTCCAGTTCCAAACCACTGCCCCTGGGCCTATCCCCACAGCCCTTCTGCACAGTCCCTCCCCAGCTGCCTGCAGCTCCCCTGCAGGGATTGGAATGCAGCTCTGAGGTCTCCCCAGGGAACACCACTAGGAACTGGCCAGCAACTGGTTTCAATCCTATTCCCGTCACTCTTTGGGCCTGGCCATCCCACCAGGTTTTCACCCAGCAGAGTGTGCCTCTCCAGGCCAGGAGCAGCCAGCTCTCCCTGAAGGATGCTGTGGGGAAAGGCACTGAAGGCCTTACTAAAGCCCAGGTAAGCAGCATCCCCAGCCACTGAGCAGGCCACATCACAGCAGGAGCTCAGCTTCAGCAAGCAAGACCATTCTCTGTCATTTAGCAGGTCAAGAAAGGTGATTCTGCCCCTCTGCTGTGCTCTGCTGAGACCCCACCTGCAGGACTGTGTCCAGAACTGTGCTCTGGAGTTCTCAGCACGAGAGATGAGTCAGAGGAGGCCAAAAAGATGAGCACAGGGCTGGAGAGCCTCTGCCATGGGGCCAGGCTGGGAGAGTTGGGACTGTTCAGCCTGGAGAAGAGAAGCCTCCAGGGAGACCTCAGAGCTGCATGTGAAGGAGAGCTCCAGGAGAGCTGGGGAGGGACTGTGCAGAAGGGCTGTGGGGATAGGCCCAGGGCCAAGGGTTTGGAACTGGAGCAGGGCAGAGTCAGGTTGGACATCAGGAGGAAGCTCTGCACAGGGAGGCTGGGGAGACACTGGCACAGGCTGCCCAGGGAGGTGCTGGAGGCCCCAGCCCTGGAGGCATTCGTGCTCAGCCTGGCTGTGTCCCTGGGCAGCCTGCTGTGGCTGGAGCTGTCCCTGCTGCCTGCAGGGGGTTGGACAGGATGCCCTTGGAGGGTCTCTTCCAGTCTGATACAATCTGTGACACTGCAAATCTCCAGCCCCTCTTCAAGTCACCCCAGCAGTGCCAGTGTTGTCCACCTCAGGCAGCTGCATGCCCAGGTCCTGCTGCAGGGCTGGAGCAGGAAAGCTGAAGCTCCCCAGGCCATGGCAGGCTGTGAGCAGAAGCCTGGGGAGCTCCATTGTGCTGCCTCCTGCTCCACCAGCCAGCCCCCAGCCATTCTTCTGAGTTCTGATGCAGCTTCCTGTGGAGACAATTTGGTGCTAATAAGCTCCTCTGACAACAGCCAGACATGGTTTGGTGGAATAATTGTCCCTAAATGCCATTCACGGCTTTGTTGCTTTTTCCTGCCGTGCTGCTAAGTACTCTGCATCCAAAACAGCACCCAGGGAGACCAGGGAATTCCACCGAGGGAGCTTCTCAGTGCACAGGGGGGTGGAGATGAGCTGGCATTAGGGCTATCAGGGCCCCACTCCGTCAGACAATGGCCTCTGTGCCCGGAGTGCTCCTCCAAAATCACAGCCTTGCAAAGCAGGAGGAGATGCAGCATTCTGCAGAGGACCTCCAGATCCCAGCAGCCATTTGTGGGCAGTGCTGCAGGACAGAAGATACTGACATGGACAAGCTGACCTCCAGCAAAGGGTACAGCAGGGGGAGTGGGAATGAGCAAGGGGAGGGGACAGCTCAGATCCCATAATCGTGCAGAGGTCCATGGTTAAGAGTCATACAATTCTTTGGTTGGAAAAGAATATTAAGATCATTGAGTCCAGCCACGAACGCAGCACTGCCACAGCACACAGCTCTGAAACCCCTCCAGGCATGGGGACTCCGTCACTGCCCTGGGAAGTCTGGGCCAGACCTTGACAGTCCCCTTAGGAGGAAGAAATTACAGTATCAGTCTCACAGAATCACCAAGGCTGGAAGAGACCTCAAAGATCATTGAGTCCAACCTGTCACCACAGACCTCATGACTAGCTCATGGCACCAAGTGCCACATCCAATCCCCTCCCAGGGACGGTGACTCCACCACCTCCCTGGGCAGCACATTCCAATGACGAATGACTCTCTCAGTGAAGAACTTTCTCCTCACCTCCAGCATAAACTTCCCCTGGCACAGCTTGAGACTGTGTCCTCTTGTTCTGGTGCTGGGTGCTGGAGAGAAGAGGCCAACCCCTTCCTGGCTACAACCTCCCTTCAGGGAGTTGGAGAGAGCAAGAAGGTCTCCCCTGAGCCTCCTCTTCTCCAGGCTAAGCAACCCCAGCTCCCTCAGCCTCTCCTCACAGGGCTGTGCTCCAGACCCCTCCCCAGCTTTGTTGCCCTTCTCTGGACACCTTCAAGTGTCTCAATGTCCTTCTTAAACTGAGGAGCCCAGAACTGGACACAGGACTCAAGGTGTGGCCTAACCAGTGCTGAGCACAGGGCAGAATGACCTCCCTGCTCCTGCTGGCCACACTGTTCCTAATGCAGGCCAGGATGCCCTTGGCCTTCTTGGCCACCTGGGCACACTGCTGGCTCATGTTCAGGCAGCTGTCAATCACCACCCCCAGGTCCCTCTCTGTTTGGCAGCTCTCAGCCACTCTGACCCCAGCCTGTAGCTCTGCCTGGGGTTGCTGTGGCCAAAGTGCAGCACCTGGCACTAGGACTTGTTGAATGCCATCCTGTTGGCCTCTGCCCATCTGTCCAGCCGGTTGAGGTCCCTCTGCAGAGCCCTTCTATCCTCTAACTGACCAACATCTGCTCCCAACTTGGTATCATCTGCAAATTTGCTGATGACTGTCTCAATGCCCTCATCCAGATCATCAATGAAGACATTGAAGAGGATGGGGGCCAGCACTGATCCCTGGGGGACACCACTGGTGACTGGCTGCCAGCTGGCTGTGGCACCATTCACCACCACTCTCTGGGCTCAGCCTCCAGCCGGTTCCTAACCCAGCTCAGAGTGTTGCTGTCCAAGCCACGAGCTGACAGCTTAGCCAGCAGTTTGCTGTGGGGGTTGGTGTCAAAGGCCTCGCTGCAGTCCAGGTAGACTCCATCCACAGCCTGCCCCACATCCACCAGGCATTCACCTGGGCATAGAAGGAGATCAGTTTGGAGAAGCAGGATCTGCCCTTCCTGAATCCCTGCTGGCTGGACCTGAGCCCTTGGCCATCCTGCAGGTGTGCAGTTATTGCCGCCAGGATAATCTGCTCCATCATTTTCCCTGGCACTGAGGTCAGGCTGACAGGCCTGGAGCTTCCAGGTTCCTCCATCCGTCCCTTCTTGTGGATGGGGACCACCCTGGCCAGTTTCCAGTCATCTGGGACCTCACTGGTGAGCCAGGGCTGGAGGAAAATGATGGAGAGCAGCTTGGCAGCTCATCTGCCAGCTCTCTCAGCACCCTAGGATGGATCCCATCCGGCCCCATGGACTTGTGAGTGTCCAAGTGGCTCAGCAGGCCCCGAACTAATTCCTCATGGATATCCAGGGCATTACACTGCTCCCTGACCCCATCACCCAGCTCAGGAGGCCACTCGTCCTGAACTCCTCCTGCCTTGCTGTTAAAGATTGAGGCAAAGAAGGTGTTCAGGTGCTCAGCCTTTTCCTCATCTTCAGTCACAGTGTTTCCCTGCAGGTCCAATAGGGAGTGCAGGTTCCTCTTGCCTTCTTTTTAGTGTTAATATATTTGTTCCAGCGGGAATCTTGCTCGGGAGCACACTGTGACCGGCACCCTCGGGAGCACTAGCTGCTTTCCTTTTCAACCTACGGGGACGGCAGGGCGCCCCGGGCTCCCGGCACTCGGCTGGATTCGGCACTGGCGTTTCTCCACGTGCTTGCTGCTCGGGATCGCTCGGGCTCTCCGCCTCACCGGCGGCTCGTTTCAAAGCCGGTGGCAGCTCGCGGCAGCCTCTGTTCCAGCGGGAGCCTGCTCTCGCTCGGCACGTGCCGCCGCACTTGTTCTACCTCTTGTCCAGCGGGTCCCGCGGGCAGGGCAGGCACGGTGGTGACGCGCCGCACTTGCTCCTTCAGGAAATCAGTCTCGACTCAGACTGAGGGGGAATACAAGCAGGTAGGCAAGTGTCACAAACAAGAGGTGGGTGTCCAGGCTTATGGCTGCAGAGAGTGCTGGAGCCTGGCACTTGAGCTGCAGGGTAGTGGGGACAATTCCTGCATCAGGTGTGAGCAGATCAACTATCTGCTTATCCTGGTGGCCAGATTGAAGGATGAGGTGACTAGACTTAGAGATGTCAGGGATTGTAGAAGGGAGACAAACTTGAGTAGCCAGGCTCTGCAGGCTCCTCCTGCAGAGGCTGGTTATCCAAAAAGCAGAGAGGAATGGACGAAAGCTCCTCTCAAAAGACACAAATTAAAACCTCCTTGCCTCCCCCCACCTTCCCCACTGCCCTTGGAAAACAAGTATGGGGCACTGGAGGTCAAGGGGGAGGTGATTCTGATGCTGGAGGACATACCATCTGGGGTTTTCCCTGAGGCGAAACAGCCTAAGGTGAAACAGCCTAAGGTGAAACAGCCTGAGGTGAAACAGCCTGAGTTGAAACAGCCTTCCCCTGGCATCAAGACTTGTTCCCTTAAAAAAAAGAGGAGGGTAATTGTTATTGGTGATTCCCTCCTGAGGGGAACAGAAGGCCCCATATGTCAGCCAGACCCTCCCAGGAGCCTCAAGTTAGTGATGTTACCAGAAGGCTGCCTCGTCTGGTGCAGCCCTGTGACTACTATCCCTTAATAGTTATCACAGTATCACAGTATCACCAAGGTTGGAAGAGACCTAGAAGATCATCGAGTCCAACCTGTAACCACAAACCTCACGACTAGACCATGGCACCAAGTGCCACATCCAGTCCCCTCTTGAACACCTCCAGGGACAGCGACTCAACCACCTCCCCGGGCAGCCCATTCCAATGACGAATGACTCTCTCGGTGAAGAACTTTCTCCTCACCTCGAGCCTAAACTTCCCCTGTTGCAGTTTGAGACTGTGTCCCCTTTTTCTGGTGCTGGTTGCTAGGGAGAAGAGGCCAACCCCTTCCTGGCTACAGTTATGCAGTTAGGGAATGATGATGCTGCAACCAGAACTCCCAGGGCTATCAAGAATGACTTCAAGGCCCTGGGGGATCTGGTGGAGAAGTCAGGTGCACAATTTTTTCGTGTATACCCTTAGTTGCAGGAGGGAATACCATCAGGAACAGGTCAGCAGCTGTAGTCACCAAGTGGCTTAGAGGCTGGTGCAGTCAGAAGAATTTTGGGTTTGTCGATCTTGAAAAACTTTCTACTGCCCCTGGTCAGCTGGCATCAGATGGAGTACATCTGTCCCAGAGGAGGGGAAGGGTCACAGTACACGAGAATGGCCTGTCCCCCAAAGGGAAAAAGATTCTGGGAAGGGAATTAGCAGGTCTCATTGACAGGGCTTTAAACTAGCTTTGAAGGGGGAAGGGGCTGAAACCAGTCCCCCCAGACAGGAGTCTGAGTGTGGTAAGCTGGAGTCAGGGGCAAAACCAGCAGCCCAGCTGAAGTGCATGTACACTAATGCACGAAGTATGGGCAACAAACATGAGGAGCTGGAAGCCTTGTTGCAGCAGGAAAGATACGATGTAGTTGCCATCACAGAGACGTGGTGGGATGACTCACGTGACTGGAGCTCTGTAATTGATGGCTACAGGCTCTTCAGGAGAGACAGGCAAGGAAGAAGGGGTGGAGGGGTGGCCCTGTATGGGGGTGGCCCAGCAGGGAGGCACTAGATGCCATTGAGCTAGAGATAGAGATCAGGGACAATTGGGTTGAGTGCTTGTGGATGAGAATTAGAGGGAAGAGCAGCAGGGCAGACATCCTGGTTGGAGTCTGTTATAGGCCACCCAACCAGGAGGAAGATGTCGATGAAGCATTCTATAGGCAGCTTAAGGCTGTCTCAAGATTGCCTGACCTCATTCTCATGGGTGACTTCAACCTGCCTGGTATCTGCTGGGATCTCAGCACAGCAGAGAGGAGGCAGTCTAGGAGGTTGTTAGAGTGCATGGAGGACAGCTTCTTATCCCAGGTGCTGCATGAGCCTACCAGGGGTAAGGCTCTGCTTGACCTCCTCTTCACCAACAGGGAAGGGCTGGTGGGGATGTGGTGGTCGGAGGGTGTTTAGGGGCCAGTGACCATGAGATAATTGAGTTTTCGGTATTCAGCCAAGCCAAGAGGGGCAGCAAGACCTCCACTCTGGACTTCCGGAGGGCAGACTTCAGGCTACTCAAGGAACTAACTCAGAAGGTTCCTTGGGAAACAGCCCTTAAAAATAAAGGGGTCCAGGAGAGCTGGAGCTGCTTCAAGGAAGAACTCTTGAAGGTGCAGGAACAGGCTGTGCCAATGTGCCGGAAGATGAGCCCCGGGGCAGACGGCCAGCCTGGATGGGCAATGAGCTTCTAAAGGAACTAAGGGCAAAAGAGAGGGTGTACCATCTTTGGAAGAAAGGGGAGGCAACCCATGGAGTGTTTAGGGATGTTGCTAGGTCTTCTAGGAAGAAAATTAGGGAGGCAAAAACACACTTGGAGCTCAGACTGGCCTCTGCTGTGAAGGACAACAAAAAGTCCTTCTATAAATACTTCAATAGCAAGAGGAGGGCAAGGACAACCTCCACTCCTTGGTGGACATGGAGGGGAATATTGTAACAAAGGATGAGGAAAAGGCAGAGGGACTTAACACCTTCTTTGCCTCCATTTTTACTAGCAGGGCAGAACGTCTTCCAGACAGCTGGCCTGCAGAGCTGGCAGAAGGAGCCAGGGAGCAGCATAGTTCTCCTCTGTTCCAGGAGGCAATTAGAGATCTTCTGAGCTGCTTGGACCCCACAGGTCCATGGGACCAGATGGGATCCATCCTAGAGTGCTGAGATTGCTGACAGATGAGCTGTCCAAGCCACTTTCCATCATTTTTCAGCAGTCCTGGCTCCCGGAGAGGTCCCAGAAGACTGGAAGCTGCCAACGTGGTGCCCATCCACAGGCAGGGCAGGTTGGAGAAGCCAAGGAATTCCAGGCCTGTCAGCCTGACCTCAGTGCCAGGCAAGAGTATGGAACAGGTCATCTTGAGTACAGTCACACAGCACTTACAGGATGGCCAAGGGCTCAGGCCTAGCCAGCATGGATTTAGGAAGGGCAGGTCCTGCCTGACCAACCTGATCTCCTTCTATGATCAGGTGACCCGCCTGCTGGATGTGGGGAGGCCTGTGGATGTGGTCTACCTGGACCTCAGCAAAGCCTTTGACACTGTCCCCCACAGCAAACTCCTGGCCAAGCTGTCAGCCCATGGCTTGGACAGGATCACACTGCGTTGGGTTAGGAACTGGCTGGAGGGCCGAGCCCAGAGAGTGGTGGTGAATGGTGCCACATCCAGCTGGCAGCCAGTCACCAGTGGTGTGCCCCAAGGATCAGGGCCCCATGCTCTTCAACATCTTTACTGATGATCTGGATGAGGGCATTGAATCCATCATCAGTAAATTTGTGGACGACACCAAGCTGGGGGCAGGAGCAGGGAGGTCATGTACACTGCACTGGTTAGGCACTGCACTGGTTAGGCCGCACCTCAAGTCCTGTGTCCAGCTCTGGGCCCCTCAGTTCAGGAAGGAGGTTGACTTGCTGGAAGGTGTCCAGAGAGCGGCAACAAGGTTGGTGAGGGGTTTGGAACACAGCCCTGTAAGGAGAGACTGAGGGAGCTGGGGTTGCTTAGCCTGGAGAAGAGGAGGCTCAGGGGTGACCTTATTGCTCTCTCCAACTCCCTGAAGGGAGGTTGTGGACAGGCAGAGGTTGGTCTCTTCTCCCAGGCACCCAGCACCAGAACAAGAGGACACAGTCTCAGGCTGCACCAGGGGAGGTTTAGACTGGATGTTAGGAGGAAGTTCTATACAGAGAGAGTGATTGCCCATTGGAATGGGCTGTCCAGGGAGGTGGTGGGGTCACCTTCATTGGAGGTGTTCAGGAGGAGACTTGATGGGGTGCTTGGTGCCATGATGTAGTTGTTTGGGTGGGTTGGATTGGTTGATAGGTTCGATGCGATGATCTTGAAGGTCTCTTCCAACCTGGTGTATTGTATTGTATTGTATTGTATTGCATTGTATTGTACTGTAAACATCCTTTTTGTTATCCTTCACAGAGGTGTTCAGCTTCAGTTCCAACTGGGCCTTTGCCTCTCTCATTTTTCTCCTACATAATCCAACAACTTCCTTAAACACATCAGGAGAAGCCTTCCCCTCCTTCCAAAGGTGATACAGCCTCTTGTTTTCCCTTAGTCCCTCCAGGAGCTGCTTGCTCATCCAGGCCCAGAGCCTTCCCTAGGCTCATCTTTCGGCACATGGGCACTGCCAGTTCCTGTGCCTTCAGGAGCTCCTGTTTGAAGCAGCTCCAACCACCCTGGACCCCTCGCTTCTTGAGGACTGATACCCAGGGAACTTTGTGAATAAGTCTCTTAAACAGGCTGCAGTTTGCCCTCTGGCAGTCCAAGGTGAGGGTTCTGTTGGTGCTCCTCCCTAGCTCCCTGCATATTGAACACTTCACCATCTCATGGTCGCTGCACCCCAGGCAGCCTCCCACGGTCATGTCTCCCACCAGCCCTTCTCTATTGGAGAGCAGCAGGTCAAGCAGAGCCTGACCCCTGCTAGGCTCACTCAACAGCTGCATCAGGAAGTTGTCCCCCATGCGCTCCAGGAATCTTCTGGACTGCCTCCTCTCTGCTGAGTTAAGTTCCTGTGGTGGAGTAGGAAGGTTCCCCCCACACACAAAAGAATTCCACAGCTAACTCAGCCGGAGAAGCAGATGAAAGCTGTATTTTACAAGCAGATATGGAATGCAATGAATATGTACAAAAACATACAATATTTACAGTATATACAGAAGTATACAGCAATGTATGTAATACAGGAAACCTTTCCCCAACCCCCCTGCGGCCAGGGGGTTCGGCCTGCCCCTCCCTTCTCCCTCCCTACCTCCCCTTTTTCCCAAAAGGGTTAGAGAGAGAGAGAAAGGAAGGGAATTAAAAGGGGAAAACTTTGTTAAAGCTCAAAGCGAATGCAAAGTTAGTTTTCTTATCTGGTTAGCAGGAATCGTAGAGAGAAACGAGCCAGCTCACAGCACAGGGGGAAGAAGAAGACGACTACTACTGACTCCCCCCAACTGAAAGACTAAATAAAAATCTATGGCCGGGTTCCACCAATGAAATTGGATTAGCATATCATTGTTTTCATTCTAATATCAAAACATTCGGCTAGAGTGTTCAGAAAGTGTCTCTTTCTTAAAAGCACAGCCTAAACCGGTCACAATCCACCCCTGCTAAACAATTTCATTGGCTGTTCATACTGTCCATCCAATCTAAAACAATATCCACAGTTTGTAAGTAAAGTTCATAGTCCATTCCGGCTATCCTCAGGTGTAGATGATTCAGAAGTCCAAGAAAGAAGAAAAATGGAAGACAGTTTGTCTCTTCGCAGATGAAGCGATGAAAAGGGAAAACAGGGAAACAGGGAAACAGGGAAACAGGGACTCTCAGTTGACTCAGGGCTCTCAGGGTTCTCAGGGTTCGTGCACCGTGGATTCCTCAGGGATTCTTCCTTTGGGCGCGATGTAGCTGTACAACACTCTGAAATTAAACTCTTTCAGCTAAAGTTAAATTTCTTTGTGGAATACACTGAATTTCACCATTCTCTTGCATTACCCAATAAGTGTGACCCGGACCTTCAGCTGAAACCACCCCTCGGACAGGTTTAGCCTCTGCTGAGGGAGAAAATACCCAAACAGTTTTACCTAACAGATTCTTTTCTCTAACAACAGGAACTCTATCACCTTCTACTTTCTGTAGCAGATCTGAGTGTGCAGGTCCAGCTCGGTTCACTGAACCTCTACTATTTACCAGCCAGGTTGCTTGTGCTAAATGCTTTTCCCAGTTTGTCAAAGATCCACCCCCCATGGCTTTAAGAGTGGTCTTCAACAAACCGTTGTAGCGTTCAATCTTCCCTGCAGCTGGTGCATAGTAGGGGATGTGGAATATCCACTCGATGCCGTGCTCTTTGGCCCAGCTCTTTACAAGGTTGTTTTTGAAGTGAGTTCCGTTGTCTGACTCAATCCTCTCTGGAGTTCCGTGTCTCCACAGGATTTGTCTCTCCAGACCGAGAATGGTGTTGCGTGCAGTTGCATGTGGAACTGGATAAGTTTCCAACCATCCAGTGTTTGCCTCTACCATAGTAAGCACATACTGCTTACCAGAACGAGAACGTGGTAGAGTGATGTAGTCAATCTGCCAAGCTTCACCATACTTGTACTTGGACCATCTGTCACCATACCATAAGGGCTTAAGTCGCTTTGCCTGCTTAATAGCAGCACAAATGTCACAGTCATGGATGACTTGTGTGATAGCATCCATGGAAATGTCTATGGATCTGTCACGTGCCCACTGGTAGGTTGCATCTCTGCCTTGATGTCCTGACGAATCGTGAGCCCACCGAGCTAAGAATATCTCACCTCGGTGTTTCCAGTCAAGATCAAGATCAGAGTCCATGTCTACTGGAGAAACTCTTGCAGCTAGATCTGCCTGATGGTTGTGTTGTTGTTCCTCAGTAGCTTTGCTCTTAGGAATGTGAGTATCAATGTGCCTCACCTTCACTGGAATTCTCTCGATTCGATCAGCAATGTCCTGCCACAGGTCGGCCGCCCAAATGGGCTTTCCTCTTCTCTGCCAACCATTCTTTTTCCAGTTCTTCAGCCAACCCCACAGAGCATTGGCTACCATCCATGAGTCGGTGTAGAGATAAAGCTTTGGCCATCTCTCACGTTCAGCTACGTCGAGAGCTAGCTGGACAGCTTTTACCTCTGCGAACTGACTGGATTCTCCTTCTCCATCCTTTGCCTCTGCAACTCGGCGTGTTGGACTCCACACTGCAGACTTCCACCTTCGCTTATTCCCGACAAGACGACAGGAACCGTCTGTGAACAAAGCATACTTCTTTTCATCATCAGATAGGTCATTGTAAGGAGGAGCTCCCTCAGCACGAGTCACTCTCTCTCTGGAGGTTTGGTACAGTTGGTACCTTCAGGCCAACTTGAGATCACCTCCACTAGACCAGGTCTTTCAAGATTTCCCATTCGAGCTCCCTGTGTTATCAGAGCCATCCACTTAGACCAGGTGGAATCTGTTGCATGATGTGGCAATCTGGGAGCTAAGAGAAGTTGTGATTCAGTTCCAATCACTTCAGAAGCTGCTTTTACTCCTTCATAGGCAGCTAGAATCTCTTTCTCTGCTGGAGTATAATTAGCCTCTGAGCCTCTGTAACCTCGACTCCAGAAACCAAGAGGTCGTCCACGTGTCTCACCTGGAGCTCTTTGCCACAAGCACCAGGTTGGACCATTGTCACTTGCAGCCGTGTACAAAATGTTCTCAATGTCCGGACCATCTCGGACAGGTCCCAGACCCATTGCTTGCACTACCTCTTGCTTTATCTGGTCAAAGGCTGCTTGTTGTTCAGGTCCCCAGTGGAAATGGTTTCTCTTTCGAGTCACATCATACAGAGGTTTCACAATCTGACTGTATCCAGGAATGTGCAGTCTCCACAATCCCACTATCCCCAAGAAACGTAGAGTTTCTTGCTTGTTCATGGGATTTGCCATGGTAGAGACTCTGTTTACCACAACCACTGGAATGTGTCGGCGTCCATCCTGCCACCGCACTCCCAGAAACTGGATCTCTCTGGTAGGTCCTTTCACCTTGTCTCGCTTGATGGCGAAACCTGCATTCAGAAGAATGTCAATGATTTTGTTACCTTTCTCGAAGACTTCTTCAGCAGTTTTACCCCAGACGATGATGTCATCGATGAACTGGATGTGTTCTGGAGCACCACCTTCCTCCAGAGCATCGTGGATCACTGCATGACAGATGCTTGAGCTGTGGATCCAGCCCATTGGCAATCTGTTGAAAGTGTACTGGATTCCTCTCCAGGTGAAAGCACACTGAGGCCTGCATTCCTCTGCTATGGGAATAGAGAAGAAGGCATTAGCAATGTCTATGGCAGCATACCATTTGGCCTCTTTGGATTCCAGCTCATATTGGAGTTCCATCATGTCTGGTACTGCTGCACTCATAGGTGGAGTTACTTCATTCAGGGCTTGGTAGTCGACTGTCAGACGCCAGTCTCCATTCTGCTTTCGCACAGGCCACACTGGACTGTTGAAAGGTGAATGAGTTTTGCTGATGACTTTCTGACTCTCCAACTGACGAATCAGATTCTGAATGGGCAACAAAGAGTCATGGTTGGTTCTGTATTGTCTGTGATGCACAGTCTGAGAAGCAACCGGCAATTTAATGTCCTGAATCTTGTGTTGTCCCACAACTGCGGGTTCATCAGAAAGCTCAGGTCTAACAGACAGCTTCAGCTTTTGTCCATCAGTTTCTACAGATGCTACTCCAAAAGCCCATTTGTAACCTCTAGGGTCTTTGAAACGCCCTTCTCTCAGAAAATCAATTCCCAGAATACAAGGTGCATCAGGTCCGGTCACAACTGTATGCTTTCTCCATTGTTTACCAGTTAAACTTATATCAACCTCCACCTTAGTTAACTCTTGAGATCCACCAGTGACTCCCAGAATAGTTATAGCTTCTGATCCCTGATAATTTGATGGCATTATGGTGCACTGAGCTCCTGTGTCAACCAAGGCCCTGCACTTCTGAAATTGTGAAGTGCCAGGCCACTGGATGTACACATCCCAATAGATTCTGTTATCTCTGTTACCCTCTCCTCCCCTGGTGGGAGGCAGGGCACCCCTAGTTATGGGGAACATGCCCACATGTGCAATGAGCACATCGCGCAGTGTTAGAACTGGAGCCACTGTTGGAGCAGAGTTATCCAAATACTCGCACATGATTGCCTTGGTGGTCTGTTTTGGTTGGACCTGTTTTGGAATAACCTGTTTTGGAATGACCTGTTTTGGAATGACATCCTTGGAGGACGTCTATTCCTCACAGAGGAAACCTGTATCCATCTGGAGGAAGAATTGGAATTATCTCCTTGTGCCAATTGGGAGAATGTATTTTTAAATTCATCCTTCAGCTCTTTCATGCAGTTCTCAATTTTTCCAGACAGAGTTTCAATGGCTGAAACCAAAGAAACACGTGTCATGCTATCCTCCAATTGTCTCATCTGATCAGTGAATTGGCCAACTGTAGGAGAAGCACCACCATAATTTCTTGCCACAATTCTGCTTGCCAGAATATTTGCATAATTAGGAGGAGCAAGTTTGATGAGCTTCTTAGCAAGACCAGTTCCTACAGGAATTTCATCAGGATTCAGAGTCTCATGGCCACCATAGAGTACCTCTCTGACAGCAAATTCTCTCAGATGCTTAATTCCCTCATCTATGGTAGTCCAGGGTTTAGCATTCCATGGAAGATCATCTCGGGAAGGATATCTCATGAGATTTGCCATTAAAAGGCGTATCCAGAGAGTAACCTTGCCGAGAGTCCTGCCTAGATGTCTATCTATTCCATTATCCTTTGAGAGAGTTCCTAGTTGGGCTGCTGACTTGTCTCCAACTGCCAGAGCTGGAGCACCTGTATCATAGCATCTACCAAGCCAAGCTAGGATTGGCTAAATATTCTGAGCCGGCACAAGAAGCTAATTCAATTCTTCCTCCGGGTGGTTGCAGGCCTGAGAGGAATGAGTCCTCAGGATGTCATTCCAAAAACAGATCATTCTAAAACAATTGATTCCCAAACGGAATATCGAAGAACGAGGCCGCGAAGACAATCATGTAAGAATATTGAATAACTCTCAACAGTGGCTCCGAGATTCTAGCTGCAGCTGATGTGCTCATTGCATGTGAATGTTCCCTATAACTAGGGGTGCCCTGCCTCACGGGGAGGAGGGGCCGGGGGTGGCAGGAATCTATTGGGATGTGTACATCAATTGATAACTTCATTTCGAGTGCCTGTGGCACAGGAGCTCAGTGCACCATAATGCCATCCAGAAAGAGTCAGAAAGCTATAACTATTCTGGGAGTCACTGGTGGATCAAGTTAATATGAGCACAACTGTGAAACAGTGGGTATACGGTACAAAGCTGACGGACACGATGCTGCCCACCATTCTGGGAGTGATTTTCTGAGAGAAGAGGCGTTTCAAGACCTGGGAAGATTTAGCATCTGTAGAAACTGATGGACAAGCTGAAGCTGTCTGTTAGGCCTGAGCTTTTCTGATGAACCCGCAGTGTGGGACAACACAAGTTCAGGACGATAATGCGATTTAGCTATGGGCATATATCACAGACAATGCAAAAATTGGCGTGACTCTTGTGCCCATTCAGGAAATGCAATTTAAAATCAGATTGAGAAGTCAATACTGTCTTGAAAAGCAGGAATGAGACGTCTGTCGACCTACGAGCCACGAATGTCAGCTCACGCCTGCTGAGTGCGGCGGTACTGATGGGGCTTTCCAATGATCAAATGTATGCTTGCATAGGTACATTTAACAATGCCTTCTTCCTCTATTCCCGCGAAGGGAATGCCTAACTTCACCTGGAAGGAATCAGCTCGAACAGATTGCCAATGAGCTGGATCAATCGCTCAGTGATCCGATGGGGAAGGTGCTCAGTTCATCGATGACATCGTCAGAGCTCAGCTAAAGCTGAGGGGAATCTTTCGAGAAGAGCAGCAAGATCATTGACAATTCTTTCTGGGCACGGAGTCATAACGGCGGGCAGGCGGGACCTACCGGAGAGATCCGGTTTCTGGGCGCGGTGGCACCGATGCCCCCGAGCGGTCTACGTGAGCAGAAGTCTCTACTGCATGGCAAATCCCATGGTAGCAAGCAGCTCTGCGTTGCTCAGGGTAGTGGGATTGTGGGAGCACTTGCGCATTCCAGCTACAGTCGTTGTGAGCACTCTGTGTGATGTGACTCGAAAGAAAACCGATTTCACTGGGGGACTGAACTGGCTGAGCCTTTGACCAGACTAAGGGAGGTAGTTTAGCAATGGGTGGGACCTGTCGACGATGTCTCAGATCATTAGGCATTTGTACGCGACCTGAAGCGACAGTGGTCCAAACCTGAGCTAGCTGTGGCAGAGAGCTCCAGGTGAGACTGCGTGGCGATACTAAGCTGAGGTTCTGTCGAGGTTACGGAGGTCATGAGGCTAGTCCCTACTCCACGAGCAGAGAGCTACTAGCGCTGTGAGGAGTAAAAAGCGGCTCCTGGTGAACTGAACCACAGCCCTCCTTAGCTCCCCGAATTACCAGTTTTGAATTGGATGTTCAAAGGCAAAGGTTCCACACCACATCATGCAACGGATTCCACCTGGTGAATGGATGCTCTGATAACACGGAGGCTTCGAATGGGAAATGGAAGCCTGGTCAGTGGAGGTGATCTCGAGTTGGCCTGAACGGTACCAAACCTCCGGGAGGAGAGTGACTTTCGTGACTGAGGGAGGCTCACGCACGATATCTTGATGATGAACAATAACGTGCTCTAGATCGAGTCTGTATTAGGCAGACGAAGAGGTGGCGGAGTGCCACAGTGTGGAGTCGCGGACATAAAGGACGAGAAGGAGGAATCAGAATCAGTTCGCGGAGGCAAAAAAGCTGTCAGCTAGCTGAGCGTGAGGAAGCTATCTCCCACACCGACTCACATGGATGGTAGCCAATGCTCTCTGTGGGGTTGAAGAACTGGAAAAAGATGGTTGGCAGAGAGGAAGGAAAGCCCACTGGGCAGCCCGACCTGTGGCAGGACATTGCTGATCGAGATCGAGAGAATTCCAGTGAAGGTGGACGCATGGATGCTCGCATTCTAAGAGCAGAGCTACTGAGGAACAACAGGCAGATCTAGCTGCAGAGTTTCTCCGGTAGACATGGACTACTGATCTTGATGCTCGACAGAGCACCGAGGTGAGAGATGAGCTCGGTGGACTCAGCGATTCGTCAGAGACATCAAGGCGAGTGGCCTACCGCCGAGTGGGCGTGTTTTGAGTCCATGGACATTTCCATGGATGCTATCACACAAAGTCATCCATGACTGCGACATTTGTGCTTTGCTATTAAGCAGGCAAATGTAAGGTGACAGATGATCCCACCATGGTGAGAAAGCTTGGCCCAAGCTGGACCATCACTCTACCCGTTCTAGTTCTGGTAAGCATGTATGTGCTTACGAAGCTAGAGGCAAACGCTGGATGGTGGGGAAGCATCCAGTCCCATTCACCTGCGTACTGACCTGTGTCTGGAAGAGGCAAATCCGCGGAGTATCGGGCTCCAGGAGGATTCGAGTCGAAACAGCGGAGCTCACTTCAAAAGCAACCTTGTAAGAGCTGGGCCAAACGCACGAGCATCGGGTGATTATTTCCACATCCCTACTATGCAGCTGCAGGAAATTGAGCCGCAACGGGCGGTGTTGAAGACACTCTTAAAGCCATGGGGATGAATCTGAAACTGGGAAAAGCATGATTAGCACAACGGCAACCTGGCGGTGGAAGTCATGGGGTTCAGTGAGACCGAGCTGAGGCGCACCATAGATCTGCTACAGAAATGATAGAGTTCCTGTTGTTAAAGAAAAAGTCTGTTAGAGTAAGAGCTGTTTGGGAGTGTTTTCTCCCTCGGCAGAGGCTAAACCTGTCCGGGAGTGGTTTCTGAGAGGTCCCGCTTATTGGGTAATGCAAGAGAAAATGGTGAGAGTTCAGGTGTATTCCCGCAAGAAACCTTTAGCTGAGAGAGTCTGAGCTTTCAGAGTGATGTACAGCTACAGCTCGCGCGCCCCAGAATGAAGCACGATATCCACAGTGCACCCAGACCCGAGAGACCACCTGAGCCCTGGTCCCTAGACCCTATTTCCCCTGTTTTCCAGAGAACTGCAAAACTGTCTTCATTTTCCTTCTTTTCTTGGACTTCTGAGATCATCCATACACCTGAGGATAGCGGAATGGACGCCTTACAAACTGTGGATATTGTTTTTAGATTGGATGGACAACTGAGTAACGTGGAGAATTGTTTGTAGCGGCGCGGTGGAGTGTGACGGTTTAGAATTGCTAGAGAGACACTTCTGAGCACTCTGGGTAAATGTTTTGATATTAGAAGTAATGATATGCTAATTGAATTTCGTTGGTGAGTTCAGTATATTTTTTGAGTCTTTCGGTTGGGGGTCAGTAGGTGTTCTTTCCCCCTATTGCTGTGGCTGGCTGGTTTCTCTCATTCCTCTAACAGATAAACTGCTTTTAGCTGAGCACAACAAAGTTTTTCCAATTCCTTCCTTCTCTCTCTCTCTAACACTTACGGGAAAAAGGGGTAGAGGAGGGAGGAAATTTGGCCTGCGCGGGGGTTTGAGAGGTTTTCCTGTGACCACATACATTGTATGCCTCTGTATACTTTGTACATATTCATTGCATTCCATATCTGCTATGCTTCAGCTTTCATCTGCTTCTCCCGCTGAGTTAGCTTTGTGAGTCTTTGATGGGGAAATCTACTCACCACGGAGCAGAGGCAGTCAGAAGATTTCCTGGAGCGCATGAGACTGAAAAGCTTCTGATGCAGCAGTGAGCCTGGCAGGGGGTCGAGGCTGCCCAGCTGCCTCTCCCGTCAGAGAGGAGCTGTTGGAAGACCGTGGGAGGCCCGCGCAGGCCAGGCGTGCGAAGATGGTGAAGTGTTCAATATATGCAGGGAGCGACACAACAGAACCCTCACCTTGGGTGCACCAGGGGCCCAGGCTGGCCTGTTTAGGACATTCACAAAGTTCCCTGGGTATCAGTCCTCAGAAAGCGAGTCAGAGAATTATTTGGAAACTGCCTTTCCAAAACAGGAGCTCCTGAGCGCAGGGAGCTGGCAGTGTAATGGAGAAAATGCAGTTGAATGTGTAAGCCTGGAGGACAAGGGAAAACAAGAAGATATGTCCTGGAAAGGAGGGGGAAGGCTTCTCTGATGTGTTTAAGAGGTTGTTGGATTATGTACAGGAGAAAATGAGAGGCAAAAGGCAGTTGAACGGCTAATTTACCTCTGTGAAGGATGAAGGGATGTTTACAGTACTGGCTCTACAATACAAGTACAATACAATACAATACAGCCGGGGAGAGAGGTTGCTCAGGTCATCGTCAGGCGTAGCTTACATCATGGCATAAATATACATCTCCTCCTGAACACCTCCACCTCCTGGACATTGTCAATGGACAATCACTCTCTCTTGTAGAACTCCTCCTGGCATCAGTCTCGGCTCCCTGGTGCGGCTGGAGCTGTGTCCTCTGTGAGTTGAACAGGTGCACTGAAACCAGCCTCTGCTGTCCTGAACTTCAGCTTCGGGAGGCGGAGGCGCAGTAAGGCCTGAACCTCCTCTTCTCCAGGCTAAGCTGGCCAGCTCCCTCCGGTGTGTTCCAAACCCTCACCAACTTGCTTGTTGCGCTCTCTGACACCTTCCAGCAAGTCAACTATATGCGACTGGCAGTGCAGTGTGCAGGGCCTCTGCCCCCAGCTTCGAGTATGGAATCCACAAGCTACTGATGATGGATTGTCATCCAGATGTCAGTAAAAAGTGTTGAGGAGCATGGGGCCCGATCCTTGGGGCACACCACTGGTGACTGGCCGCCGCTGGATGTGTGCCATTCACCACCACTTGGAGCCTTCCTGGTAATGTTAAGCCATGGGCTGGCTGCCTGTGGGGACAGTGTCAAGGCTGCTTCAGGTGAACCACAGCTCCAACAGGAAGAATCACAGGAGAAGGAGATCAGGCTCGTCTGGGGACCTGCCCCCTCCTAAATCCATGCCTGGCAGGCCCTTGGCCATCCTGTAAGTGCTGTGTGATTGCACTCAAGGTGACCCTGTTCCTATATCTCGCCTGGCAGCACTGAGGTCAGGCTGACAGGCCTCTCATTCCGGCCTGCCCAGCCTGCGGATGGGCACCACGTTGGCAGCTGCGCTGGGACCTCTCCAGGGAGCCAGGACTGCTGAAAAAATGATGGAGAGAGCCCTGGACTAGCTCTCTGTCAGCAATCCCTCAGCACTCTAGGATCCCATCCCGTCCCATGGACCTGTGGGGAGTCCAAGCGGCTCCAGATCTGCTCTCCGTCACGAGGCAGAGCTCAGCTGGCTCCTGGCCTCCTTCGGCTGTCTGGAAGGCGACCCCTGCTGTAAAAATGGAGGCAGAGGTTTCGCTGGTGAAATATTACCCTCCTGTCACCAAGGAGTGGAGGTTGTCCTTGCCACAAATGTATTGAATGACATAGAAGGACTTTTTTTGTTGTCCTTCACAGCAGAGGCCAGTCTGGCTCCAAGGGTGCCTCCTAATTTCTTCTAGAAGATTACAGCAATCTAAACACTCCCCACTTTCTTCCAAAGATGGTACGCCCTGCTTGCCCGCGAAAGCTCATTGCCACATCCAGAAACTGGCCGTGCCGGGACATTCTGGCAACCTGTTCCTGCCTTCAAATTCTTCCTTGAAGCAACTCCCAGCAGACTCCCCTGGACCCCTTTTGGCTACAAGGAGAAACATTTTTCCCAAGGGAGGTTGGATTCCTTGAGCCAACCTGAAGTGTCTGCACGGGTCCAGGGAGTGGGATCGCCACACTACCCCTCTTTGGCCTGGCTGAAATGAAACTCAGATCTCATGGTCACTGGCTAAACCCTCCGACCTGCATCCCGCCTTCCTGTGAGTGAGAGAGGGAGGTCAGGGCTACCTGGTAGGCTCATGCAGCACCTGAGATAAGAAGCTGTCCTCCATGCACTCTAACAACCTTTTTGGAGCTGCCTCCTCCTCTGCTGTGCTGAAGATCCCAGCCAGGCAGGTTGAGTGCCCATGGAAGTGAGGTCAGGCAATCTGCGGCTGCCTGCCAAATGTAGTATCTTCCTCCTGGTTGTATTTCTGGCAGGCTCCAAGCCAGGATGTCTGCCCCTGCTGCTCTTCCCACCTAGTGCAAATCCACAAGCACTCAACTTGAATTGTCCCTGATCACTATCTCTGGCTCCGTCTATGCCCCTGCTGGGCCACTTGCGCCCCTCCTTCCTTGCCTGGCCTGCTGCTTCCTGAAGGCTGTATGCATTACAGGGCTCCAGTCACATGAGTCATCCACCACGTGTGATGGCAACTGCTCGTGGCTCTGCTGGCCTTTGTGCCCATATCGTGCGGCAGGTGTGCACTTCGGCTGGGCTGCTGGTTTGCTGACTCCCGGCTACCTCGAAGACTCACAATCTGGGGGGACTTTGGTTTCAGCCCCTTCAAGAAAAAGCCTGTCAATGGACCTGCTAATTCCTTCCCAGAATCTTTTTCCCTTTGACAGACCGATCTCGTGTACTGCAATGACCCTCCCCTCCTCTGGATATACTCCATCCTGATGCCAGCCCGACCAGGGGGCGTGGACCCAAAATTCTGACTGCACCCAGTGACTACAGCTTCTGACCTGTTCTGATGTCCCTCTTAAGGAGTATACACGAAAAAATTGTGCACCTGTCCCGTCCCCGGAGCCAGTGTGCCCATTGGCCACAGAGGTTCTGTTGCATCTTCGTCCTAACTGCATGGCTGCTAGCCGAAGGGTTGACTCTTCTCCTAGCAACCAGCCGCCAGAAGGAGTTTGTCTCAAACTGCAGCAGGGAGGGAGTTGAAGTTTCACGAAGATGTATCATTTAATGGAGCTAGCTAGGAAGTGGTTTGTCCAGCTGTCCTGGAATTCCAAGGGAGCTGGATGTGAGCACTTGGTGTATGTCTAATCGTGAGGTTTGTGGTTACAGGGTGGACTCGTCCGTTTCCAACACCTTGAGCGATACGTGATGTGATAATAATAAGGATAGTAGTCACAGAATACGAAGACGCTCTCCTGTGGCATCACTAGCGAACTCCTGGGAGGTGCAACGACATATGGGGCAGCTGTTCCCTCGGGAGGAATCACCAATAACAACCCTCCTCTTTTTAAGGGCAAATGGAATAGCCGGGGAAAATTGTTTCCAGCTCAGGCTGTTTCGCAGCCCCAGGCTGTTTCACTGCAGGTGATCTCCGAGCATCGAGCTCACCTTCCCCCCTCCGGTGCCCCCCATGCTGACCAAGTGAATTAGTAAGGAGGTTTTAATTTGTGATGGGCTTTCGTCCATTCCTCTCTGCTGGATAACCAGCCTCTGCAGGAGAGCCTGCAGGGCCTGGCTGCTGAGGTTTGTCTCACAATCCTGACATCTCTAAGAGTCTGAGTCACCTCATCAGTAATCTGGCCACCAGGATCAGAAGCAGATAGTTGATCTCTTCACACCTGATGCATTACAGCTCCAAGTGCCAGGCTTCCAGCACTCTCTGCAGCCATAAGCGGACACCCCACCTCTTGTTTGTATTCCCCCTCAGTCTGAGGGTGAGAACTGTTTCCTGAGAGAGGCAGAAGTGGGCGTGCCTGCCCACCACCATCTGGATAAGTTAGGAGAATCTTGGCGACTATACTGGCGAGAGCGAAACTCCACAGAATTTAAAACATTACCACCCGGCTTTGAAGCGAGCGCGGTGAAAGCGGAGAAAGCGAGAGCGTCCAGCTGGCGATGGAGAAAAAGCGCCAGTGCGAGATCCAGCGGCTCTGTGCAAATCCCCATGCATTGAAAAATTTATGTATGTAACCTACGACCCGGCGGGAGTAAATATCAACACTAAAGCAATACATG